>JAOXNO010000024.1:23549287-23575700 GCA_028565335.1 Limnodromus scolopaceus | reverse complement strand
CACCCCCCCCCCCCCCCCGCCCCAGCAGAATACAGGACACTCAGTCCAAAAGTATTCTCAGTGCCTAAATATAACACAGGCGTTCACATAGCATAAATAGGAGAATCCTTCTGAAGGGCTATCTTCAAAATAACTGCCATTTCTATGTAAGACTAAAGTTCAAAGTCATATACCGGCATGTCAAAATCAGGATATCCTTGTAAGAATAATGAATTTATTGTTATTGTACCTGGCTATTTTTATAAAGTTTCTAGAAGCAAGAAATGTGCTTAAATGACTACTCGTATACCTGTCTGTTTCTCTTCAGTCACAAACCAAGATCTGATGGAATACAGCCATATTCTTATGAGATTTCATCAGTTTTCATTGGCAACCATTGATTACATATCCCAAAATCAAGCTGCTACATTTTTTCAGTCTTTTTTTCTGAAGTTTGATATATAAGGTTTGCATAGTAACACATAGCTGGCTCTTAATACTACAGTTTATGCCAAAAATTAATATTAAACTATTAGAGTCACACAGCCTAGAATTCAATTGGAAAAAGAATATTTCAAAATATCCAAGCATAAATATTACATCAAGAAAGAGTAAGGAAAAAAAAAAAAAAGTGGAGTTTTGAAGAAAAGCCAATAGGTAAAAAATAAATTATTAAAAAAACCCCACAAACAAAACCAAACAACAAACCAGCGCAGACAGGTAACTGACAGGGAATCCTGACAGGAAATTCCAAGAGGTCACAGAAAGAAAATCTAAAAGAGAGTCCAAGAACCTGTTTCTTGTGATCCTCCTACTCCATCAGGTGTTCTGGTAAAGAAAACCAATCATCATTAATTTCCCAATAAAGTGTCACTGAGGACCATTAAACGCCATGCTATGAAAGGATTTGTTCCCCTTTCGAACCACGTTAGCCCGTCTGAGCAATGAGCTCCTTCAGGACACAGCGTTCTCTGCTCACCACTATCGAAAGCGGTAACCCAGCTGCACCACCAATAATCGACAGTGAATGGAACTCTTAAACGTGACAGGTATCTTCAGTTCTTCCTGGAGCAAGTGCGCCAGCTTGGGAGATGTAGCATCCTGACACCAGCTACTCATGAATTTCAAAGTCCTTCATCACTACCTCTAAACACTCAAGTAATCCAGGCACTTTAACTGGCATTAGGATGCATGCACGACAGATACACATCTTCTGACAGTGACAAGGGCAGCACAAATGCACAAATTCTTCTACCATGTTTTCACAACCGAACTTAAAATAAATTAATTAGTAGAGCCACAAGACCAAGTTCATATTGCAGGATCCTTATTCAGGTCATTGGGCTAAACAATGTTTTGCCTGCTAGTGACACTCAAACAGCATCCTCTCCTTACCATAAGGTATGAAAGTATTTAGCCTTACAGGAGAAAAAAAGAAACCAACAACTTTTTTTTTTTTTTTTTTTTTTTTTAAAGTGAGAGCAAGTATTTAGTTTGCAGAGGTGAAAAAAAACCACCACTGGCATAAAGTGGAGAGAGAGTAGGGAGGGAAAATAAAAGTTGGCAAAGATAAGCAAAGAACATCAAGAAAACATTTCTTCAGTGCAGACAGGAAAGGGCAAAAAACTTTCCAGCTGTTGGCCAATTTTTACAAGTTTCAAAAGTGTTCTGAAGACATAAAACAGCGGGTGGCGTAAATCCCATGTAACATACATAATTTAAAAGGCCAGACCCTTTTCCTAAGCTCCTTTGCCTGTTCAGGCTGTATGGTTTTTTTTCTACTGCAGCCAAAGCTCATCTACCTTTTTTTGTAGAGGGCTAGTAAAAAGCAACTCTCACTCGTCTAACTTGTGTTCTAAACAAAAAAATGCACAGAAGTCTGGGACTTACACCATTGACCAAAAATAAAGCTGGAAACCACCTCAACCCTAAATTATCTTTTAGCTTCTTCAGTACAGAGGTCCAACACAACTACTCATTACCCATTTTCTAGACCCATGCTAATCCATTTATCTGTGTTATTAGTCAGAAAGCAGAAGAGAGCAATTATATCACTCCATGAAAGTAAATTCACAACTATCTGAACTTTCAACTCCTGAAGGTTCACTTCTGTTAATCTAATACCTCACAGAAGTGAGAATGATCTATTTGTGTACAGATGTGAAAAATATTACGTTAGTTTCAAGAAGTTAACATGGTGAAGCCAGCCCACCGTGGAATCAAGACTGCCTGCCACCCTGGACTTCGAATAGCCTCCTGGTTCCTCACTTTGCTTTACCTTGGAACAGTCTTTATGCATCTTAGGGGGTTCTAGAAAACAAAATTAACTACTTTTATAGCCAAGAAAAGTAAGAATGTACTACATAATTTCCTACCACTACTACAGCTACCTCTGGAGTCTTAAGAACCTACAAACACAAGACAAGTTTTTCTGGGATCTTGAGAATTGAAGGGAGATGTTCTGGCAAGAAGACCTACATTAAAGAATGGTCCACATAGCTGAGGGTGTTTGAACACCCTCTTTCAGCTCGAGAAACAAGACAGGAACGACACAAAAACTCTAAAGTGCTATTACAATTACATGCCTTCGCAATATCCCATATATAGTTAGCTCCCCTTCATAGGGTGGTACCCTGAATACTGCACAATGAAAACAGAGGAAGAGTTTGGCTACAGACATTAGTATAAACCTACTTTTATAAGTATTGTTTTCCTCCTACAGAACAAAGAGTGAAATATTCCATGTAACATTTTCTTCTCCTGTAAATGAAGAATACAGCATACAGACTTCCTGTAGTGGAACACACTTTTCTTTTCCATATGCAATCTAAACTGCCAAGTTTAAACAGAGAAAAATATTGTACGTATCCATGGATATCTAATTTTAGAAAGACAAACAGTTCTCCTGCTCCAGCAGCGGGGAAAAAGATGGTAAGAAACAAATAGTTATTACAAGTCCTATGGAAAGGAACTATGACAGTACATGACGTGTGCAGAAGGTAGTAAGGACTGAGCTGGCCAAGTGCCCATGAGGGAAACAAGGCTTCTGTGGGCTCTGCATCTGAAATGGACTGACTGCAGTCAAAGCCATCTCGTCTTACTGCCAGCTTGATAAACTAATTTTTCCAAAATGGAAAAGCTTTGAGAAGGATGATGCCTTCAGAGGCTGTGAAGCCCTATATTATATTAGTAACCACTGAGATTGGCGTTATTACGACTCCATGAAGGGAACTGCAACGCCTGCATTTTTTCCCAAAGTCATTGTGGTTTTGGCTTACAGAATTTGGGCAGAAGTCTTCAGAAACTTAGCTGGGAGGTAGAAGTCTTCAGAAACTTAGCTGGGAGATTTTCATATCTAGAATCTGAAGCAGAGAGCACCTAGATAGTTTTATTGCATGCAAATACACCTTCATCGCATATTATAGTTCTTGCAACCAAAAAGGAGTAAAACCCAGCATCTGAAATGCACTATGAACATCCCAAGGGGCACGCAGACTAAAAAACAAAACAAAAAAATTCCAAGACCCAGCAGAAGTTTGATTCTTTTCTAAGAAAAAAAGAAAGTCTCAAAAATACCTGGATATACATGCAGATGGTCTGGAACACTATAAGCAGCCAACAGATCTGCTTGAGCAAGAAAACTAGACAGGAAACACAGGATACCACTAGTAAAGAGTTTTCTGAAATCAAAAAGTACCCCCTTTTTTTTTTTTTTTAAATAAGAACTGGCAACAAAAGCTTCTGTGGAGAATGCATTTTCTATTGACACAAAGCTACAGAAAACCTTTGGAGATATGCTGTTTCAAAATATTTTGAATGCTAAGTATAAATTTGTTCCTTTACCAACTGTAAAAACAAATCATGCATGCTTGAATTTTAAAGTTTATTTTCTAGTTTAGTTTTAGACAACATAATAAGCATATTGAAACCTTTAAAGGAAAATATTTATGTTCCCTATAGGACACATTGTTTCTGTACAAAGAGGTACCATTAAACACTAAAGGCAAGCATCTAAAAAGCGAAAACGGATAAAACCCAGTATGTTACAGGGTCTGGAGCAGAAGGCTGGACTCTCTCTACAAATGGAGTATCAGTGCTGGAAAACTACATGAAAAAGCCCTTATATTTACCTTAAGAAGCTGTCAAAGGTAGTAACGCTCTCCTTAGCAAGAATCACTTGTCTCCACTACTAGGAAAATTTATTCCTGTCAACAGAATAAGGTTGCTCAGAATTACAAACTGTCTAATTAGCAACCAAGTTAGCTAGTTTCAATTATGAACAAGCTTTATAATTCAGATATACCTTCAGGTAGTATTATGCAATTTATAAAACACTTTCATTCTTTCAATGCAGTATTAAGTAGATCCTTGAAAACAAGAATAGCTATCTCACCTTCAGAGCTGAAACCTGACTTGCATTTCTGATCTTTTATCCAGAATCAGCAGACAAAAGTTTACCAATCCTCAAGGCATGCTGAATCCTATTTAAACTCTACAGGTCACCTGGACTTGAAAATTATGTTTATTTTGCTTCCTCAGCTCTTGTACATAGAAACTCTCCACAGGATTGTACCAATTACAAATATTTATCCCGAGATATCAAATTAGCAATCTTCAGATGATCATAAATGCTTGTTTTTATTTGTTGAAAATATCATTAACAGAGGGCAAAAGCATCCAGAAGGACAGAGAAAGGGAAAATAACTGGATTATCATGATATCAGAAGTATGACAAGACTCATGACTTTATAAGGATGAACACCAAAAATTCATTGTTCAAACCAAGAAGCTCCTAATGCTAAATCCCAAGAGATATATACCCTGTCCTCAAGTTTGGTAAAATATTGGTCAGACATGCACCCAGTGTTCAATGTGATTTGAGTTTAATTATCTTGATTAATAAAAACATTACAGTACACAAAATTAAAATGAATATTATTTAAGTAGATGGTCTAAGGACAAAGTAATCACCCACAGCCACCAAAAAACTAAAATTCTATAGGAAATCCAACTGAAAAACAAAATAACAAAGCCTCTTTTAATGAGCAGATTTGAAATTTACTATGAAGTCTAGAAATGACCACTGAACAATTACAATTATGAATTTAGCTTGCCAAATTACAACTGGATTGCACAATTTTAGCAAGTTATGCTGGATCCCATGCAGGGTACTAACACTTCCCTCTCAAAGTCCTACCAAGACCTTATAAATTATAGAGCAGTTGATCTCCCTGCTCTAACTCTCTCTGTGGTCCTTTGTTAATGCCTGCCTCAATTTTGTGTTTCCTTATTTTTACCACACATAAGAACATTTGGATATTTTGACTACTTACAGTGTTCAAAATGTTTTTGAATGAAAATAGCCAAACGAATCCAAATAAAATTAATCAAGGGAAAATAACTATGCATGACACTCATTTCCCTCTGTTAAAACCTTGCTTTTTAACCCAAATTTTATCTGCTAAAAGTTTACCAGCCAGATTTCCTCCCCCTGCTCCAGCCACTCAGGCACTGCAAAGTGGCTCAGTCTCTCTCCCAGCAGCCAGCCAAGAATTCCCTAATTTCCGACCCATGCAGTGACCCAGGCTGGAGCGCTGGGCCAGAGGTACCCTGACAATCAGGTAGTCCTTGTTTCCCACTGCCTCTGCTGAGCAAACCTCAACACAAATACTTCTTTGCAAAAAAAAAAAAAAAATACGGCTTTAAAACAAACCAAACAAAGGCTCCTAAGAATCCTTGTTACAGGGAGCTGAAACGCATCCACGGACAACACACCGAAAAAGTTAAACCAGATAAAATGTTGCTTAGGAAGCCTGAACCCCAGTCATGAGCATGTTTTCAAGAACCGACAGCCAGAGCGGCCTGAAACACGATACAGTCTCTTTGATACAGCTCACTAGTTCAGAAGTGGAGGGGCCGTATCCTATTAAAAATAACAGGAAATTGACCACAGTAATAAATCTAAATCTTTGGCTGCTGCAATTTCTTATCTTCCACGACCAGTTGTTGGTGTGCAAAAACCATGCAACTCTTTCTTTTTAAAAAAGAAAACAAATAAACAAGTAAAAATCACTCCAAAACTGGAGCTTCCACTTGGTAATCGTTTCCATCAGCCAGTCACAGCCTTGGGACACCTAGATCCCTGAGATCTTCTCCCTGTCGTGCCAGGATATCCTGTTATATTTTGATGGTTTACTGCTGCCTCCAGGCAAAACCATGTCACTGAGAAAGTTAAGTCGGTGCACTAAGGCTGACAAGTCCCAGGGAATCTCATCAGAGGCTTTGGTATTTCTGACAGAACTTGCCTTACTCTTTTCATGCAATTTCTGCACCCAAATGATCTCTCTATCACCTCTGATAGCATTTTTCTCTTTGTCTACCGAAACAAATTAAGATCTGAGATTGTGGCAGCTTCTTCTAATGTCTTACCAAAGCTTAAAAGGGACTGCACTGGCAGCGTTATCTCTGTGATTCCCACTAGTGGAGACACAATTTGTGCTGGGCTGGAAAAAAAGGGATGGGGGAGCAGGGAAGGGGTAGCCAAGCCTCTTCCTTGAATGGAATAAAATACATATGGCAAAGGATTTCATTCAACTGGCAGAGACTACACTGAGCTTTTTGCCAGCAAAACTATGTCTATTGTGGGTATGGCTTGTTTTCCCACTCCTAAAAGGCAGAGCTTTGCCAACAAAACTTTAAAGACTAAGACCAACAGTGTGGGTGTGGGGTTCGGTTTGTTTTCAGTACACACGAGTGAAGTTAACCATGGTCCAGTTTCCTGCCAATCTAATCCACACATCACGTAACACCAGTATTTTCTTTGTTTTTTATTCCGATTAGGTCCTACAAGCATTTCTGGAGCAGACTTTTCAGGCAGGCAATTCTCCTCTGAAGCCATTTTATTTTTTTTTTTTATAATCCCAGTGTAAGATCCCATAGGTTGGAAAAATATCAGGGACAGGTGGTTCAATACAAAGGGCAGATTTGTGTTTAAGAGCTTTAAGTATTTTAAGAGCTAGAAACACTTTTAAAACACGTATATTTTGCTTACATTTAGAAAACCAGGACATGCTTGTTGTAAGAGATATTTATAATGGAAAGATCAAACCACTGCACCTACTAAAAAAACCCCAACCAACCAACAACAAAAAAACACTCTTCCAGCCCTAGAGACTTAAACACCAGAAGCTGAACCTCCTTGCACTAGGCCTAATTATAGCAGAGTAGTTACAACATGTTTGGAGATCACCTCACCTGTGAGTATGTGCCAAAAACAGGGCTCAGGAAGTAACTTCCATTTTGGATCCTGCAGGACCCCATGAAGTATCTCCCTTTGGAAAGATATGTTAGAAACTGAGTTGAAAAATCTTCCTCTCCTTTGCATAGATTGTTTTTGTAAAGCTGTTTCTTTGACTGTAAATGCTATGCTAGAGCTGGGACTGCGATGAGCATCTTCTCATTTCAGTTGCCCAACTTTGAATCTCAACCAATTCCTGATTCCAAGCATGAGGAAGATACCACACGTTTTTCAGAAGATCTGCCTCCAAGTGAAAAAGCTCGTTAGCCAAAAAGTTCAATTTCTTGATAGAGAAGAGACTTCTCTAGCATTGAAAGGCCTAATACAGAAGACCACAAAGTGCATGGTAATCCCACTGGCAGGAAGACCGTGTTACGCTGGCAAAGGGATCATCATCAGGCCACCAAAATGACTTTCCACTAGCATATTAGAAGGGAGAGTTAAAGCTATGGAATTTCTTCATGCTTGAGGGCTTTTACCAACAGCAACTCATCTGTCATATATTGGTTTATGTCTGCTTTGATTTCTTTCTGCTGCAAAAAAAAAAAAGGGAATGCACATCAGAAATGTTATGGACCACCAGATTTGTTTCATATGTTATCAAAGCTAAACATTCAAGCATTTTATGGAGATTAAGAGATTAGAGTCCAAGAGTTTTTATTCTTCTGTGTGTAAGGCTCTCTCTTTCAATCAAATTAAGAAGGAGAGTTCAAGGTATGTTGTTAATTCCTGAGGGGAAATGATACATAACCCACATGCACAAAGAAGTTGGCTTGCATGCGGTTGTTTTTACAGCATGGAATCTGTTTCAATCTATGTTTGTTTAACAAGATGCGAGTCTAACAATGGTAATTTACTAAAAGCTTGCGCACTAAGTATGTACAATACCAGAAACAATGGTCATAACTCCTTCCAAAGATACAAAAGCATCTACAAAACTATCAAAACAAAAGCACTGCCCTGGATTAGTTGTTTCAAAACCCCACATTCCAAATAGCTTCATCATTTCAATAATCCATCTATAAAAACTTTAACTAATTTTGGACTACTGTTTCACATTCCAGCAATGAGTTACTGCTAGCGAATTCAGCACAAAATTTCACTATTTCATTTATTTATTTATTAGTCCACAGTATCATTACTGTTTGCTCAGACATCTTTTGCAACAGTAAATCTTGGCTTAAGTATTGTACTAGAAACACTGATCGTTTAAATAGCTATTTACTACTAAGCTTCTCCATCTATATTTAAGCACCTGAATGACCAGCTACTTGTACAACTAATGGTCAGTGACAACACAGCTGCAGGAGGCGAAGTGGCATTCTGCCTTTCCAACAGGCCTGTTTGTCAATGCCCAACCTGCATCCTGCAGGATTACAACCATAATCACATTTTGAAATGATTCATTATTTACAACAGTTGTTTGAGGCTTACTGGATGCTATTCTGTTCTCTCTTAAAAGCTGATACAGCTAAATGAAACTTTGTGATGAACAACCTCTGCCTTTAGCAATTGCATCAGACAGGTCAAAACTTCTTCAATCCCTACCCTGTGTGTTCCCAACACATGTACATTACAGGATGTATCTCACCATGATTTATGCTAGTATCTTACCTGCTTAGTGTCTGGGCAATAAGACCAAACTTTTCATTGTCTTGCTGAACATGTGGACCATAACAAAATGTTGGTACAACATTTACATTTTGCTCTTACAATCAGAGCCTGGATGCAGTTTTAAGTCAAGATAACCTAGAAACTTCTAAACGGGCAAGTCGCTTCATTAGAAAGGAATGAACCAGAAAACAACCAGGTGTAGCAATTCTCATCGAGCCTCATTATCATTAGAAAACAATTAAAAACAACAACACTTTAAAAGTGTGTTAAAAATGTTAGTAATTATTGCTTGGCAACAACAGACGCTTACTTAATGCACAAACCCATTCCTGAAGACAATTGTGGGAGTTTTTGCAGACAGTTGAATTGCAGTAAGGTCTGTAAACCATGGATGTTTACGGTGCACTTCTTACTACCTTCAAAAATAAAGTGTTTCACGTTTCAGGTATATTTGGTCTTAATCAACTGCAGCAATCAGTTAACCATCATTCAATCACACATACTTGGAGGGTGACTCATCAGATGTCAGGTGTTTAACTAGCATGTTCCTCAAGTAACCCTCTCACTGCTGACATTTTTTCTCTCCTGTCTCCAAAGGACTGTGCACAAATGATCACAGTAGCATAAAATTTGCATCAGAGGATTAATATCATTAGTTATCATGGTGAGGATTAATATCATTAGGAGAGATCTGTGATGCTGAAACCACTGTGTATCTTGTAGCAACAACGGGCTAAGCTGCAAGTTGTCTCTGTAAAGCAAATAATTAATGGAATGGAATTTCCAAGATTATTTGGAAATCCCATTTTTGTAGTAATGCTCTACAGCTCTGTTATCCAGCCACTACAATGCAGGCATCACCATTATTCTATTTTTTTTTTAAATAATAAATTCAATGGTGTTATCTATTTGAAGTAGATCTGTCATTTTAATTTAGCACATTTCAAAAAAGTACACCTCACTGTTTTCCCTATTTCTGGCAGGTGTCAATGTATTCAGCACTCATAGAGCATCTGGTTAGCAAGTTTTGGAATTCCTTTCAGCGCTTCTCTAAAAGAGAATTGTTTTGAAGCCCAGGTTGGTCCAGATGGTATCTCAGAGTTGTCCGACTCCTCCTTTCGAGATAGCTGCCACTACTGTACCAGAGGGGCAAGCAAACAGGCTTTTCAAAGCAAGCCATCACTACTGGAGATGATCTATCTAAGGAAGTTCATAACATCTAAACTCTCTAATGAGCACTGACAGGAGAGTTTTTGCAAATGAAAACTATTTCTCCAGTGTGTCAGACTAGAGCTTTGAAGTCTAATGCAGCTGCTGGGCTGGTAGCACCAGGCGATGGATTCCCTCAGAACTCTCTGCATGCTGATCCTAAAATTGCAGCAAACAGTCTATATGGTTGGCTTGGACCGGAGAGCTTGATCCCGCGGCTGGCAGAATGTCAGAGCTAGCATGGAAAAATCAACACACTGAAAACACTTAACAGCAGCACAAGGAGGCAAGAAGAGCAATTGTCTAAAAGTAAATACTAAAGAAAAGACAATTCCCATTACTAAAGCACCATGGGCCATGCCTCATGTGCCTCGCTGAGTTCCTGTCCCACCAACTCAAGCCAACCTCAAAAGCCACACACAAAAAAAAAAAAAAAGCAGCCCAGAATATCTCTCTGTAGCAACATTTAAATACAGAAGGCACAGCGTTGCTGACCATCAATCCACAAAGGACAAAACAAGGGGAACGTCAAGCAAGTTTCTTCCATTTTAGTAGTGCCTGTTGTCTCCAGCGATAATGCCGTTAAAATGCTGTGTAGGACAATCAAAGCTAAAGCCTTTCCTCTGGCTACTTTGCCTAAGCAATAACTTAATGCAATTCATCATGTAACCAAATAAATAAAAAGCTTTTTTGATCCTTCAATAGGAAAAAGTACATGTAGATGTAAATACAAAGAGATCCATTGATAACTGAAAGCACTGCAGACGTAAGCCACGCTTTATGTACCAAAAGATGTACCAGTGAGTTAAAGGGTATCCTCCGCCTCTTGCAAAATAAGGCCAACTTTTCTGCAAACTGTATAAAACTCACTGACATTAAACGTACCAGAAGCACGGTGTTTCTGCAAACCCAGATAATTTAATTTAAATCTGCACATTTTACAAATAGGTGCAATTTTTAGCAGCTTAACGCAGTGAGAAAAAGAAATGCCAGTAAATATCTTAGTCTCTGCAATTTCATCTCTGTTACTTGCACTGAATTTTCATCTAGACTGGACAGCTATCAGAAATCTCATTTTGCAGCTACTAAACCAGTTTCAAAATGAAATAGTGAAGTGTTTATTTGTGCCTTTTGGATGGAGGCACTTTAAGGAAAGAGATAATGAGATTAATGTGAGTAATACCTTACAGTGTATAGAAAAAGATACTGAAAAAGATACTTGGCAGTGTCTTTTCTACCATGTGATGTAGTACTTTGGGGTAGAGGGAAACAAAAATCATCATTATCATTAAACCTTTATTATAGATAAAACAACAGAGATGTATAAGAGGGGGAAATGAGGTATTCAAGGTTTCTTCATAACTCCAACCAACCAGAAAAACCAACACCCCTCAACACTTTGGAGAATTCCTCTGTCTAATCCAAATTGGAAGTGAAATTATCCTTCTGGAAGTACACAAAAAAAGCTGTGCAGAGAAAGTGATTGTAACAGTATGATTAAGGAAATCCTCTTCTTCCAGATTGGTTTCCCCACCATAACACTGCAAATTCAACAAACCACATTCAGTCCAAGCGTTTCACAGCTCTATACGCTTTAGGAGCTCTTTTAATTAGCAAATATAACATTGTCCTTAAGCTATCAAGGAAAGAGTGTCGTCATTCCAAGGAACGCTCCAAAAATAAATCTCAATGAATGAAAAATTAGAAGTCACCCACTCTCCAAAATTACCAGACGTGATTTGGAAAATACAGCAAGTTCCTCAAATAAGGCAAGAAGATTTTAATGTATAAGAACTATCAAAACAGCTTGTTAGAGAAATGAGGTCAATTTCTGCAATTACTCATTACAGTCCCACATACCTAAATATATAAATACACTATTTCACTTGGATAAATCTTTTCAACAAAGAGCCAGACAAAATGACAAAAAAGCATTCTCAGTTTTGTGAACACCAAGTATTAACTCCATTAAAGGGATATGGAAAACATACCCATCTGCAAGTTATTTTGATTTTTTTAATGGAAAGAATCACTTTGCCAGTACCTTTTCATCTTCTTTGACAGGTGTGTTTTCCATTGACCCAAACACTGAAAATTTAGTTTTCAAGGATGGCCAATGAGGCCTATATTCCAAAGACTGCATGTGGGTTTTTTGCTTGAGCTCTAAATCAACCGAATATATTTACTCAATGTAAAATATTTAAATTGAATACCAAGTTAATAGTATTTCACACTAAAATCTGGCAGATTAACTCCCCCATGAATGTCACAAATATTGCATTATGTTACACCTCAGAATCAAAACATTTCGCTTGGAAATGTTCTGATTAACGCTTTGCTGGCCATAGAAATCAAAGCAAAAATGTTTAAAACTATATTTTCTTTAGCTTGTTAAGATGGATTATATACAGTGTTTATTTAATAAAAACTTGCTTCCATCAGGCTTAGCAATTTGGAGAACAGAACAAGGATGCTAATTCTTCAAGGTCTGAATCTAATAACTGACTGATACCCTCAACATGAGGATATGTCACGGTCAGAGCAGGGCACTTTTCCTATGTTCACTGAGGTCTCTCAATTTTGCCACAAACTGATGGGAACCCTCACTTGCTGTTTCCCCTGCGTACTTGGTGCTGTTGTGACTAAGGCCAACTCTCTCTGCATCTGCTAATAACTCTTCTGCTTCCTTATTGCCACTGCAAACATCACTCAGCCGCTAAATGTAATCCAGGACTTTTTGGGGGCGGTGGCACAGGCAACCAAAATCACTGTAATGGAGAACCCCTGTCTTTCCTTTCCTATTCTCTGGGGGCTCTCTGAAATCACTTCTCGTTGACTTCTTCCCACCTTCAGGACAGAAAATTGCCCCCCTCCCCGGTCACTGTGCCAGAGCCACTGCTTGTGCTCCCTTCTCTCCTGCAGCTTTGCAGCACATCTTTGGCATGACTGGTCTGGAAAGCTCCAAGAACAACCCCACACCCCTTGTTGTTTGCACACGTTGCTGTACCATACACATTGCAACAACAGAAAACATTTTTAAAGGAGAAAAATAAATGTCTCTGCCTCAGACACGCTTAGAATATCAAAATCAGTTTAAAAGAGTTAACTAGATCTTGCTTTGATGGTATCTCTTTAAAAGCCTCCAATAACTAAAATCAGCTTTCTGTTTTTTAAATGAAATTTTCACATTGTAAACCCAAAAAGCAGAGGTATTTGAGAAAAGTAGCTTTAGATAGAAATCTGACCCCTGGTGAAAAAGCACCGTAATCTAGCAAAGGAACAAAGAGGTAGCTCCAAAGGAGTTTTTTTTACTGCTCTTCTACTCAGAGATGGAAAATTCACATCCAAATAATGTATTGCTTAACACTGAAATCAGTGAATTCCCTAAAAACCATTTTGAAAGATACCACAGAAAACCTTCAGGAAAGCAGTCCACAGCAGAATCCTTTGTCTACAACAGACTCCTCTTTCATTAGCATTACCCAAACGTGTTTCCTTACATGGTGCAAACTACTGGACCTTTAATGCATGTTACCATTCAAAGGGTACTGAAGCAAAATACCGGCGTAGGCTAATAATTTGCAACAACCAAACCATACCACTGCCTTACACCTAATACAAACCTTAAACATTGATGCACTTCATTGATGTTCTTCAAAGGCCCAACCCTGGCCAATGAATGCACTCACACAACAAACTATACGAGCAATCTATATTTCTGTGTACACACGTGCAGCACAGACAGGGTCTTAAACTCATAGCGGTGTCTGGTTTCATAACATATGCCCTTCCTTATCAAATGTCATTTGTATTGCCATCTCTGCATCTGTCTCCACAGATGTCATCCCATGTAATGAAGCATATGGGCTTAAGCTGACATTGTTTGCAAACAGGAAGAGCTTTTGGCAAGAGGAATCGAACATAAAGTGTTCTGCGGGCTGCCTCTCTTAACCCATCTTTGGTTGGCTCCTCTGCTCAGCTGAAACTGGTCGGCTACTTTCTGAGAGGGCAGAGTGCCAACCTAACAGATGGGCAGAAGTAAAGTCATGCCAAAGAACCAGAATGTGCATCTAATTTGATAATTAGGGGCTGAATTTCCCCTAAGAAATATTGCAATGGCAGCGCACACCAAGTTTCCAAGCTTAAGGGTAAAAGAATATGCTTCAGCTTCTCCAGTTGAGGGTTAATTCTGAACATGACAAAAAACAATAACAAAAGTGCGCCATGGAGGAGGGAGGAGACCAACCATGGGCTCCTATCGTTCAGGATTAGCGTTCTTCAAGGAGAGATGAAATAGAGAGAAGGGGAGGAAAGAAACAGTAAGATTAAGCCTTTATCCTGAAATAGCTCTCCACAAGGGACACCTGCAAATCTTGGCCAACACAGTTCTGTGGCCTTGCGGAAAATAATTTATGCTGAATAGAGATAAAAGCAAGGAACTGATGGCCACTTTACAAAGCATTAAACACAGCTTTCCTGTCCACAAGGAATAGCCAAGCCAATAGCTAGTAAAACGCAAAGGACAAAGAGTGTTTATGGCTCGGTGGAAATCAAACATAATAATGTACACACATACTTGGAACTGTTGACAATTATTGTCTTGGTTTTGATATAAAGTGATACAGAGCTATGGCATTCAAATAAAAAAGTTAACGGTAAAAGAGAGAGAAAGCTGGAGACCCAACTGAAATTCTCTTTTCATTCATTTTACAAGTTTTCATGCAATAAGGCAGGGGTCCTGTAACTATTCTAAAGAGTCCTGTTGAAGCAGGCTCTTCTGGGCCATTTTCCTCTTCATCTTGTGTGTTCCCTCCCTTTTCTCAAACCACTTTACTCAGCAGGATGAGTGCCAACAGCCAGGCAAGGGAGAGCTTGGAAAAAATATTGTTCTAATTTATTCTTCTCTTTCCACTCCTAAAGTGACTCTTCAGATTTACAGCTTTTAAAACAAAAATATTAAGAGTAATAACTACGACAGCTTCAGTTAAGTGGGTTTTACAGGGTTATATTTTGAATAATAAAAAAAAATTAATCCAAAGATTAAATTAATTTTTATCATATAGCCCTGTATTGAAATATTCTAAGAAGCTAAGAGGTCACTTACTTTCATCTCACCTACTTTGGGAAGACAACATTTTGAGGAGGCTCTCACATTGCTGGTGGAAGGAAATTAGCTCTCCAGCACAAGTAGTGTTCTGAGTTACACCTTAGGAGCAGAGCAGAAGGCTCAGCCACAGATTTAAAATAATTCAAAAGTGATAGCTGGTAAGTGCCTAAAATCATGTGTGCTGCTTTACAGACCTCCACTGAGACATTTGCCTCTGAAGAAATCTGTCCATGAATCGTCCTTTGTTCTACTGTCAAATTCTGGCAAGCTGCTTCCCAGTATAGCGTGAGGCTTAATTGGGCTTTTGTTTCATTACCATCTAGACAATGATGCTCAAATGAAGAGCACAACATAAGCAAGTGAGTGAAAGCAATCAATTAGGATGACCCTGAAACTATCTTTTAAGGAAAAGGGCTACTTCTTACTGTGGTCATAGACTAAAAATGCAAAATACAAACCTGTCACTTACTAAAATAATATGTAGCTTTCAAAAGTACATAAATTAAATGACAGTTAGTAACTACAAAGAAGTGTCATTATGAAGCAAGCTCAAGATTTTATACCACAGTGCTGCTGCCACAGCTTAGGAAAACATAGAATTGAGTTAGTGGATTAACGTGAATGCTGCTGTCCAATTGCGGCAAACTCTCCAATCCAACTTTACCACAAGTGTCATATTTAGAGAGAGACTAGATGATATAATAAAGGAATCAACCAACACAGAGAGAAACCATTATGGGAAATTTTAGGTAACAATTAATTAGCACACAATGAATCAAGAAACTATTTAGCATCCAAAAATAAAATATAAAAAAACCAAATCTAAATATTATCCTGATAACTCCCAAATTCAGTATTACATTTGAAGGCAAAAGAACACAAAAGGAGGTAATGCATCCTCTACAGCAGTAACACAAGAGTTAATGTGAAAACCGCAAATGAACATCAATTCGCAAGGCCACAGCTGCATTTGCAAAGCCAAAAAAGGTTAATCAAAGGGGTAAAACCTCAAGACAAGCCTAAAGACCTTCACATTCAAGTGTTACTTCAATCATTACCTACACTAAAAGTTGCAACTTCACCAACAGTATAGGCAAACACACACCCTGGCAAGCAAATGGCATCTATTAAGGAAACTGAGATTTAACCATAAGGGACATACAGAAGGTCAAGCAGGGTATGCGGCAGAGGCAAAATGTTTGCCTGTGGTCTAAGGTGGGACTGTCCTGGGCGAGTCCTACTCCACTATTCTGAAAATTGAGCGTAGCTTTTTGCTTTAAAATCTCATGACTATATAGAATGGTTTGGGTTGGAAGGGACTTTAAAGATCGCCTTGTTACAACCCCCCTGCCACGGGCAGGGACACCTCTCACCAGAGCAGGTAATGATATACCTTTTGCTTTGAGAAGTAAATGAGCACTTCAATATCCCTACCCTAGATGAACCAAACATGACATTGTGCATCTCAGGTACTTATTTTTTCAGCCAGAGTTCACAGTTGAAAGGTCATCATTAAACAGCAGCACTTTCCCCACAGGAGGCCAAGAAAAGTAGCATAATGGTTGCTTAGAGTAGGTAAACAACACAGTTCATGCCATTTTTATTTTCCAACCTGAGATATTGCACAGGTGAGTTTCCCCCTCTTCCTGACACACAGATGTTTTAACAAACGGAAAGCAAAGCAACCAAAATGCCCACACCATGATGCCATATGCTAAGGACCTCGTTTGACTCATGCAAACTGGAGTCATCAGTCTCTGGCACAGTGAAGGACACTCCTCCTACACCACATACATCATACTTAGAAGTTCATTTAAAAGCCTGGGGTATTTCACAGAGCGAGAATAAGAAGTGATACAGCTAAGTAGGTTGTTCAGATTTTTGTACAAATTATTAAAGAGTACCAATTGCAGACAGAAGTAGTATTATGCTTCCCTAGCCTGCATGTTATTACAGTAGCATTTGCCATTAAAAAAAAAAAGTCTAAGAAGGTATCAGAGTTAGAAAGCTATTTTAGACAAAAAGAGTGGAGAGAAAAGAATTAATAATTCCAACAGGCATAACTTAAGTGAAACTTCTATTACGGAAACATGATATCGGTACCTCCTGAAAAAGACTTTAAAAATAATGGAAAAAACCCTGGTGAGACAGGAAGCTTAAACTCAGCTAATCTAATGATGACTTTCGTAACACAGGAAGCAAGCATGCTACCAAAAAGATGACAAAACCAGAGATTATTTTAGGCGTTTACTTATTCCCCAGATCTAGCTAAAAAGTGCGTGCTAAAGGAATTCAGGTTAAGCGCATCAGTCTCGCCACTGCAGCTTTTTGTTTTAAAGTAAAACCACAGCAACTGGCTTCACAAGTAGCAATCCCCCAGGTTTGACACACGAGAACTTACTTTGCAGCGAGCCGGCAAGAGTTACTGACCCCTTTCACACACTCGCCTTTGGAAATGCAGTTTCCTGTTAGAAGCTGGTGCCCTGGTGCTGCCAACCTCTGCTCACGGGAGCTCTGGTTCGGTCAGCGGGCGGCAGCGGGGCCGGTAAGCCTGTGCCGGAGGCTTTGGGATGCTGCGCTCACCAACTGGACTTCCTGCTGGGAGCTTACAGTGCCAAGGTAAATAATCACCGTGCCGCATTGACAGATGTGTCAGAAGTATGAGGTATTAACTAGATTTACTACAGTCTTGAATAACCCAGTTGTAATTTTCCGCTCTCCTAGCACGTAACGTAACGACGCGAGGTGTGTTACAATGCCAGTATGTACCCAACTGCAACACCTAACCTCCTGTACCTCAGAATCCTCCCGGATTGTACTGGCCTCTCTTGCTTAAGATTCTGAGCCCCTTCTGTCTAATTATGCTGCTCTGTAACTACCTCCAGGAAGAGATCTGAATTTAAGCTGACCAAGTCTCAATTACCTATGCCTTACAGTCTGCCTGGTCAGAGGACATATGATGCAATTTTCACCATCATGATCCTAGCAGGACAAGGATAGAGTAATCAGTGCTCAGTCTTACCAGACATAGCAACTGGGTGTTCTTTTGTTTTTAATTTCCTCTGACCTTGCAGTTTGTCCTTGTAAAGTTCGCACTGTTCGTGAGCTAACGCATCTGTGTTTAAACAAACTCAGTACACGAACTGCTTCCACAGACTCGATAAGGTCTTCTGCTTACACTTCCACCAGATCATCAGAACCACCATTCATTGCCAGATTTCTTAAGTCAAGAAGAAAGCATACAAATCACTGAAAATACAATACAAAAGATCTGACGTATTCTTTAATGTCATATACGGATAAACACTGTGGTAAAATACTGTGATTGATTCCAGTATTTCAAAGCCGCTTAAATACAAAGGGGACTTTTCGTTGTCAGACACATTTCTAACTCTTAGAGATATAAACTGCAGAGGTAACACTTACGGCCATGTCTAGGCATCACTTTTCCAATGCAAAATGCCACAACGGTTGTGGTGATAGGCAACACACAATGCAGTCACACACATAGCCTGTAATAAAGCACATCATATTTGGGAGACAGCAGATGAATGGTTTTCTTCAGTTGACAGAACTACTCTTAAGCCATATACCTTTGCTATTTTATAAACTTCATTTGTCTTTCTTGTATTTCTCTACAATTATGGGGATGAGAAATACATTATGTTTTAAGGAAACAAACAAACAAACAAAAAATTTCAAGCTCTCCTCAATCTCTTTTCCTAACAGCCAAAGGACTCACTGCATAAAGACTTAATGAAACACCCGACACCAACAACATCATCCAGAAGACATTTTGCACTGTTTGGTGCACAGTCCCTTCCGCTGCAGTTAGCGCTTGATACCCAGCATTATCAGTTTGTAACACTGATCAAATTCTTTTTGATCTGACCCCTGTACACCAAGATAGCCACACATGCCAGTAAAATAACTCCACTGAGACAGCACTGGAGGAAATCTACATTTAAGTCATTACACAAGCAGTTCCTATCCACACGGGTTTCCCATGAGATGAATCTACCACCTTGTTTAAAGCATGGTGTGTAGAGCAGGGCTAAGGATGTCTGATGAAACCCGGCATACAAAGCACCCAGCATAGCTAGTGTAAAACTAGCTCGGACATCATGCCACAAGACAGCCACAGCCAGGGCAGGAATATACACGGGTGAACGTACATATGGCCTGTCAAATGCCTCAGGACAAAACAAAGTGTGTATCCAAGTACAGGCACAAAGGTATGAAATATTGCAAAGGAGATCACTTTGTTCACGAAAGCCCCAAAATCCTATACTCTCAAAGCAAATTAAAGATCTCTGGATTGTTTTCAGACCACTGTTTTACCAGATTCTTTGCTAAAATCGCACAGCAAATGCCCAAAAACCAACAACAACCCAAAACCAACAAACAAACCAAACCACCCCAACTCTTTCCCAAGTTCAGTAACCCAGCTCATCTTCATCCTTAATAGAGCTGCAGAAAAGCAACAATTAGCAGAGCTAGTATCACATGCTTTTAATTTAAAAAATACTGTATCATTTCAAACGACTATGAACAAAGAGACCTATCTGATTACAAACCAGAACCTTGTCTGTTTCTCTGATGGAGACTTAGACCCTTCAGCAAATGCTCTAGTGGACTGTCTAGTGTTATTTTAACATGGTCCCCCCACATCAGAGCTACTATTCCTGAGAGATGAATTCAATAAATCATAGAGCTTATTACTGGGAAGTTTTTCTCTATAAACAAACTAGATTCTGCCTTAATCTTATAAAATTATTTTATTTACTGTATTACCAAAGAGTCTTTTTCAGCACGTAAGCTTTATGTTATTTAATTTTCATTCCCATATTTTAACCTTTTTAAAAGGCACTCAACAAAACCAACACACTCTGCTTTCCGAACTGCAGCCACAGTGCTCTCAGGCTATGGGGAAAAGCCTTTTTAAGATAAACATGCACATGTCCATTTTTTCATCCTAAGAAAATATCGGAATAAGTGAGGATATCCTTCCCTGTCGTGGTCATATCCTCTGTCACTCTGTCTGATTGCAACATACAACATGAAGAGCCTGAGACATGCATGTGCTCTGATTCCATCCCGAGTAAAATATAAATTAAGTTACATTATAAATCCACACTACTAAGGAGAAGAGAGAAAGCAAAATTAAGTGGTATCTAACAGTGGGCAGTGTTGCCTGAAGTTAGCTGAACACCCCATTCATTTAACAGATTTACTTGCCTGGAAGTTCCTGTACTATTGCAAGCTCACAGTCCTGCCGGCCGTGCCCATTGCAGTGTATTACTCTGAGGGAGCGCAGGGGGGTGGGAAGGAAGTGCCAAATTTCTCAGCGGCATGCAGAGAGTTAGTGGTACTTATCAAGGACACTGAACACATAAAGCTAACGCGAAAGTTAAGCTACATGTTAACAAACTTCTATTGTAACGCAAGCTGAAAATACAAAAGTAGGAAAGAAACCTTACCTAACATCAACAGAAGTTGACGTTACTGACTAATAGAACAAAGTGACTAATTGTCTCCCATGTGTACCCACCCCTTCTCAGATGTTTTGACAGATTAATTAGTGCATCGGTGACAATCTTCATTCCTAAATCAGGTTCTAGGAAAACTGTAAGAATGTATCAGTCTCTCTGGATAAACCCATTTGTACATCAGAAGAAACAACTGGGCCATCATTAGGCAAGGTTTAATGTTTTCTGAAAGCACATTCTACCCGCATTAATCATGTACCCTTTCAGCAGTGATGAGTTATATACAAGTAGAGATCTTATAACACAAGCTGCTGTATCCTCCTTGAATTTGCCTCCCTCCATTCCTGCTCCAGGGAAAAGCTCATCACTTCATAAGGTCAGATCCTGAGGTAGTGTCAGTAATTCCCTTCTGAAACAACTGCCTCTTAATTACTGAACTGTAAATTTGCAGGAAATGTGCCTTCCTAAATTTGCATATTTAAATGCACATGTTTATGACAATTTACCAATTAAATACAGAAACCAGAAAAACTTCTGAGAAACGAACCAACTATAGAGGAGGGCAGGCTATGACCAAAGAAACCAAAATCCACAGATAAACACACAATTTGCCTATTGCACAAAACCATTTCTTCTCCTCTTCCTTAGATTGTAATTCAAGACACATATTATGTCTTTTCCTATTTGTAAAGCACCCAGCACATTCTGCAATGCAGAGAGGAATTAAAAAACATTAATTATTAAATGAAATCTAACTCCATATGCAGCATTCTATTTATTTAAACACTTTTCTCTACATAACATTAAGTAGTACAAAGCATTAAACTGCATACGAAAAGCCCTAGAATATGTAAGAAGTAAAAATAACTTCCATCTTTAAACGGCAGTTTTTATTTCCAGCTTGTCAGCAAGAAAGTTAATAAAACAAAATTTGGAAGCCAAATCTACAATTAATTCTAGCAATGAACATACTTGATGTTTGGATGCTAAGTACTAACCTGCGTCAATAATGCTCTCCTGCATTCTGGGGCACCAAGCTACCAAAAGGAACAGGGACACATGGAAGAAAACTTGCAAGAAAACCCTGTCATTGCCTTTCTCTGTTCTCAGAAAGAACCACAACAAAGTGGGAAGCAGCAGCACGTAAGTATCAATACTGTGATTTAGCTTCCTCTACTATCGGAGATTCCCACAATACAGTCTTGGCAAAGGTACAAGGAATCACAGGACCTTTACTCAAATATGTCTACATGAGTTGTTTTATTCACAAGCAGAAACTTGCCCTGTCCACCCTCTGTTCCAAACCCATGAGAGCTCTGAACCTCTGTTAAAATTTCTGTGTACCAGCAAAAGACCGTATCAGCCATCTCTTTAAATTAGCAGCCAACCTCTTTATCTGGTAAGCTGACCAAAGCATTCTCCTAAACAGACTGAATGTTCACAATGCGATGAAGAATGTAAATAGACACCAATCCTACTCAGTAGCTCTGAAACTATGCCAACCAATTAAAAAAAAAAAAATTACAATCATTTCAGATGCCTGTTCTCCAGGACCTTTGAAATAAATTCCCATCACCCCCCGAAGCTCATGAGGGTTCTTCCTCCTGAGGCAGGTGTGTTCACATTGAGCATTTCAGAAAGCTCTTAAAGGAGAAGTCAGGTTTTCTCAGAAATCTCTCTTTTCTATATTTGGGGTAGGACTTTAAAGGCCTGGTCTCACTGAAGGCATCAGAAGTTTTACTCCACCTCAGCACAAGGTGAATTAGGCCACTGGATATATTCCTTCTCCTCTCCCTCTACCCCAGTAAACAATGGGCACAAAGTTTTGTGCAGAAATTCCTTTACACATTGTCTTGCTTTTGAGGCACCTGAGATAAGCACTGTGTATCACATACTCAGAAACTGCAGAGCTTCCACTACCAACAGGATACAGTTTTGCATGGAAAGAACAAATGACAGTGCTGAGGGAAGTGGTCAAAATTGAAATGGCATGTAGCAGTAGGCATCAAAAATGGGATCTGGCATCTATTGGTTCAATCTCTGATTGGCAAAGTCCCCTGATTTTGCCCAGGCTTGTCCAAAAACCTACCTTAATTATCATCATCAATAAAAAGCTAAAGGCATTTTATCTACAAGGTAGTGAATGCCTCCTCTCAAAAGAGGGAGTTCCATGATAAGAGCTAATCTAAAAAACCTGAGGAATGCAAACTATTTTCTCAGTTGTAAAAACAAGAAAGAATTGCACAAACACAAGTTAAAACAACTACTGGGAACCTCACTCTTCTCCTACACATCCACCTTCTCCTGGGCAAAGCCTCTACCCAGTGTCCTTCGGGTACCTATGCTTCAAGTGAGCCTGATCATCAAAGGACAGAGTCCCAAAAGAGGGCATTATTTTTATGCATCTTCACAAATGCAGGTCTTCCCATTAACCTTATCTTCTGAGTTCAGAAAAGCAGTGCAAGGCTACCTTTCAAATAGCTTTAGCCTTTTCAACGGGGAAGTCAGAAAATCAGTCCATGTTTTATTTTGTAGATAGCTGCCAGGCAGCCTCCAAGACAGCTCATTCTGGTTGGTCAGACAACCCACAAGTTACAAAAGACTTGGCTTTTTATAATTTGAGTTATTGTATAGTTTTCTGAAACTTCTACAGACAATGCTTAACTGTGTTATACCCTACATACACTGATCTGTTAACATGAGGTATTGATTATTAGATCAGTCACAGTGCTTGCTACTAAATCAATTTTTTTCCTCCCACTTTCTCTTCTGCAACACATTAATATTTACAGTCTGAAGATGTGCAAGAATTCCATGGTGTTGGTACACTATTGGTCTGACACTATTTTTTTGAAGGACCCTCTAAGTTACAGAAGATCTAGTTACCTCCAGAAACTGGTTCACTAATTTGTCACAGTCAGACACACAACTATCATTCTGTTACAGAATTAAAAAATATTTGTATTAACTACAAAAATCACAAGATATTCATTGTCCATTAAAACACATACTAGAAATCATTGATCACAGTAACCAAATCAATTGCTAATAGATACCAATGCTAACGGCCTTTTAAACGAAGCCTAACCATCATTTCTGTTTCTCTATGCCAGCCCAGGCCACAGCAAGGCATGCCTCCATAAATTAAAACATAAAAATTCATTCTTTTAAAGAGTTAAGTCCAACATATACTTTCTGTGAAGACTGAACATACATAAAAAAAGAAATCTTTTGGTTCCACCTGCATTAATATTTAATTAAAGCCACCATCATTCACAGTACAATACAGAAATTAAGTTACTATAGGGGGTGAAATCATCAGCCCGATATCCTGTTTCTGACAGCGGCTTACCCTACGTCCTCCAGAAGAAAACACATGAAATATCATAGCAGACACTAATAGCACAATCTGTCCTAAGGTAAATTGCTTAATCCCCGTCAGATACTGTTGATTTATGCCCTAGAGCATCACAGTTAACATCCCTTCGGCTGTAGCTGTGATTGTTCCTCCTGTCCCTGTTGTCCCAAAGCACCATCCCTATGAATAGTTCACTTTTTCATCCTGCTTGGCTTTTGGTTTATATGCTTTCCTTTGACAGCACTACAATTACTTACCTTTTTTTTAAAATGGTGATTTAGCGGTATTATATACATTGTCTTTCAAACTACACCCTGTAACTAGTCATTGTATCAAAGGGTAATGGAATTATTACTTACTAACGGTCAAACATTATTTTGCACCTATATATCCTACCTCCTCTAATTGACCTCCTTGAAACAAAGCTACACTAATATTTTCAGTTCAGCTTCATATGAATATCTTCCAATCTCTCTTCTTTTATCAAAGACGACCACAAATTGATTACTCCAGGTCAATCTGAGCACCAGTTTAATAAAGTCCTTTGTGTTACTGACACAGCATTGCACAATGACTCTGGCATTTTTTTTCTGCCCAATGCTAAGCATTAAGGAGGTGTGTAAATTCAAATAAAACATTGTTGAAATCTTCTTCCCTACTTTAATAAATATAGTTAATTTACAATCCATTAACATGAACGAGTAATTTGATTATTCCCTCTAACATGCATATTCTTGAATTTATCAACATCATCTGCTACGCTTCCCTTTTACCCAGCTTTCTTGGATTCCCTTTACAATTTCTCAGTCTTCTTCAATCTTGCCTAATCCAAATACTTTTGCATCATTAGCAAGTTTTGGCACACCATCATTCATCTAGTTTATTAGATCACCAACATACACCTTCACCACCCTCTTTTCAGAGTTGTTTCTACATCACATGGTAATTTAAGGTTTACATTGTTACTGACAAAAAAAAAAAAGTATTCTTAGTCATAAGAAAAAGTATACTCTATGAGAACTAGAAAGGAGAGTTGAAGTTTTCAAAAGACTTGCTTGTTTTTAAGCAAAGCTTGGTTTCTAAACTCGTTACGTGAGCAGAACACAAGACTGTCACAACATCTACAGGACATCTGAGCGGGGCTGTGGGTCAGTGTTGACTTCTTCCCAGGACATCACCCATCCAACATGTCGCATACCTGACTCCTTGCAGAAAAATTCTTTGGTTAGAAATCCTTCTTAATGTCACCTAAATTTATGCTTAACTAGTGCTAAGTTTATAGTCCCTTAGGTATTTTCAGAAGTTGTTCGTGTACAGCATACATACAACTGCTTATTTGAACAGCAATGATAGGGAGTAAATATATTTTAAAACAAATATGCACATTCCTTTTATGTGCTGTGTGCTGCATCACTGTCTTGTGTCCTTAATTCCAAACGGCACTTTCAGCATTGATTTGCTGACCTTGAGAAACACTTTACAGAGCAGTCTCAAAGCCTGCTTTGCTCTCCTCTGCATCTAAAGCCAAAAAATACCAGTTCAACATCATTCAGAAGACAGGAAGGCATTGCATTTGCATACTTACATTACCTTTATTTGACCACAATCTAATCTTGCCAATTCACTAAAACTGGGCCAAATTTCGTTATATTCTGCATGGACATTGAAAGTTGAAGACAATGAAATGAAAATGTTCCTAATCCTTCAAACCTTCACGTGAAGTCATCCTTGAATTCAGTAAGCTTGCTATAAAAATGTATTCCATTATATGTTAACAAGTAAAAACCAGACTTAGCTAGAGAAATAATTCTCATTAACTCAAAAGTAAAATAGCTCAACTGTGCTATCTTAATGGAATCAGGAAAACCAATACTAAGATTTCTTGCCTACCAAAAGCATCAACTGTGAATAAACAAATTAAACTTACCTAAAGGTTTATTTAAACAGAAGAGATGCAAGGAAAAGGATAGTATGTATGCATTTAGCAAGGAAAGCCCAATCTAATTTTCATCTAAAAAATAATAATGTCAATAACAATTTTGATTCCTCATATATTTAAGATAAGCTGTACCTTGATATATTTTTTTTCCTTAAAAATTTTCAGCAAGCTCCAATTTCATCTTCTGGTTGCTTATCATTACAAAACTAGCCAGGCATTTCAATCATAAGCTCCATTTTGCCAGGTAGCTTTAAAGTAAAAAAAAACAAACAACAAACCACCAAACAAACTATCCCCAAAGACCAGATAGTCAAGCCAAATACTCAAATACTATCAAAAGGATAGAAGGAGGAGGGAGCCAGACTCTTTTCAGTGGTTGCCAGTGAGAGGACGAGGGGCAATGGGCACAAGTTGGAACATA
>JAOXNO010000024.1:23488964-23545385 GCA_028565335.1 Limnodromus scolopaceus | reverse complement strand
GGCGGGGCCGGGGCCGGGCTGGGGCTGGGGCGGCGCGGGGAGTCACGGCCCAGGAATGCCAGGAATGTGGGGCGGCCGCTGCGGCCGCGGGGCCTGGAGACGTCGGGGACGCGACTTAGGATTTTCTTTTCTCTATTTCTTCTTTTTTTTTTTTTAAAAAAAAAACCTATTTCTCCCCTCCCCGAGGAAGGAGGAGGGCTGAAACCCACCCCGCGGAGGAGGGAAAAGGAGGGAGGAAGAGGAGGGCACAGGCTCCTGCCAATCCGGGCGGGTGCCGGCTGCGGCTCTCCCGAGGAGGGCAGAGCTGCCGGGCGCGGGGCGCCTTCCTCCACCGGCCCGTCCCGTCCCCTCCCGCCGCCGGGAACCGGCCCCTTCCCCGCCCCTCACGCCACGCGTGTCGGCGTGGGGCTCCGCACACGTGTCGGCCCGGCCGGGCGGGAGGCGCTGGGGCAGCCCGAGGCGGGGGGAGCACCCGCAGAAGGACGCGGGGTGGGAAGGAGCGGCGCCGAGGCAGGCTTGGCACGCCTGGGCCTTGGGGCTCCGGCGCTCCCCCTTCCAGCCCTGCTGTACCTAGGCAGGCTGCCGCCCTGTTGCCCCTCTCCTGCCCGTCCCTAACCCCCTGTTCACCACCCTCAGTCTTGCATTACAACATCGTTTCTTCCCCTGCCCTCCCCTCTCTTCGCACCTCCTGCTTTTCCCCTTTCAGCCCTTTGGGTCTCCCGTTGGCTGTGGGACCCTCGCTTCCAGAAGGGTGGTTATCCCTGCTTCTCCTGCTGCGCAGAGTGCATCTGTGGTGTCACCTTCAAGCATGTGCCTTGCTGGAAAGCAAGCAGGAGAACACCTGGAGTGGGCTTGAGATGAGGAGGTTGGTAACTACCTGAAATGCCCAGGATGTGCTTGGCGCTTGGAAGATGTGGGAAAGCCCTTCTGATGTCTGCGGGAGGAGAGAGAAGGGGTGGGAAGCAAGGAGTATTGTCAGGAAGGTCGAGGCTACCAGGAGACATTGAGTGCATCACACCAGACCAAGTAGGCTTAAGAATGGTGTATTAGAAATGATGTGTAGATGCTCTTGCGTGTCATAGCCGATGGCCAATTTGCAAAGTTATTTTTGTCTTAGCCTACATTTATTTAAAATTACCCACATTCCAAAAAGCGTGTACAAATACTTCTGGTGCCAGTGGGCAGCTGCAAAAATGTCAAAGGGAGCTATCCCTCTAAAACTGTGACACCAGAACTTAAGGGCTCTTACAAACAGGGGAAATCATGAAAAATAGTGATAAACAAGAATCTATGCTATTTTTCAGTTGCTGTGCTTTTTTGCTACTTGTACACCTTACTGAAGGAGTATGTGAGCAGATCCGTTGAAGTCAGGATTACTCAGATTATTAATGGTAAGAGGATCAGGAGCTGAGAGAGGGAGAAATACTACAGATTCTTGATTTTGATAGATAAGTAATTGTATTTAAATACTGTATGTGGAATCACAGGCCTATGCCTTACCTCTGGCATAATAATATTATAATTACATTTTGCAAGGAAAGTCCTTTTCATCTGAGACTCTCAAAACATTTTACAAACACCACACCTTAATGAAGTAAGTAATTATCCCCATTTTACATATGGCTACATTGAGGCACTAAGAAGTGACACCATTTAAGATTTTAACTTGAATTGTGCTTGACCACGTGCAGATACAGAGCTTTGAGTAACAATCTGGAAGAAACATCAGGTGTCAGAATGAGATGATAAGATGGATCACAGAGTCGCTGTGCTCTGAACTGATACAATTCAGCTTTGTGCCAGAAAACGTCTTTCCCCCACTGATTGGAAAGGTGCAGGAGAGGATAGCACGCGTCAAAACTAAGGTTTTACTTGTTTGGTTCCTGTCAGGTTCTCCCCACACTGGGGCAGGTGTAAGGATCTTGGTTTTAAGACAATAAATATTGATTTTTGCATCTGTGCCTTAAGACGGTGTGCTGGCTACCGTGTGTTAGTCCAGGTCCTGGTGTGCAGCCGATCACTGTCACTTTCAGAGGTCTCTCTCCATTCGAAGTTAATTTATTTAATGACCTTAACTGCAAATGCAATAATGTTGCAAGAAGCATAAACACGCTGACAGATGGGAAGATTTGGAGGGGAGATTTGATGTATTGGTTACCCGCAGGATGGGGTCCCCTGAAAGAAATGAAACCAGCTAAAATAAATAAAATCAGACTGCTTGTCAGCAAGAGCTTTTACTAAAAGGTCAGCTCAACAGACTCTGCAAAATGAAATGTATTTCAAATTTACCCAAGCAAGAAAAGCTCCTGAAATTGAGAGTGGTGAAGACCATTACCTTTTCATGAGATTATTTAATGCAATGATTAATGTCTGCATTTGACTCTCAGAGACTGTAGCAGTAGGTGCTTTGGAAATGCCAAGCTTCCCAGAGATTATAGCCAATTACTGCAAAGAGTCTTCCATAAGGGAATTTGTTGTGTTGGTGGTACTACCGCTTTCTAGGACCATTGAAACCTGGAATCTTTACATACATATTTTTTCCTCAAGAGCTGCCAGGGATATATGACCATGGGATTAAAACTGATAGCTCCTATCTGCTACCTGGGGAGAGGTTTCATAAAATACTAAAAGTAGATCAGATATTCCTCACGCTGCTTCAAAAATGGGATGTTAAAATGATACAAGTCATTGATTTGGTTCCAAACACCTGTGCTCATTCAAATTTGACCAGAAAAATTTGATGGTTAATCTGTCAATCGTATGTAGGGTGGATTATGTATTCTCTTTCTATGCTGCTAGGAAATCATGTTTCAGCAACTTCTTATTTTATTTTTCTTCCTGAAAAGGTGACAACTCTAAATTATATTTAAAGACTTTATTGACTGGCTGTAATGATTTATGGAATTTACCTCCAAAATATTCCCTCTGCTCTGGTATCAATTAATTTTTGTACTGGTTCCTTCTACAGTTTCATCAGGATTATTATATTAAGTTGGTCTACAAAAAAGTAGGGTAGATGGGAAATAACTTATTGACATAGGTCTGTACTTCAGTTACCTTAGCTACCAGTCTTCGGTCTGATCTTGGGCATGTTGCAGCACATTCTGGTGTCTTAGTTTTCTTCTCTGAAAATTGAGATAATGATAATGATCTTAAGAATACAGTGCTTTTTGATTTGCAGATGAAAGCACTGTATAGGAGAGAGACATTATTTAATTTTTTTTTTTTCAAATCGTGGAATTGACAGGCCTGCATGTGGTCTCAAAACCCTTGTGATAATAAAGCCCAACAGCACTCAGTTTGACCAAATGGTGAACTATCAACAGAGGAAACCCCATTTTATCTGAGTCAAAATACAGGAGATGTTTATTATGTCAGTTTTATCTGCAGCTATGTGCAATGAATTTTGAAATGTCTTAGCACCTTGCTAGCAAGACCTATATTAAACATATTTTGAATATGTTTAAACCAAAGCTAAAGTAATTCTAGAGTCTTATTGTAACATGGAAAAATCTCAGTCCTTGTTGGTTGGTGAAACCATGTCATAACCTGTTTTGTATAAAACTGTCTTTAAACTGTGCTTAAGCAACAGCTGGTGGTTTCTCCTGTGAACAGTAGATTATGTTTAATTATCCTTACAGTCATCTACATTACAATCAAATCAAAGAATGCAGTTGCAACACATTCCCGATTTGTATTGTAAATGTGACCCTAACTGTGTTCCTAAAATCTCTGTCATGTGCTACAGCTGGGTACACTGACCTGATTGTAATGTAAGCAGAAACTTAGTGCACTAGCAGAAATTCCCATTCCTAAAATCATATTCATTCTTTATAAATTGATACTTTTAATGTTTGAAGCTTACCACAAGCAAAAAAAAAAAAAAAGGCTTACTTCTCTAGTATTCTGTGCTGTCATTAATTATTCCATTTAATAGTGCTTCTCAAAATCATCTCTTAGAAAAGGAATTTGGATTACACAATCTTGGAAAACAAACCTGTTGCCACCAAGCATGAGCTAACATGTTATAGTACTCTACGGCTTATCACAAGTAAACCAGCACCCTGTTTTGTAGACCAGAAAAAGTCTTGGTTGATTATCTGTGCAAATAAACTATGCTGTGTTGAATATTCTAGTTTGCTTAGAGTTGTATTCTGCCTGAGGACTTACTTAATACCTGTGCCTCTTTTCGGCTCTTCGGTAAGAGCTGTAAAATGAAAAACTTTTTAGCATTTGTGAATAAAGTAATGAACTTTTGATTCCATGGCTGCAAATACTCTGAGTGGGATTTAGATGAGCAATATACCTTTCTAAGCAGCTCTTACTGCTGCCCAAAGTAGAATAGTCTAATGACAGAATTAATAACATTTTTTTCCAGTTTGTATGAATTAACAATTTGGATACGTTTAAATGTAGTATTTAGCATTGTCATTAGGTCCTCAGATTTCTGAAAACATTGGTCTCCTGAGCAAAAAAAAAAAAAAATCACTGGCTTTTAACAGAAGTTAATTTTGCTAATTTAGCAGCGTGCCTAGATGTTGGAATACACCAGTGATTTGTAGATATTTTAGCGGCTGCTCACTTCTGATAATCATAATCTTTATGTGTCTCAGCATGGATTTATGTGTCTGACTGTGGGCACCCAATTGAAAATATTTGGTTGCCATATAGAGACAAATGGTTTATTCAGAAAGCAAAGAGCTAGTGTTACAATCTAAAATGTGGATTTGGGACTGTCACAAACTTGTGTAACTTGAATTGAACCGTTAATGTTTGCTTATTTCTGTGAAATGGGTGTAAGACCATGCTTGGATATGAGAGTACTGTGAAACTTTGAATTTTAAGACTTTCTGAAATTAACAGTGAAGGGCACCATAAAAGAATAAAAACTCAGCTAGATGTACCTCAGCTTTTTGAAGTCTGTATGTTGTTTCTAACAGAGCCCTGATTCTCATTCTCACTTTTGGTCAAAATTAACTCAGAGGAAATTTACTGTTAGAGTAATTTGGGAATGCTGAGAGGTACATTTAAATATTGATTGTTGTCTATGCTGACTATCATTTGCATGATGCCCTACCCTGGAAAGATTTAAAACACACAAACATTTTCCTGGAAAGGATTAATACAAAAATGGTATGAGAAATACCAATAAAACTGTTGGAATTTAGACTTGGAAGAGCTGAGGAGATCAAGAGATAACCAAAGTCATTAAGATGTAGAATGCCATTGTTTTCTCTTTGCATATTTATTTAGTCAATTTATTTATATTTATTAATTTCAGTTCATGGTTCATAAACTATGGCTGTTTGAGATGTGTTTCCCACTGCAATTAGTTGGGTGCCCTAAAACTCATTCTAGAACTTGCCCGTAAAAATGGCAGAAGTAATGTTGAGGTGGTTACGAGATGTGTAAGATAAGGAGGCATAGTTCTGTCTTATCTATTCAACCTATTAACAGAGAAACACTGGAAGATTTTAGAGACAGCTTTAAGATAGGTAGAGACTAGTAAGTTATTTGATTAATTTGCCATGAATGGTGTAGGTGATGTTCTTAATTAGTTCACTGACTGACAAAAGATTTGACCAGTAGGTGAACACAATAAGAAGCAATACCTACGTGAAACTTACATATATGTATATAACTTTATGTAAAAAAATATATATGTTATATATAGGCCATAGAAAGAGAGAAACAAAGTATGAGCTCAAGGCTTTAATTTAGGTAGCTTATAGGGATGGGATGTTCGAATGCAGATGAGGCATAGTAACGGCAGCCGTGCTAAATGATCAAGAACTTAGAAGAATAGAGGTGTCAACACAGAAGCAGAACTTGGACTTTTGAAGGCAATCATGCAGATGATGGCCATACACCACTCTGAGCGTTGGCCTTTGAGGAAAAGAGAAATTAAAAAAAAGAGTTAAAGGTGATAGATGGAGGAAATTACTGAAGGTAGTAAACAGATCTAGAGAGTCCTTCTAAGAGACAGAGGTAACGTAACTCCCCAGTGGGCGTTTTCTACATACCCATTTAAAAAAGTTGGTAGTAAAGATGGAAAGAGGCAGAGATAGCTATGAAAGGTGTACGTCTTTTAGTTTATTTCTTAACCATTTTTCTCTCGCGCTTGAGAAGAATGATACTCAGAGTAGATGTTCCTGTATACAGGTTAATAATACAATCCTAACAAAAATGGAGGCCAAAGGAGATGCTGGCTATGGACCCTAGAAAGTAAGACAGGAGTGGGCCATAAAGGAAGTAGGTTCCCATCTTACCAAATGCCCCGTGAAACCTGATTAGTCCTCATCCATAAGATATAACAGTATTTGATAGTATCGTGAATTTATTTTTTGGTGTTAATATCTGTAGTGTGAAAGATTTGCTTGGTATTGCTATTTCTAGCTGGCAGCAGAACTATGAAAAGAGGGAATTTACCTTAAGAAGAAAAAGAGTTCCAATATTACTTACAGCTCAGTAGCTGGTAATTTGAAGCCCTAGACAATATAGACTTGATGTGTCATTTCATAATGTAATTGCTGTAATTATTTATCATTTTCTTCACTGCACATTAGTTCCTTAAGCATTATGCTAATGGCTGTATTGACAGTGTTTAAAAAGAGTGTTTTTGGAACAGGAAGGAAAGATATAAATACCTTTTCACTACTGTAACCATTGCTAATAGCTGCAAACCATTCACAGTTCTTCAAGACAGTATGCGTGCACTTAAATAACAAACATTTTTTATATGTTTGCTTTCTTCCTCCACCCTTCCAATATACTAACAAGTGTTGAACAATTAACAACCCCTCCTTATTTAAAATTCTTTATATTGTTAAATAATTTTACTATTATTTGTGGTAATGAATATAAAAAAATCACAGTAATGCTACACTACATGCAAAGGTCAGTGAATATTTTCCTGTGAAGAAAATTGTTCAGAATAATTGCACTCAATATGTACTTGATATGTACTTGTACTTAAAGCAGAAGTTCTAAGATAGTTTTATCTTTGTGAAACACACAAGTTCTAAAACACAAGAATGCATTTACTGTGGGAAGGTTTCTTACTATCATTTATGACAGATAGGTGTTGGGGATGAGAGCATGGGGACTTAGGGTCTTGCTACATAATATTATAAATTATCTAAGCTGGTGTCGCCGCTTTCTTCTGCATAGCCCTGTTCCGTTTGTTGAGCTGGGCCAGGTATCTGACCCCACAGTTCACCAGTTTGGAGACCCAAGCTGTATACAAGCTGTTGTTACCAGAAAGGTCTTTGCCCAGTATAATACCCCTTGCCAATTTAACTATCTATCTCACCTGGCAGTTCAGATCAGAACCGAAGTTGTCATAAGGGAGCAGTGGCAGTGTGCAGGTCAGGGACAGGAGGCAGGGTGGCAATGTGGCAACATTGCCTCGAGGTGTTTTAAACTGCCACGGAGCCCCACCTGTGGGTTCCTGTCCAGCACCTGCATATGATTCACTGTGTCACCTTAGACAAGCCAGGTAACCTCAGTCACCTTCTCAGTACTAGGAAACCTACCCACTCGTGTTTAGGAGGCTGTACTAGACAATGTGATCACCAAACAATAGAGCAGCTATTGGTATTTTGTCCATTAATACCTTTGCCAGCTGACCCTAGTCAATATGAGCACTTCAGTAGCAGTTTCCCATAGTAGGTAAGACATACTATAATACTCACTAAAGAAACACCCCATTTCCTTTGGGAATAAAGTTATAGTTTGTAATTTATAGTAATTTGTAATATGCTGTGTTCTCTGATTTTGTTAATGAATTGTAAAAAAAAAAATCAAATCATTCAAGTCACTTCAACCTTTTTAAGAGTGTAAGACTAGACAGATAAAAAATCTAAGGTGTAAGGCTCTCCAGGCATCCTAATGGCACCCTCCTTTGTATTTTTTCTGTTCACTGACCAAGGTATGGTTTCTGTGGAGGAACAGTTATATGAAGGATAGGAAATCTAAGGGTATATAGGCAAACATTGTGTTTCACAACAGTAGCTCACTGGGCTTTATTAGTGCAGACTTAACCTTGCAACTCCAGTACTAACACCTAAACTGCCATTGTCTCAGTTACCCACCCACATTGGCAGAGATGAAGGATTTTGTTTTCCAGAGGCAAGAGGCACCACTTAGCACAGGGTGGGGTTTGGGTGAGGCTCAGGGAGATGATTCGGCTTTCTTCTCTTTCACCCCCAACCTGGCAGAGCATCTGCCCCTCTAGTGCCTCAAACAGGGAAGCTAGAACCACGGCAGACACAGAGCACCTGGCCCTTTCTCTCTTTCTCTGGGTGAATGGGGTTGCTCCAGCTCCTCAGGTGCTCTTTGATGTGTGTGTATATATATATATACATGAAATAGTCTGTACCTGCCAGATTATGTGTCTGAAAAGGGAAAAAATGGGGGGAAAACCTCTGTCTGATTTCTGCTCCTTGTAGTGTCCAAGCAGCGTGGGATTTTCACATCGGAAGCTCTTAACCTTTCCTTCCCTTCTGGTTTTGTTTCATCATGTGCTCTGACATAAGCTGCAGTAATAGGAATCCAACCTTTACTGGTTTTTGTATTCTAGTTAGTGTTCTGGCCCTTCACCAAAAATGATAGTACGGAATGCAGGTGAGAAAACATAAATGGTGATTTTTAACATTTGGTAAGAACTGAATGGAATTTCAAGGACAGAGAAAAGCCACTTCACAAGGCTGAGGTAGTTTTCTTTGCTCGAAATCATGGGGTGCTCCAAGCCAGGGAATTTTGAGAGCCTTTTAGAAAGACCTCAAGAATGCTAGCTAGTAGAGAATAATAAAAATAATTGCAAGTGTTAGGCAAACTGGTGGTTGCTACTGACACCCTTTATAACTTATTATTTGTTCAGGGTATTTGACCTTATTCTTGTATCTTATACTTTAATCTTACATTTACTAATATTTTTGTATCTCATATTTACCTCTGATAACTAATATATATAATACTTATGAAGCAAAATAAGGTGGATATGGCAAAATAAAGTTTCTGTACTTTTCATGAGTCTTTTTATCTTGCATGGTAATTAGTTAATTGCTGTAATAGTCAAGTAAAGGATGCCAAATCTGAAAGAATTCATTTGTAAATCATTATCAACCAGTACAAATCTGACCATTATTAGAAACAGGCTTCAGAATGAGTGTTCTCTCATATTTTGGTTTACAACAGCAGTCAGGTTCCTTTTTTTTTTAGCTTCAGCTATCCAGGTATTCATCAGACTGCACCTTAAAAGTTCTGCACAAACCAGCTGATTTTCATTTTTCGTGCCTTGTAAGAACTCTGAAGGCTGTCTCTACTAATTTTTCCCCTTCTGAAAGATATGCCACCAATCTTGGAAGTCAAAGCTATTTCACTGAAGCCTTCCCCAAGGGATTCATCATGATGCAGTAGTTTAAATGCTGTAGTGTTCCCTGTCCATCAGTGGTCCCACTATAATAGCATCTGCAGTAACTGGAAACTCTTTCAACTTCTACACTTGATTAAGTAATGTTTGTTATTGTCAAATGAGAAATGCTTACTGGATACAATATATAATGTTTGTTTATTTATTTTAACACAACATTTGCCTCTTGTCCACCAAGTGAGAGATCCCCTTCAGTTCACACTGGTCCCCAACTTTCATGAATTATTTGCCAGTACTACGTTAGGTGTTTCCCACTCTTCCACTAGTTCCTGCTCCTCTGCTGTTCTGTGCTCTGCCCTCAGTAACACCTGCACAGTCATCTCTAACAGTGCATGAACTTCATCATGGAATTCTCTAGCTTGTTTTTCTTTTTACTTGTCATTTGTTAAGAGGTATTTATGATGGATCGGTTCCATCAATTTGATGGCTTGTTGTTTTGTTCTGGGGCTAGTTTAGAGAATTTAAACAATGTACTAGTGAGTTTGTTGCACTATATTTATTTATAATTAGAGCTCTTGCGAGCTGATTGGTGAGCTGTTTAACTTATCGAGGAAGATTTGTTTACCTCAGTTTCCTAAATATGATTAAAAGAACAGTGCTTGGGTAAATATTCTCAGAACGATCACAAGAAGCAAGATGTTTAACTAGGTAGAATAATCATCCGATCCGTAATTCCCAGACTCTGATGGAAAACACCGTTTTGTTTCAAACCCGACCCCTCCCTGAGGTCGAGGGGAGGGCAGGGAGGGAAAGAGCTGAGGAAGCCCTTGGAAACCAATCACAGCACCCAAGGAAGCTCACAGCAGCTTGAAAACCCTTAAGCTTTCACTGTTGCCACTTGTATTCAGTGATCAGTGTTGGAAAACGCTTAGAAAATGTGTTTTTTCACTTTGTGTTTCTATTTTAGGGTAGAAAATGTGCAATATTGGGCCGAATTGCCTTCCCTTCCACCTCCCCTGAAAAAAACCCAACCACAACCCCACCCCCAGGAGCAGTTTGGGCAGAACTGAACACTAAACCACTCTGTGATCCTTCTGTAGATCTTTTCAAGGGAATGGGTTGTTATCAGGACGGCACCGGAAAATGCTTCCTTTCCTTTTTCAAAACTCAGCTTCTCTGTGGGATGGGGAAACTGATTTGGAGTAACAGATCTGAGGCTGCCTTTACACCCCCCTCCCCCACACCTGCTGCCCCTCCAGCCGCGCTTTCCTTTCAGCCCTCTCTTCCCCGCCTCCCCGGGCCGTACCGCGGGGGCATTCCCGGTGGGCTGGCTTGGCGGGAGGGCGTCGATGGCACGGCGGGGCTCGCGGCGGCCTCCGGAGCTCCCTCAGGGCAGGCCGCCCCGCCCGGCTGTGGGCTACGGCCTCAGGGGCCAATCACGAGCCACCTCTACCCCCGCCACCTCCAATGGAGTTTGAATGCTTCCGAACCAGCCAATCCCGCGGCCCGGCGGCCCGGCGCCGCGCCCTCATTTGCTAAGGTGGCGAGGTGCGCGTGGCGAGCGGCGTCGCGGCGGGGCCAATCAGCCCGCTCGGGCGGTGCTACGGCTTGGGCGTGCACAAACGGCCGCCGGGGCGGCGGCGGCTTTGAATTGCGGCCGGGAAGCGGGGCCGGAGCCGCCGCTGCCGCCGGTGAGGGGCTGCGAGAGCTGGAGCCGAGGGAGGGAGGTGACTGCCGCTGGAGCCCGGTCGGCGTTTAACAGTGAGCGGTCTGGGGGTCGGTGGCGGGGGCTCGGGGCCGCTGTCCGCCTCTGCACAGCCGGGAGGGGTGAGGGTGTCAGGCAACCCGAGCGGGCCAGCGCGTTACCGTGCGCCTCGCTGTGAGGCGATGGCACCTTAACGGAGCGGGCAAGCGCTCTTATCAGGGCACTGGTACCGGCTTTCCCCTGGAGCGGGGGCGCGTGCGGTGCCCGCGGTGTGTCACCGTCAGGGGTCGGCGTGCTGCCGTCCGTCCGGTGAGCGGCAACGCCGGGGAGCGCTCCCCGAGCCGAGGGCCTGGAGAGGCGCGGGACGCCTCGAGCCCCCTCTAGCCCTGGGTGGGCGCTGTCCGTCTGTCCTTGATCTCTAGTTTTAGTTATTCTGAGGTAATTTCTCTCACAAACAATCTCTGAGCTGTGCTACTATTTCTGTAAGGTAAGCCCCTGCTAGATCCTCTAAAGGAGAAGTCATTACAGCAATAAAAAAATAAAATCATATGACTGTGTCAAACTTGTCTTTAAGAACTGTCATCCAGCTGTTCCTGCCAGTAGATATCCGAGCTTAGCAGTATTAGTTTGAAGAACTATAAAGAAAACTATAGCTGCTACCTAAAAGAAAGCTGTGGGTTTTCACAAGGCTTTCAGGTTAAACACCACCGAAGTACAAAACACTCATAGGTGCTGATGTAGTTCTGCAATGGAGACATCAAAATAAGATGAGGAGAGAAACTTTCTGAAGTGCAGCAGTCAAATGTCATTAAGAATATAAACCCTGTTATTGCTAGGAGACTGATTAACATGAGATTTTAAAATCTCATTTTAATGGGACAGAAGTGTGTCAAAATTGGACCTAATATTGAAAGCTGCTGCTTGTTGTTTAGATCAGGAAGCCTGCAACTCAAGATTGTGAAGTCCTGTATTATAATCACTGCTAAGCTTAAACATGGAGTTTGTTTAAAAGAGCAGCTTTTTTAGCCTCTTTCAAGACTTAATTACAGTTGGTTTTGTGTTTCAGGCATAGTACTATCCATAAGAATCCCATCAATATGAGCTGGGCTGTGGAGGAATGGAAAGAAGGCCTGTCTCCCAGGGTCCTTCAGAAGATTCATGAGTTGGAAAGTCAAGTAGATAAGCTTAAAAAGGAGCATCAGCAAAGACAACTCCAGTTAGAGTATTTGGAGGTATCTTTGCAGAAACAGAAGGTAATGTAGGTACTGCAGTCATTTTGCTAAAATGCCATTCTTCATGACAAACAAAATTAAAGATTTATTATCTGATGGTTGTTAGGGGGTGGGTTAGTATTTTGTTTCTTCCACTGACTGGAAAGATAGCACAGAAATATAAACTGCTTATTTTCATCTTACTCCATACTCATTGTATTTTCCATTCTGTTTAGTTCTCATTGACTGTTAATAGAATTCCTGCCTCCTGTCCGTATTTGGCATGATTGTCTATCTCCAGGTGTTTATGTTTACTTTGAGGCCTGTCTACATCTCTTTATACATAGGAAAGAAATTACTTCATTGTTATGCCTGTTAAAACTGCTACAGAACAGAGGTGACCTGTTTGGTTGAATTTTGTTTTGTGATGTTTGATTACAGCTTGGAGGCAATTTACAAAGGTTGCCTTTTATTCTCTGTAGGCTGCTACAACTATCTAGCAGAACTTAAGCCTAGTAGTTTTCTTTTGAGTTTTTTCCTGTGAGTTTCCAGGTACTTATTTCAACTGTCCAGAGGAACTACTGTGCTCCCCAAACTAAAAGAAGGGGTGTGCTTTAAAACTCTTAGAAGCAGCAGCGAATACTCGCTACTTCTCAGTCAAAAGACTAACATTGTGCAAAGATGTAGCCTGACTGTAGCCTGCCCCTCAGAAGCTGGAAGAGGGGAGGAGGATGTCTCTACTGCTAGGCTCTATTTCTAATTTCGAAGTTGTGACTTTTGATAATCATTTTACATTACATGTTTAGTGAGTCAAGGTATTCTGGTTGCTAAAGTCGGTAGGCTGAAAAGGGAAGCAAGGTGATCAGTGAAGAATGTGTACTAATGTGGATTCTTAATTTTGAAGGATTGATGAAATTTTTTATGAGCTTGTGTCTAATCAGTAAGAATAAATTGTTAATGTCACTGAGTGGAATTTTAGGGAATGTTGTTTTGTTCACACCCAAGAATATTTAAGCAATGTATATATCTGAGGTTTTCAGTGCTGTCAGGATTTTGAAATGCTGGGAGGAAAATAATGGTATGTAAACTTTTTTTTTATTAAAATGCTGTTTGTACAGGAGCGTAGATAGGACTTGAGACTTTTTTTTTAAATGGTCTATATTCCAACTAGGTTGAAAATGAAAAAAATGAAGCTGCAACACTAAAAAGAGAGAACCAGAGCTTGATGGAATTGTGTGATAGTCTTGAGAAAGCAAAGCAGAAAATCTCAAATGATCTTCAAGTAAAAGAATCTCAAGTCAACATTCAGTCAGGGCAGCTGAATTCCAGCAAGAAAAGCATCAAAAAGCTAGAACAGGACCCGAAAAGGTGAGGACTTGCTGTATGTCTGTAACTGATGTGCAATGGTTATTTTCCTCATGTTTAATGCATCCTTCATGGTCTTTCATGTTCTCTTCGTCTCAGATTTCATTCAGATTTTCTGATGAAAATCTCAAAACATTGGCCTGTTTTTAGATACAGACAGGCATATATGGACTTCTGCATAAATCTGTGTGTGTCACTTGAAGTAGTTAGTGCCTATAGTCCCAGTTTAATTTGGGGAAATTCTGCAGTGTCATGTGAAAAGAGAGCCACTCCTTCTGTGATTTTAAACAAAACCAAATAAAGCTAGCACAACTGAGTCACTTAGCAAAAGTAACCTACAAAGAGCTTAGAGTTGCAAGGAAAGTACATGGACAATTCAGTCCATAATATCAAGTCTACAAATAAAATATGACTGCTGGAGGAAGGAGGCATGAACATCGATGAGAGCGGAAGTTGCCAAAAGCAATGGTGCTGTGTCTGAATCGCTGAATTCAGTTGCTTTGTTAAAGAAGTGCCTAATTCATAATACCTCAATTAGTAAACACTGTTGTTACTGAGACAGTATTTGTATACTGTCTGTAGAGGTGGAATGCAATTCATACAATAAAAGAGCATTCTGTAATGTAGGCACACCTAAAATCCTTCATCTGAGGGTGCCACAAAAGTGGAACAGTTGCCCACAGTAAAGTGAATGTTGTCATCTGTTAAACTTACCCTCATACTAGAGGCACCATCTATTCTTGAATAAAAGTATTCCTGAAACTTTGTGTGCGTTGATGAGGCTGAGTATTATGCATATGCAATAAATTGTTGTGCCAGTAACGTAGAATTACTGTCACAGAGAGGGGTGAGTCTGTGATACCAGCTTTTGTAATGGTTTGGGTGTTGGTGGATTTTTTTTATTTCCCCATGGCCTGAGGTATGTCTCTTTCCTTCAACTTTTAGATAGCATGCCTCATACGTGTCCTGGTAGAAGCAAATAAAGAGGAAGCTCCATTGGTCTTCCTGGTTTTTCCCTTCTGTGCGTGCATACACACACACACCCCCAGCTGGGAAAACTAAAGCTCGTTTAAGTACTTGATTGCTGTGAGAAGATTAATAATGTCAACAAAACAATTTATGTCATGTAGAAATACCAGCTTTGATTGAGGAGTTGCTAAGATCCATCAAAGAAGAGTCTGGGGAAATTCAACAAGGCTGATAGAACCACACTCAAGTTTTCTGTATCTGCTGCCAAATGTTGGGCCAGAGAGATTGCAGGCTAAGGATGTGTTCCATTTAGCTCTTTCCAAAATTAAGTCTCCTTCCCATTATATCACTTTGCATAGCTGTCCACTACAAAAGATCATCAGTTACTACATGTAGCTTGATCTTGGCAATCGATTTTGGGTTTATATTCGGTTCTGTTTTGTTTTATGCTGATAATGGATGAATTACTACTTCCTAGCAACTGGTAGTCCACCAGAAGAGGAGTTCTTGGTGTTGTGCTGTAAAAGGGAGGAGGAAATGGGAAGGCAAGTTGTGGAGGGATTAGCTGTAGCTTGGAACCATCTTATCAACCTGTGCTCACTGGGCAGGCCAAAAGTTGCTGTATAACCTCCAAACTAATTATCTGGTTTCATTGGATGAGCTTGTGATTCTTTATGCTCACAAAAGTCACTGGAATGGGTAGTCTGCTGTGGTGTTTTGGGTAGCAATGTAAATGGTACACATGAAAAATACATGGTTGGGTGAAGGATGTTCCCTTCCATTTTCATGAGATAGGCGTAGGTTTCTCAAAGTGCGCAGTATCGGAACATAGAATAAAAGTAGTATGTTTCCCGACATAAAGATGCTTATTGAAGAGCTAGAGTTTTATATTATTAGCGTTTGCAGTGGTTTACGTGTGTTTAACTGGACTACAGCTTCATACAGTGAGATCTTAAGCAGTTCTAACTGATTGTCATCTAGTTTTTTGGTTTTGGTTTTTAGCTTTCACTCCTATATAATTAATTAAATATGTAGAAACTCTAAATAAAATATATTCTTCCTATTTCTGTGTTATAACACCTAAAAATTTTCGGTGGATGTATCTTGATTTGATCTTTCAACTAAGCTCTTAGAATCATATAACTTATTTGTGTATTTCAGGCTCTTAAAAATAGATAATTAACCTTTGAGTTTCCATTACTAATTTCTGCTGCTGCTTCTTTCCTAAACAGATACAAATATGAGCTTGAGAGAAGTCAGCAAACATCGATTGCAGGAGACTCATCATTCAGTGGCACTCCACAGAAAAGTTTTACAGCTCCTTTAACACCAATTCAAAGTCATAATGGTAAATGATTTTTTTTCTTCACCTAGCACAGACAGTGAAGTGACAGTTTCATGGAAGGTGGAGAAGTATTTTGAACATTACACTTGTACTGAGTTGACTAGTCCCTATTACAAAGCTTATTATGAGATTGTCTAATTTATAGCACCACAGGTTCCAAGTTTAAAAATTATTAGTGCAGATTGAACGCTTCTGCAAGTATTACATCTTTTCAGCACTACATTGATGGACATGGAATAGTAACAGCAATATCCATCAACAGACTGCAGCAATTTTTTTTAATGCCTGTTCCTGGTGTAAGCTCTTCATGTAGTGAAGAGCAAATGTCTTTCTTCATGTATCACAGGTACTTTAGCTGAAGTTCAGTCAACAGTCATATGTGTTATTTCTTTAGAAAATTATTTTTTAGTTAGATTACTATTGTGCATGATATTTTTCACAATTTATCCACTGTATGCATTTAAAATCATCACTTCTGTCTTCAAATTAGTGTTGTCAAATAGATCTAAAATATTTGATTGAACTAGAAAAGTGAAAGGAAGTTTCCTTAACTGGAGAACTGTTCTGTGGCCAGACACCCTTATGCTTTCTATGCTGAAAAACTTTGAGTTCAATATTATGCATGCTGTTTACCTCTTTCTTTGTTGTGAGCAAACGTTCTGTGAGCTTGGCATCTCAGTCTTAGTTTCTGATAGTTGATTTGAGATACTTTCTTGCACTCTCGTTCTTTTTAATTTCTTTATACATATCTGAAAGGGTGTACAGTAGTGGTAATGTCAAGGGTTCCACTAAGCATGGCAGTCCTGAGATGGGGATTAGATCGAAGTGATTTAAATAACTGTCTTGAAAATGGTATCACTAGGGAGTCTTTTTCCTTTGAATGATAGCCTTAAATTCTTTAAGATCATAGAATCATAAAATATCTCAAGTTGGAAAAGACCCATAAGGATCTTATTGAGACATTGGTCTCAATAAGACCAATTCCTAGCTCCTTGCAGGACTACCTAAAATTAAGCTATTTGACACTCCTTCAACTCTGCCAGGCTTGGTGCTGTAACCACTTCCCTGGGGACCCTGTTCCAGTGAAGAACTATTGCCTAATGTCCAGTCTGAACTTCCCCTGATGCAGCTTCATCCCTGGTCCTATCGCTGGTCACCAAAGAGGAGATCAGCACCTCCTCCTCTGCTGCCCCTCTTGAAAGGAAGTTGTAACCTGTGATGAGCCTTCTCCTCTCGAAGTTGAACAAACCAAGTGACCTCAGCTGCTACTCAGACCTTGCCCTCAAGACCTTTCACCATCTTGATTGCCCTCCTCTGGACACACTCTAATAGATTCATGTCCTTTTTACATTTAGGTGCTGAAAACTCAATACACAAGGTGGGGCTGCACCAGTGCACTGTAGAGTGGGACAATGGCCTCCCTCAACTGCTCCCTAGAATGCTACAACACATTCTAGTTCTAGAATTTTCCTGAGAGTTGTATGAATTTTGCATTTGAAAGGAACTAGAGGAAAAGCAAACCTCTAGCTCTTCAAGGAGTTAGTCAATTGGGCCCCCTGGGAAATGGTCCTCAGTGACAAGGGGACAGAACAGAGCTGGCAGATCTTTAAGGATGCTTTCCATAGAGTACAAATGCTCTTGATCCCCAGGTGTAAGAAATCAAGCAAAGGGAAGAGACCAGCATTGCTGAGTTGGGGTCTGCTGGTCAAACTAAAAGGCAAGAAGGAGCTGCACAGGCAGTTCAAGCAGGGTCAGGTATTCTAGGAAGAGTAGAGGGATACTGGCTGGTTATGTAGGGATGAATTCAGGAAGGCCACGACACAGCTGGAGCTGAACCTGGCAAGGAATGCTAAGAATAACAAAAAGGGCTTCTACAGGTATATCAGCCAGAAAAGGAAAGTTAAAGAAAGCGTACCCCTCTGATGAGCAAGAATGGTAAACTGGTAACAGCAGGTGAAGAGAAGGCTGAGGTTCTCAACAACTTTTTTGCCTCAGTCTTCACTGCCAACCTCTCTCTTCACACCTCCCAAGTTGAAGGACCCGTCAAAACCAGGGGCTATGGGAATGAAAAACTGCCCACTGTAGGAGAAGGCCATGTTCAGGAACCTGAAGGTACATAAGTGCATGGGACCTGATGAAATCCATCCATGAGTCCTGAGGAAGCTGGCGGATGAAGTTGCTAGGCCCACTTTCCATTATATTTGAAAAGTTGTGGCAGTCTGGTGAAGTTCCCACTGACTGGACAAGGGGAAACATAACCCAGTTTTGAAAAAGGGGAAAAAAGGAAGACCCAGGGAACTACAGGCTGGTCAGTCTCACCTCTGTGCCCAGCAAGATTCTCCTCAAATCTCTGCTAAGACATGGAAAATAAGGAGGTGATTGGTGACAGCCAACATGGCTTCACCAAGGGCAAGTGATGCCTGACAAATTTGGTTCAATGTTCAAGTGGAAACCAGTGATGAGTGGTGTTCCTCAAGGGTCACTACTGGGACCAGTGCTGTTTAGCATCTTTGTCAGAGACATGGACAGTGGAATTGAGTGCACCCTCAGCAAGTGTGCCAATGATGCTAAGCTGTGTCGCACTGTTGACATGCTGGAGGGAAGGGATGCTGTCCAGAGGGACCTGGACAGGCCTGAGAGGTGGGTCTGTGCAAACCTCATGAAGTTCAACCAAGCCAAGTGCAAGGAACTGCACCTGGGTCATGGCAATCCCAGGCACAAATACAGGTTGAGAGGAGAATGGATTGAGAGCAGCCCTGAGGAGGAGGACTTGGGGGTGTTGGTGGATGAGAAGCTTAACATGAGCTGGCAGTGTGCGCTCACAGCCCAGAAAGCCAACAGCATCCTAGGCTGCATCAAAAGAAGCTTGGCCAGCAGGTCGAGGGAGGTGATTCTGCCCATCTATTCTGCTCTGGTGACTGAGTCCAGCTCTGAAGTACTCGGCACAGGAAGGACATGGACCTTCCATGCGGAGGGCCATGAAGATGATCAGAGGGCTGGAGCACCTCTCCTCTGAAGACAGGCTGAGAGAGTTGGGATTGTTCAGTCTGGAGAAGAAAAGGCTTTGGGGGGACCTTATAGCAGCCTTTTAGTACCTACAGGAGAGATGGGGAGGGACTCTTTATCAGAGAGTGTAGTGATAGGACAAGGGGTAATGATTTTAAACTGAAAGAGGGGAGATTTAGATTAGACGTCAGGAAGAAATTCTTTACTGTGAGGGTGGTGAGACACAGAACAGGTTGCCCAGAGAAGTTGTGGATGCCCCGTCCCTGGAAGTGTTCAAGGCCAGGCTGGATGGGGCTTTGAGCAATCTGGTCTAGTGGGAGGTGTCCCTGCCCATGGCGGGGGGTTGGAACTCGATGATCTTTAAGGTCCTTTTTAACTGGAACCATTCTATGAAAAGATCCAGCATTATTTTCTAGTCATTTCTTAGTAATATTAATGCTATTGGGTTGCTGGTAGGGAAACTTTTTTTAAAAAACTTATATAATCTATATGTTTACGTATATATAATGTAACAAATCTGTTACATATTTATTTTTTAAACCTGTATATATATGTTATATATACACACATATATTTTTTTAGAGAAAGGGTGAGATTTGAAAAAAAACATTCTGGCATTGGATCCTTACTTTGAACAGTTGTGTTTTCATTCTTATGTCAAGTTCCATATATCAGTGTACTTCAGAGGTCCTAAATTACCGAACGCATTGTATATACAGTTGCTTCTTCCTCGTGACCTGACACTTCTGATTGCTGTCACAGGAATGATACAAATGAAGAGTTATAGTCTAGAAAAGATTACCTATGTCTAAGTTAGATTATGAAGTATTCATCATGTCTTTATAGATGCTAAGTTTGAAGAACTAGAAGAAAAATACAAGAAAGAAGTACAAGAAAGAAAAAAGCTAGAATTAGAATTGAGAACCATCCAGGTTAAGGTACGTATCTCCTGAGAATGGTATGCGTGATATCTAAGAAAGTAACTACCGAGTGAACTTAGAAAATGGAGTGGAAAACTAGTGAAATATATTCTACATCACTTAAAGTATAATTTACAAAAAAAAAAAAGGAAAAGAAAATTAATCTGTGTGTATTGCCACTCAGAAGTAATCTTGGAGAATCCAGAAAAGCAGCATAATTAAATAGCAAAGGAAAGAAGAACATTAAAAATGAGAATACATCCTTTAAAAACTGGAAGTCTTGTGCAAGGACAGGAAAAAACAGTGTCAGTTTCACCAAGTTCATGATAGGATAATAAAAGAGCCTTGAAAAGATTATGAGAAATAACTTGCCTAGCAAATAAAAACTAATACATTTTTCAAATGCATAAATAGTAGGAATGGTAATGGGGAATCTTTTGAGGCCAATAGATGACTAAGATATGAAAGCCTTCAAGGAAAAAGGAGCCATTGCAGAAAAGCTGAAATAATTTTTTTATTTGGTATTTAGAATCATAGTCATCTAGGTTGGAAAGGACCTTTGAGATCACAGAGTCCAACCATTAACCTAAGACTGCTTAGTCTTTAGTTAACAACTAAACCATGTCCCTAAGCACCATGTCTACCTGTCTTTTAAATACCACCAGGGATTGTGATCTAGCCACTTCCGCTTTCCTGGGAGCCATCCAGCCACTTCCGCAGCCTGTTCCAATGCTTGATAACCCTTTCAGTGAAGAAATTTTTCCTAATATCCAATCTAAACCTCACTTGGTGCAACTTGAGGCCATTTCGTCTTGTCTTACCACTTATTACTTGGGAGAAGAGACCAATGCCCACCTCACTACACCCTCCTTTCAGGTAGTTGTAGAGAGAGATAAGGTCTCCCCTCACCCTCCTTTTCTCCAGGCTAAACAACCCCAGTTTCCTCAGCTGCTCCTCATAAGACTTGTGCTCTAGACACCTCACCAGCTACTTAAATTTACTATCTAAAGGCTTAAAAAGTTTTCTATATCAGAGCCTTTCTTTATTGGGGTTGAATCTGTGGCACAGCCTCAAATTGAAAAGTCAGAAGTAGTCTTAAAATAGATAAAATGAACAGTAATAAAACCAATCACCAGATAGAGATAATATTTACCTGTAAATTGATAGGGCACTGCAGTGTAGGACTGCTGGATCACTGTGATGTGCAATTTATTTCATTCTTCTCTTGACACTGGAAGGTGACAAGGATGATGCCTTTTTTAAAAAAAAGTTGACAGTGCTGATTCCTAGAAATGTAGTTTAGTCAGGCCAACTTTTTGTCTTGGGCAAATTTTTAGAAACTTAAAGCAGTATGTTTACTGATGCATACATAGATAAGGTGTATGGATAAAAAAACCCATTTATTTGTAAAGGGAAATCATACCTTGCATATTTTTAGAGTTTTTGGGTTTTTAAGAATAAATCAGAGAATGTGTGAGTTAAATGTGACTCAGTATAATGTTGTTGGATATCCATAAAGCACTGAAAAAATGAAACAGTTTCGATAAGGGGGAGAGGGTCTTGCAAATATAAAGATTGAGGGCAGTGGCAATAAATGGTCAGTTTTTACAGCTTGGAGAGTGATCAACAGTGGAGCCTGAAAAGGATTGGTAAAGAGAACTGTGCCATTCAGCATATTTATTAGTGATTTGAAAAATAGTTGAATAGTATGGTTGAAGACCAAACAATATTTTCTAATGTTAAATAATTGCAATAATTGTAAGTAAAATTCAGCCTAAAAAAAAAAAGTAATGTAATGCATCTGGAAAACGTAATCTGAGCAATTTATACTGGGTACATTCAGGTTCCAAATTTAATGAAATGAGTCCAGGAAGCAATTCAGTAATAATTGCGGCTTGTTCTCTGAGAAGTTCATTATAGTGTTCAGCAATGGTGAAAAAGGTGTTGATTTTTTTTTTATTAGGAAAAGAATTAAGAACTAATGAGTAAATATTCTTTGCCCATATATAGCCCAATGGCTCTCGCATCTTGAATATTCCTTACAAATTCTGTTAATCTCCAAACAGATATGGTAGAAGGGGATGGTACAAAGATGAGTGAGGATCACAGAATCATTGAATGGTTTGGGTTGGAAGGGACCTTAGAGATCATCTAGTTCCAACCCCCCTGCCATGGGCAGGGACACCTTCCACTAGAGCAGGTGCTCAAAGCCTCATCCAGCCTGGCCTTGAACACCTCCAGGGATGGGGCATCCACAATCAAGAGAGGAAACAGAGAATGGTCGTTTTCCTACTTTTCATAAGGCATAATTACAGCACCAGCTCTCCAGGCTTGGAACAAAAACTATTTTATTACACTGTAGAGTGTTAAATGGTTGAACTCTGCTTTGTCATGGAGTATTTGCCAAAACACAAAGAGGTACAAAAGAGGAAATACATGTAAAGTATTACAGTAAAAATGATTATTTATTCCCCTTAATTTGCTGGATTCAAACTCTTGTCTCAGAAAATCTGTAAATTTAAATGGCATGTAAGGGAAATGATTACTATATGCATGGTTATGTTTTTATGCTCTTTATCTATAAAGAAGTTACATTACAGCATCGGACACAGCATTCTGGACTAAATAGATTTCTGGTCTTAGCACAGCTGTTCCTACATAACAACATACTGCCTGGTTGGATTGAGAAGTCACACTGGTTATTACTTGGTGTAAGGCTTTAGTTTAAAAAAAAAAAAATTCAAATAAGAGGCATTTGAAAATCCAGGTAAAATACATTAGGGACTTTACTGTTTGAAATTTTTTTTCACTTAAGAAAGAAAAACAAACATCTAGTATTTTGGCTCTGTTTAGTTTTTCTGTAGGAAGAGGTTCAAAGCTAGTACCTGGTATATTTTATTATTCCAATTTTGGGATATACTGTGTGTATAAGTTTACATAAATTTACCTGTGTTTGTCCAGAAGTACTAAATGTGGGTAAGATATCAGATATGTTAGTCTGAACTTCCATATTTCTTGCAGCTTACTTGTGTCCACACTTGCCTGTAAAAATATAGGCTTCAGTTTTGAAAAATGGTATCTCTCTTGAAAAGACAAAAAACTGTGTATGTTACTTATAAAGATACACAAACTGAACTACATTTTTTGAGATCCTGGTTAGTGTTTATGATTATTAGCTATTCTTAGATACTTGAGTTAAAGTTATTTAATTTATGTAGTATAAAATATAGTTATGTGAATCAGTAGTTTGCACTGGTGGATGATGTGATATTATAAAAATATGAAATGACCACAACCTATTATCTACTTATTAATAAATTATTTTGTTAGATATGGAGCTGTGTAAATGTAGATATTTTTTTTTCTTGGACACAGGAAAGAAATCGGCCTCGCCCTCAAAGTTCTTTGAGTCACAGGGAGAGTGCATGGCATCAGGCTTCCTCATCTGTGTTTTCATGGCAACAAGAAAAGACACCATCAAAAAATCAAGAAACACCTGCAAGTGGAAGTTATACAACATCCTCTTTTCCATGGGAAACAAATTCTAGTATAATGTTGGAGAAAAACAAGTTCAACAACAGCTTTTCTGAGAATTGTAATTCTTCGCTCACGATCCAGCTAACAGCACAGAACCAAGGTATCTGATACACATCTTTAAAATGCAGAGGGAGTCTCCTATATGGTTTCATGACAGCTGGTGTGTGGATAGAAGAGAGGTATTGAAATCAGTGCTTTAGGGAGGAAAAGAGAAAGATACCTGTTGTTGCCTTTGGCAGCTAGACTAGTGGGCTGCTGGCCTGTGTATTTGCAATGATCAGCCGGTACATAGAGATTATTCACAAGCCGTGGCATCTTTTACATAAAGGGGTGTGAGAGTTAGAAGGGAGGAGTTTGTATTTTGGGGGTAAGAGGGAGACATCATATAAATGGAAAATGGCCTTCTCCAATAATTCCATTGCTCATGGAATAATTCTCTTAAAACAGAGTTAAAAAACTCTTCAGGATTTCATTACATCTGCCTGATAAATTATATTGCTTCCTTAATTTTGTACGTCTCTTGAGATTTATGGCTGAGCAATACATGTATTAAAAACTTACTGATTGAACATGCTTAATGCGTAACTGAGTTGGTCTGTAATAGATGGTACTGGAAGCATGGAATGAAGTATGATGCAAAAAGTACAATGAAAAAGTAAGATATGATCTTGAATTGTGCGTATTGACATGAAGAAATACTCATGTCCTGATATTTGATAGTTGGAAGAGAGCAAATGGTTTGTTGTGGATTTGGTGAACATAAGCCTACTTAAGCCTACTGTTTGGACCAGCTTTTCAACTAACTGTTTCTTGGAGGACTACTTTTCAAATTCTTGTACTAAACTGTTTATTCAAACACCTACATATAAAACTTCAATCTAGGTGGCATTTTCAACTTGGAAGCCATATAAATTCAACATCAGGAAGATAGGGTTGGGTTTTTTTAACAAAGAATTACCAGAAAATAATGTTTTCTACTGTAAAATTATGTTGTGATTTTTGGAAGGTAAGCTCCTACTGACGTATATTGTGACAAAATCACTAGGTTTCACTTTATATATATGCTGCTTTGGGAGAGGAAAAAGATTAAAATATAAAATACCATATTAACAGATACCCAGTATCTGAGAAGCCGCTCTTGGAAAGAGAGGCTTACAGTTGCCCCAAACAAATGTTTGTAGTGGATATCTTTCCTTTAAAAAAATTAAAACAGATATGTCAAGTGACATGTTTCTGTGTGTTTAAAAATAACAACAAAAACGAACCAGCAGAGGAACAGGTTGTCTTTGCCTTTGCAGCGTTTGTGCCTGACCTCACATTTTGCTGTGTTCTCTTGTATTACAAAGTGGAAATTATTGATTTAGAGTCAACTATCTTTCAATCTTGATAGTTTCAGTCATTGATGCAGCAGTGTAAGAGAGTTGAAACTTTTGTTTTAGCTTGCTGAATGTTTTACAGGATGTTCTGCGTGTGTCAGGAACCTGAGTTGTTATCAAACATACTAAATATTTTAGAATGTGTAGACACTTGGAAATTTGAGTACCTGGAAGACCTTTCAAAGAAGAAAGTACCCTTAATCTTTACTGTTTTTAAAATTCAGAGTTAAGTTCCACTGTTAAAGAACTAGAAAAACAACTGCAAGCTCAAGAAAAAGTGAAGAAATCCCATATGAATAAACATCAAGCGACCGAACTGCAGCTGGACAGAATGAAGTTGGAGTTAACAAAGAAGAATAAGGGTCTCAGCAAAACCAGAGAAAAACTGACTCACATGGGAACAGAAATTGATCAAGCTACCACACAGGTAAAATGTTGCCTTACACATCTTCTGACTGTCCCTACAATTCATTCCCAGTATTAACGTTTGTCGGTTTTCAGCCATTTTAGTAAGAAACAAGGTTCTCAGATAAGTTTCTTGAGCATTTTGCTGAGGCTTAAGTTTTGAGAAGTATATATTAGTTTGGCATGTATTAGCTGTAAAAATGTAAATACTCACAAGCAGTCGCCCATTTTCTGGAAGGTTCTTATACCACCTGAAGAAATATTTTTCACCCTGAGGCAAGAGTGACTGGAATTCTGAAAAATATTTTCTGATCAAGTTCCATAGAGCAACAATGACATCTTGTGGCAAAGTCTGACCTTAAATAGACTCTGTCATGCAACTTCAGCTGAAAATCAGTATCTGTTGCTTAAACTACATGATATTGTGGGGACATAGTCTTTGGATTTTAAATTACTTGTGTAAAATAAAATCTACGTAAAAATGCCATGCAAGATTGAGAATATATGTAGTTTCTAGATGGGACTTCATGACCTAATCCTAAGGAGTTTGGATTCATAGTGAAAAAAAACAATGGGGTAGTACTATTTGCGTAGTCAAGAATTTACAGAGTGTTTTTACATACACACATATAAAACCATGAAATGGTTGAGATTTTTGCTCATAATCATGCGAAGAAGAAAATGAAAGTGTTTCATTTAATTCAAGCTGCAGAAGATAACAAGCAGGCTTTCTCTTTTCCTTGATTAGTCTCATTGCATTACCTAGCTAAAGTCCTTTTTCATGCATTTGACAAATCTGAAAGTAGTGCACAGACATCATTCATTCTTTGAATCTTCATATTTCCATCTATCTTTTTACTTTTTTTTTTACTACTTTGATTCATTTGCAGGATAGGAAAAAAGACGTTTCTCTTTGTATCTTCTCAGGGTACAATAATTGTTATCCATCTTTTTCAGCAAGTTTCTACATCCTACTTAAGTATATTGGAAAACTGCTGTTTCCCACGACTCCTGTACTGGTCTTTAAAAAATAAGCCTTTGCACGTTGGGGGTTAGTCAGTCTGCCTTTTCAGAGAGAGAGCAACATTTGCCTATTGATAGCTTTATAAGGAACTGGTTTTGGAGAAGTCTTGGCTGGGATTAGGGTAAAATCATATTCCTGGCACACTCCATTGACTATGTAAAGGCACTGTCATCAAGATGAGTTTGTGGGAAGACAGCTGACCCAACCTAACAGCTCAATTCCCCTGAAAAAGTCTTTATTGTCGTTTATTTCTTTCCCCAAATTACTTGATTCAACTTCCTAAATGATTAGGACAGTACGTATTTAATTTAATTTTCTACAGGTTTAAGAGAGCTGAATTGTTTTACTAAGGAATCAAAGGGGCATGAAATCCAGCACAAGGAAAGGGGCAAGATTCTATAGCTAGGAGCATGCCCGGGGAAGGATGAGGAGGAGTAGGACTGACTGGCTCCATTTCAGTTGAGGTGCAGCCCAACACTAAGGTGGAGCGCAACATCTTGTCCCAGAAAGTTCCCTTGGTCCTGCCATCTGAAGGTCACTCCTATCTGTTCTGATTCTTCTTTCTTGCACTGAAATTGGATCTCTGCCTGCCCCCAGGCTTTGGGTGTAGAACTGCATCAAGACTCTGGATTTTAGTTTCCTGCCTCATGGCCTGATTTTAATTTTGGCACGCCTCTTGTGCACTTCTCTGTCACTGGTACTATTTACAGACCTCAACTACAGCATCTCCTCTGTGTTATCAATAATTTTAACATTTTGCGATGTCTGCAGCCCTTCTGCATGCAACTTTCTGTGTGATCTTACAATCACAATCCCTGCAGTCTGTACCTAATAACCAGACATCCCAATAGTACTACTTATTTTCTTATGACACAGATGGAGTATTGTTTCACTAACTCATTAAACAGCCCTTGTTACTGGAAAAGAAAAGAGTCCTGTTCACACTTTGCCATTTTTTTTTTTTTAAGTCCATGGGGGGTGAGCGTGGGGAAGGTACATATTTGGCATTAACAAATACTTTGGGAATAAAAATGTGGTTTTCTGTTTGGGGAGTTAGGTGGACATTGCTTCACTCTCTTAGCTAATGTAATATTAACATAATAAACTGAATTAGATAACAAGCTAACGTACTCTTAATGTGGAGGTTAACCTAGAACATAGACGACTGATATATTTATCTTTTTAATTAAAGTTAAAATTGTGAAGAGCACTCTTCTGTTTGTTGTTGAAGTAGACTAAGATAGTTGCCTCTCTTTCCTATTCAATTCAATGTGCTGAATCACTCTGAAATTCAGTGGAATATCCAGTTAATTTCAATCTAAATGTGTAGTTGTTTAGCAGTTAGTGGTTGTTCTTTAGTTCACAGAAACCTGAGGTATTGAAAATATAATCTATTTTTAGTGTCAGATACGGTACATTTCTGTAGACTTTCAAAGACACTGATTTTGTGAAGATGTTTTATTATTTTGTGTGTGTGTATACACATGTATGTATATACACACAACTAACTATATATAGGCATACACATTCTCTCTATGTATTATCACTAACAAGCAAGTATGAATTTAGTACTTCGGTTTGCTAAGGGTTTATATGGTACTAGTTAAAGTTATGCTGTAGGTTATATGAATGCTAGAATAATTATAGTATATTAAATCAGTCTTATATGAATGCATATAAATTTAAATAAAATGTCACTTGCATTTTTAACACTTGTAATTGATAACTATATTATTATAGGCCCAAATGATGGAGCAAAGGGTGAAAAGATTGTCAGAAGAACTGAATCACCAAAGACAAAATGCTGAGAGTGCTTGTCAGTCTTTGGAACAGAAAATAAAGGAAAAGGACGAGGAATACCAACAGGTAAGGTAAGAGAAGAACTTTTAAATTTTGACTTCCTGAGGAAAAGAAATCGCATGGCTTCTTTTGTCTGTCTGCTTTTCAGTTAATTGCAGTCACATTTGATAAAGGTAATTGCAAAGGTAACTGGAAAACTAAAACCAAACATCCCAATAAAGAGGAGTGGCTTGTTGGAGAGACACAGAGTTATGTTAGTATTCACTAGACAGTAGAGAATATGTGAGACCTAACTGAGATACAAATCCATGAGAAACTGGGCTTCACTTTTCACAGAATTATGAATATGTGAGTTCAAACTTAGTAACTGACTCAGTTATTTCTGTGGAATCTGAGTTAATTTTTCATGCATCTCACACATGAGAAAATAATTTCTTTAGGATTATATCTCTATTATTCTAATTTTGGTTTGTGATCAGAAGAGGTATAATGCAATATTAGCATAAGTGTCTTTTGTTTCCTTTATGCCAACTCTTGCAGAGAGACAAAGTATAACAGTATCCCAGGAACTTTCCTGGAGTGAAGTTATGTTTAGCTTTAACACTGATTTGAACTAGGTCTAAACTCTTTGTACTTTCCTTTTAAGCTTAATAACATCATCAGTCTTAGGAAATCCAAGACATAGATTTGAAAGTGATAGTGCCATTTCAGATGGGCATTTTAAGTTTGCTTTAAGGATTGGGCAAGGGCATTCCCCTGAAGAAGACTGCTGTTTTGTCAAATGTTTAAACTGACACATTTTCTCCAAGGTATATCCAGAAAGATAAAGCAATTGGCAGAGGAATTCTGCTGGAGTGGCTAATATGGACAGTGCTACTACCACTGCTTTTGAGTGAAAAAAAGTGGTTTCACAAAGTCTATTAGTCTAGATGCTAACCCAGCATCTCAAAGAGATACTGAACCTTCTCTAGAAGTGGTATATAAGAAGAACTGATCTTTGTATTTGAATAGTTGTCGCATGAAAAAAACACTGTTGAAAGATTCAAATATAGCAGTCATTGTGTTCATCAAAAGATAGGTTGAAGACCCATTAACCTTATGCTGTGGTTTCTCCTTAAAAACCTAGTCCATACTGGCTCTGCTATGCCTGACGCGCGCTCATTGGGCACTGGCACTCTGTTCAGTGCTGTCATTTAAGAATATGGTATTTCTGTGACTTTCTTTCAGAGCAGCAGCACAACATCCTCCACATGGGTTGTTTGTTGCTACAGCTTGTCACAATAGCTGATAGCTTGGATGTCAGGCAGTTTAGATGCTGTGCACAGGAACTGTTCTTGTAAAGCAAAATTTGTTTTTAGGCCTTCATAAGACTAATATGGAAATCCACATAGTGTCATTCTAGGTTGGTCAGCAAGGCCATTAACTTTGAAGAACTATCTTTTTTTTCTGTAATGTTTGTGATCTGTGAGGCTTTTATGAAGTTTGTTTAATGTTCATTTATTTATAATATCTGGCTGTCAAGTCCAATTTGAAGGCTCTGTTTTACATATTCTGGCATCCAAATTTGTGTAATATTGTGGAAATTCTGATCTGTTTTCCTTAGGGAGGGATTCTTCTCTTCTGTCAAACCTAGGTGCTGGTGCTGGTCCTACTGAATTCTATCCTGTAAAGCCTTGCTGGTGTGTTCCTTAATACATTTCTGTTTCTAGGAGGCAGGTGAGATCAAGGAACGCATTTCATGAACTTTCAGACAGGCCTGAAAAGCTCTGTGCCTTCTTCCGAGACGGTAGCACAGGCTAGTTTTAGAGTTGCACTTGTATCAGGGCATAGTTTTCGATGTTTTCTCTCAAATCTTATTGAAATATTTTCATCCAAGCTTCAAATTGAAAAGGTGAAATTCATATCACCTCACTTCAGACATCTGAAATCTGTGTCAGTCTAAGCTTGTTCCTTAGGCTTCTACTTTACTCTGCAGAGACAGAGACACCTTCGGAAGGCAGGTTATTCCAGGCACCTTAGATGTGGGTCTTCACTCTGGAGGTGGGTGTTTGCCTGCTGGCAACGGAAGGAGCCTTCACTTCTAGCTTAGATGTGGATAACTAATTTTTTGACATCTAAAACTTGATGAAGCATTTACTGTTTTTAAGCATTCATCTAAAGAAAGAAAGGTTTTCTGCAGTTTCTCTCTTACACCATAATATGCAGGGCTTAGAAAGCAGTCCATCAGATTTAGAAATGATTACTGGAATGCTCTGGGACATAAAGAAATTTAATTCATCATTACATTAATAAGGAGTGCACTAGGGTCCTCCTTGCTCAGGAAATGCTCCTGACCAGAGGTTCACAGAAGAGCTCTTTGGAGCTAATACATGCTTTACTCAGCATTAGTTAATAGTGTCAGTTACTGGGACACCCAGCTGGTGTCAGATTTTTCCTTTCTAAATTTTATAGTACTTCTGTCACCTTGTGTGGAAATGCAATTGCAAACATCTATACTGGGGTCTGTGTAGAAAAATGCTAATTTTCTTATATATACACACACATTTTAACAATGATCTTTCAGGGGTTTTTGTTTATGACAGTTCCATACCCTCTCTACCTTCCCTGATAAACAAGAGCTGTTTGTTTACTGGATATTTTACTGGTGGAGGAAGTGCTTGGGTTTCTTGTGTTGCCTTTGCTCTCGAGCAGGATGTAAGGGGTGCTGGCATCGTTTCGCAGATACGACAGACTAAAATGCACTGACCTGTGTGCAGGGGGTTCATGCACCTGGGAGCCAGAGCACCCTTGCAGAAAATGTCAGCTCTAGTTCCTTCACTCTGAACTTTCTTTTCTTTTAGTGTGGTTTTTTTTTTTTGTTTTGGCTTGGTTTTTTTTGTTTTGGTTTGTTTTGTTTGACTGGTGACAGAATGGTACGGTGTCTTTTTGTGAAGCAGCTTGCTTGTATGAAGTAACTGTCTATACTCTAAAACTAATAAGGGAAGCACGAGAGCTTTTTTGCCTTTTGCCCTTCACAAGGATCTTGGAATTTTTTAGAGCATATTGCAGCTTTTGCATAGCAATTATTTCTGATAAATATATTGGGTTTTTTCTTCATTACTTTTTATTATGCTCACGCTTCTTACTGTTTTACATCCTAATAAACTCTGAAATCTGTGCAGAATCATAATTATAAGGTCCAAAGGCACCTGTTCCCAGAACAGGCCTCATGAGAAACAACAAGTACAGCTGTTTATCCTAACTGATGCCTACTTGGCATGTCGTAAGATCCACACAAACTATATTGTCCTTTTACATATTTCAGAAAGTCTGTTTTGGGAACACTATTTTTTTGTGCAGTTTACATCACTGCCTTTGTAAGATTATCTTGTTGCTCTCCTTCTTTGGAGATTTTCAAGACCCGCCTGGATGCAGTCCTGAGTAACATGCTCTAACATGCTCTAGGCAATCCTGCTACAGCAGGGCAGTGGGACTAGATGATCTCTATGGTCCCTTCCAACTCTAAAAATTCAGTGAAATTCAGTCTCATGCTTTGCGTTATTTTAAGACTTTTTTTTTTTCCTAGAACAAAAAATTAACCCTACAGTATGATAAGTAAATAATAGCAGAGATGAATTTGTCCACTTGTAGTGTAATGTAAATATTATATGAAAATTATCTTTAAGATGAAGAATTTTCATACCATTACCTTCACTAGTTTTAGAATATCCTCCCCCAATCCCCCCATGCCCCTTTCTGTGGTAGGAATGTTGCTATAATGGAGTTTTTAAGCAGATGACATAAATCGGGCTAGGGCCATTCTTGCTCAAGTGACGTTTGCAGCATGCATCAAAGTTGGTTTTAAACTGTTGTTCGCTGTGTAACACAAGTGTCTCTGAGCAGGCAGTATCTGCTAAGGAAAATCAGTTGTTACTGCTCCAGTAACCAAAACAGAGGCTTGTTGCAGTTATGTGTTTGTTTATTTGCTAGTATACCACTGTTTTCTAGGAACTCTCTTGTCAGCAACATTCCCTGCAAACACCGAATCAGCAGTGCAACCAGATAAGAAACAAACAGAATCAGGAGCTAGAGTAAGCCAAAAATTACTTCAATGCTCTGCAGGCAGAATTTCACTAAGTAGGTTTTATCTTCTACTGGAGCTGGTATTTAGTTGTATCAGCAGTAGTGCCTTAATTCCACTGTACATGAAGCAAAAAATTAATGTTTTGTACAGTTTGTAGTAGCTGTTTTGTATTTACCATTTCTGACTGAAAAGCTAGGTATTTAAATGTGAATGATGGGCTTTTAAATTTTGGGGCTAGCCCATTTTCCACAGGGGAGGAGATAGGAATGCAGAACAATGCAGCTAAAATAAATCTGTTTGAGAGAGGAGCAGCTAAGGCTGATCACAAGAGACACCTCATATAGAAAACTTGCAGAGGTGCAGTTTGATGATAGAGCTAAGCTGATCAATGGGTAGTTGCCCTTTGGAACAACAAAACCCTATTTCATACACCCTGGCCATGCAGCCCTGGTAATTCTTTTTTAGCAGTGCTACCCCTCGCATGACCCTGCACAGAGCTGATACAGGTGCTAAAAGTGTGACCAGCAGGTCGAGGGAGGTCATCCTGCCCCTCCACTCTGCCCTGGTGAGGCCCCATCTGGAGTACTGTACCCAGTTCTGGGCTGCCCAGTTCAAGAAGGATGAGGAACTGCTGGAGAGGGTATAGCAGAGGGCCACAAAGATGATTAGCTGCCTGGAGCATCCCTCTTATGAGGAAAGGCTGAGGGACTTGGGTCTTTTTAGTACGGAGAAGAGAAGGCTGAGGAAGGGATCTGATCAATGGCTATAAATACTTAAAGGATGGGTGTCAAGAGGATGGGGCCAATCTTTTTTTCAGTGGTGCCCAGGGACAGGACAAGAGGAAATGGGCACAAACTTGTACATAAGAAGCTCCATCTAAACATGAGGAGGAACTTCTTCACTTTGAGGGTGGCAGAGCTCTGGAACAGGCTGCCCAGGGATGTGGTGGAGTCTTTGTCTCTGGAGATGTTCAAAACCCTCCTGGACGTGTTCCTGTGCAACCTGCTCTAGGAGGAGCTGCTCTGGCAGGGAAGTTGGACTAGATGATCTCCAAAGGTCCCTTCCAATGCCATATCATTCTGAGTTTCTGTGTTTCTGTAAAAGAGCACAGAAAAAAATTATACCTTAATTAGCATCTGTGTACACAGGCACAAGTGTTGGCTATTGGTTTAAATCCCTGAACTGGTTCTCCACAAAACCAGATAGATGACTGTCAGGGCTTGTGTAAGGAGGAACATCAGTATGAAGGATGTCTTCCACAGCTTTCACAGCAACTGCTATTGAAATGTTAGTTGTCACAAAACCACAATTTTAGGAAGTTAGAAAGCAGCACAACCCTGAAGAGTGAAGAGACCAGAAAAGAGGAACGTTTAAAAGCCTCAAAAACCTCCTCAGAGTAGCTATAAAGCAGCAGAGCTAACTGAATTTCTAAAAAGGGCCACAAGTTTTTCAAAGATATATTGAGAAGCCAGCCTGAACTAAAACAGCATTTCTAAAACTGACAATTGCTTTCTTGCAGGCTTGTTTTATTTTAGAAATATAGCCATGGGAATACATTCAGTCAAATGTTTCCAGTGGAGGTTTCTTTATATGCACATTCTTTTGTATATGCTTACTGAATAAATTGATTTCATAGACAGAAAAATAGGTTTCTTTTAGTTCTTTCTCTAAGAAAGCTAATTTATTACCTAATGACATCAGAATAATTTTTTTTTCCTTTTTGACTTGATAATGGCATTTCCTTCCTTTTTAATCTGGAGCATTATAAGACTATTTTGAAAGAGCTAAAACCTGTTCAGTTTTTATAATATCTGTGTCAATGGAGCAATAAGTGCAGTTATGATCCTCGCTTTCTGATTCTCATAGCTTAGTAAAAAGGCTATTACATTCTTGATCTGACTTGTATCCTACAGATAATGTGGTGATGTATCTGCAAGTTGGATGTATTAATCCAATTTCAGACAGTCTAGAAATATATGTATTTGACAGACATACCATTTTTCTGGTCACAAGCAAAGAAGTGGAAAAGCAATAAAGAGCTATTTTCTAAACCACAGTAAAGCAACCATAGATTCATGGTGGCATAAAATAATGTTGTTTTATTTTGTAATAGAATGTTGGAGTTGAAGAATGGGAATTTTTTTTTAAAAGTTATATGTGCCTGTGAATACAATGTCAATTTTCAACGTTCTTACAGGTAATGGCAGTGAAACAACGCTTGGAACATGATACCAGTGATCTCACCCAGAAGCTGTGCAGAGCAGAGCAGGCTTTATTAGCAGCCCAGGCAAAGGAAACTGATTTGACAAGAAGCTTAGAGGTAACCAATGCAGAGGAGTAGTTGATAGAATTAATGGCATAAATTGGTAGTATGTAAACACTGTCGAGCATTTACTCGCATAGTGTATTTTCCCATAAGCAATCTTTAAACACTTTTATGGATTATCTTAATAACATATCGTAGTTGTAACCCAAAATGAGGTCTTCACTAGTGTCGTGTAGATTAATGCAATTTGAGGAACTGGCTGCATGGTATGGTTCTAGATCACGTTGCACTTAACTTTTATCAAAAACAGATTTTTGTTTCAAGAGATTATTGCTTTTGGTCCTGAAATAAAAATATATCTATGCTTGTCTGATTTTAAAAGTAAATTCTAGAGTCATTGACTAGTGCTTTGATGCACAGTGCCAAACTCAGAAATTTTTCTACAAAGACTTAATACATACTCTTTAAAAAAAAAATAAAATTAAAGATGCATTTTTCTTAGAGGAAGCACAGTCCAACAAATATACACTGCTGTAAACTTTTCCCCAAATTAAGATAAATTGAGAGAAGTCTTTGGATGCTGCCATACAACTTCATACGCAAACATGCAGAAATGTTTTCATTTTAATGTATCCTTTGTCGTCTCATTTACGTTGTTTTGCTTTGATGACAGAGCAGCTATACTTGAAGTTGTTAGTTGTGCCACTAGAGATCTCTCAATGCAAATTTTATCCTTTATTTGGAGTATCAGAAGAAAAAATAAAGGGAGCTCAATACCCATGTAATCCACGTCACAGTTTAAACACTTTTATTTTGCTTGTTGCCTGTTGTCATGAGCAGATATAAAATATTCTGGCATAATATTTCCCAAAAATTTACCCGTTAAACTCTATGAACAAGTTTAAAATAAAATAGTGGGTTTTGTTCAGATCAACACAAACATTGGTATTGCTTTAGTATATTGTGAAACTTTAGGTAGATTACAATGTCTGGGAACATTCCCAGCTATTGGAATGTGACTATGAATACCCTTAATTGTTAGAACAGCACTTCTCATGGCTTTGGCCCAGATGACTAGCACTCTTTCATACAATTCCCAGGCACAGTCTGGGAGTTCACATGAGCCTGGGACCATTCCCAGCAAGTGGTTTGGTTAGAGCCACCTGTTTTGGAAGATAGAAGACTCTTAGTAGTACAGATCTGGGCTGTTCCATGTCACTTGGCCTCGATGCTGGATAGTGGTCAGTCCTTGAAACCTATTTACAAAGTAAATGTACCTGATTTCTTCCAGTGGTAAGACTAATCAAGATAATTTTTGTTCTCCCAATGTATCCCAGAGGAGGAAAGCCTCCATCAAGCTTCTGCACATTCTTAGTGTAATCGTTCATATTTTAAAAAAAAAAAAAATTAAAAAAAGGTTTATATTAGATACTGTGGGCTCGTGCCATTTCTGGCTTTGAAATTATGGAGTGACCCAGTCAGATTTGACCAGTTTTTTGAGGTCCCATTGTCAGAGAGCATCTAATTTGTGCAAATATCTTTTTTGCTGCAAATTCTTGGGAGTGCTTACTTTTATCTACCAGTCTTGTATCCATCTTACTGGGCTGTAACTGTAGTCAGATTTATTCTACATATTTGTTTCTCAGTCAGACAACTGAACAGCTGGAGATGGTGATGTTGTGTTTGAGCATGATCAATAAGTTTGTAAAGAAGCTTAGTCTGGGGGAGATTGTAATATTTGAAGATATCAGTAACACTACAGTTTCCTATCCGAAGACTCGCACGTAAGAAAGCATGGTATATGTCAGCAGAACTTAGGGTAGCCTGGTCTTTCTTCATTTTCATATATAAGTATAATGCAAAAAATTACACTGAATTGTTCTGAAGTGTTGGAGGCTTTGTTGACAATAGATTTTGTTTACAGCAAAAGCAAACAAGAGTGGGGCTGGCATTTCTTTCTTTTATCAAAGGGAAATTTTTGCAGTCTTAGGCTAATGGTCTAACTACTTAGCGCAAAATACAGTTATTTTCTGCTGGTTAATGCAGTGCTGTGTTTAGTCCTTACTGTGTAATAAGACTGGTATTCCAAAAAAGTTGCAACATAGATACACATACAGGATATGCTTAGTCTAGGGATTACTCAGCTTCGCAAGGTGATATCTCAACAGCTTAGCAGTTCTGGCATCTTAGCGTATGGTTTACAATTTGATGGTGCAAGCAAGCCCATAACTATTCTTGGAAAAAAATTGGTCAGTCAGTCCTTAAACTGCTCATAAGCCTGCCCTGTGAAGAGTTTCTCAAGAATAATAGTACTACCTGTATGCAGGCTTGGCGGTTTGCTTTGGTTTCATTTTTGCTTTTCAAGGAACAATTGCAGAATGGCTAACTTGAGTAGTACATCGTACAAGTAGAATCAATAACTGGATTGAAAGCAAATGGATTATTTTCCTTATAGCTTTGGAAAGTGTGAATGGCTAGTTACTATCGGACACTTAGTCCATTAAATTATGGGTTCCTGAGGTTTGCTGAGTGCTGTTTCTTGGGCAATGTTTGGATCAAACCAAAATAATCAGACCTTTCAGCCATTTTAGTTGCTTTAGCTGGTTTGATTTTCTTTCCATAGATCACCATAGATTTTCTAATAAACAGGTGTGTTTAGTTTGTGTACTTGTATTGCATCTGCATGTGGTGCTTTTAATGCAAGAAGTTTGGACAGTTGTACTACTTCGAAAAGTTAGTGTTAAGATTACTAGAAAACTTTCTTCATTGAAACTTACATGTGACTGGATTTATTTTTTTTTAAGCAGTGGGTAGAGAAGCCTATGTGTAGAAAGGATGGTAACTGTTAGTGACAGTGACAATTTTAATCATGTTCTGAGGGTGATTTATTTATGTTGTTGCAAAAAACCCAAGCCTGCAATGCCAGCAAGCTTTTAATTTTTTTCATCCAGACCTTTCTATTTCTTGAGCTTGGCTTTTGTAAGTGCTGCCCATCTGCTAGTAGTAAATGCATGAATAATTGACGGCCTGTTTCCAGTTGGGCCATGCCAGTTCCATACCATCTGTTGTCCAGCAGCACAGGAGCTTGGAGCAAAAGGATTAGTTTCCTTAAAAGAACTTCTGTTTGGCTTCCTAGATGCAATGTAGTTACATAGTTTTGTTTGTGTTTTGTCTTGCTTGGTTTTTTTAAAAAATTAAATTTATTTGGAAGAAAATACTCTTAATGGCAAAACAACTCTCTGAAAGAGTAAGCACTTCTAAATAAAATATGACCAGTGTTGCCAGAATGATAATATTCAGTGGAAAAAAAACCTGTCCCTACATGAGATGATAGGTGAAATCTGATCTATATATTTCTCGTTAATTTTGATGCCATTGCAGAGATTTTTTTACTTTGTTGCTTTGGGAAAGTAGCCTAACTTGATCAACTCAGGTTTTGTAGGTTATGTCCTGTCCTGTGTGGATCTATTTGAGGCGGGTCATGTGGAGCTGTTTGCTCTACACAAACAAGGGCCATGCTAACTACATCAACTGGCAGCATCTCTCAGATGCTGTCAACCAGTTCAGCTTATGTTCCCAAGCAGTGCCTAGGAACCTGGAGACAGCTGCCCAAAGACTGAATAGGACCTAATGGAGTATCTTTCTTTTTATTTAAATGAACTGAATTCTTTGATCTTATTGGCAATTCACATGAAATACCGTCTTATTTGTTTTAGGAAGTGAAGCAGGAGAAAAACCTTATTGACTGTCAACTTGAAAAAAAATTGCAAGAGATCCACCAACTTGAAGAAGAATTAAATATGATCAGGCAGTCTCTAAAGCAGAGCCCGAATTTTGCGGAAGGGATGAAAAGTGAGTTACATATTTAAATTTGCAGAACTCCTGTTACATGTTTAATGAGGTATGTTTCCTGAAATCCTGGAAGCTTCATTGTGAATTAAGTGAAAGGTTTCCACTCTAGTATATGATTAGTGTTTGTAACCAACACTGAGTTTGTCCTAAATGGAAATGAATTTTTGTTTATGAACATACACAGTTTCTGAAGATACACAATTTTGAAATTAAATGAATTGTACTGAATTTAGCAGTAAATTGAATTTCATAGAATCTATTTAAACCAGAAAACTTCTGTTTTGTATTTCTTTTGTGTGTTTCACTGAGTTTAAAAAAAAAAAAAGTAAGGAAAATGTTACATAATCACGAATAGCTGAGTCTTGCTTGCAGTGGATTTTTTTCTAATTGAGAACACAGTTTTTCAGGAATTGAGTCAAAATATACCTTGTAGCTCTACTGGATCTCACTAGAAAAGGGGTGTAGGTTCCCACTTGTTTCTGTGCATCAATCAAATTTCACGTAAGATTTCAAAATGAAACTTTTAAATTTGATTATGCTCTCCTTAAAATTCATGCCTGAACTTTTCATTTTTTTTTTTTTTTGAACTGATGATTTGGTTTTGATTGTATAGAAAATTTGCAGCCCTTACCAGCTAGCTATAGTGGAACATAATGCCTCCATGAACTGCCCCCCCCCAGGCCCATACTTATCTTTAGTTCTTAGTCAGTTGCTATCAAGGCAGGGAAAAAATTATGACAATTTGGAAAACGACTGTGTAGAATTAGACATTCTGTGGCAGAAACAAAATATAAGACTGACATAGAAAAAGGTCACATACTGTACTAAGACCTGTCCTGTTTAAAAAAAATAAAAAAGACAGTGCTACTTTGTATAAGCATTTGGTGAAAGTGAGACACAACAGGTAGTTACACCTGAGAAGTAAGGACTGACCATTGTGAAGTGTAGACTTGTATCAGACTGCAGAGTGGGAAGTTCACAATGTCTGTAAGTACATGGTGTGTGATAGCCTAAGGTGATATAAACAATCCTGTAACCAGTGATATAACTCGAGAGTAATGCTTTCCACAGGAATGTGAGTTGAAAATACTAAAAGTAAGTAGTAATGTTTCATCTAGAAAATTATCAGTAGGATTCCTGGTATTGACTGCTGAAGATTTGATGGTGTTTTCTTTTACAGTTCAGACTACTTTTCAGGAAGCAGAGCTGAAGTTATTGGGAGAGAAATTTGAAAAGCAAGATAGCTCCCTTTCGCTGGAGAAGCTGAAAATAGCTTTAGCTGACATGGAAAAGCAACAACATTCTACCCAAGACCTGCTTAAGGAAAAAGATAATCATATTAAAGAACAAAACTGTAAAATAAGTAAAATGGAAGAAGAATCAGGAGCTTTGCAGAGGCTCCTTGCATTGAAGCAGAAAGAATGTGAAGAACTGCAAAAAGAAGCTACTGCTTTTTCTCAATGGAAAAATGAAAAAGATCGTCTTATAAGTAAACTTAAGTCTGAAAAGCAAAGTATGCTGACTGATATTAATGACTTGAAGAGTTCCCTTCGAAGTCAGCAAATCAAAAATCATGAACATAGTGAGAAACTCAGAATGGTGGAAACTGAAAGTGACAGGAAAAGCACAGAGATTAGAGAACTTAAAGACATACTGGAACGCAAAAGTGCAGAATTAGAAGATCAAAAAAAAGCTTTTGGTGAACTTCAGTGGAAAGCGGAATGTTCTGATAAAAAGTACTGTAAAGAGATAGAAAATATGTCCTGTAAAATATTCCAGCTTACCAACCAAGTTAGTGAACTAGAAGAAAAGTTACAGTTAGCAGCAAGCGAAAGACTGCAAAGGGAGCAATGTTATCAGGACCTGCTTGGTGAATATGAAAAAGTATGTTGCCTTGTAAAAGCAAAAGACACTTCAGAAACAACACAAGATGGAGAAGTTAATTTACAAAGTGGTCAGGATAAAACTGTTTTAGATAATACGCAACTTGCTGCAAATAACTCCATTGATGAAGATCATGGATGTGCAAGAACTCTTCTAGAAGTAGAACAAACTAGGGATCTTACCATTTTACAAGATCAGATCTCTTCTCTTGAGATTTCCTTAGTGGCTCAAAAGCAGCTGAATTCAAATCAGCAGCAGTATGAAGACTTACTGCAAATAAAGGCTGAAACAGAAGAAAGATTATTCAATGTAGAACAGATGCATGAAAGCTTCGTGTCAGAAACTGAACGACACATTAGTAACTTGCAAGCAGATATTCCAGCACGTCAGAAATTAGTTGAAAAAACTTCAGCTGTTCTCGAGGAAAAGGACGCACAACTGCAAACTCTGAATGAAAGACTAGAAAACCGACAAGCTGAGCTTCAGGTTTTAAAGATAGATAATAAACCACTTGAGGATTCAGTAAGACAGCTGAAGCTCATGTCTGGAACATGGGATTCAGAGAAGAAAGATGTGTCTTCAATGATTTGCTCATATAGCAAAAAAAATGAGGAACTTGCTGAAGAAAATGCAACCCTTAAGGATTTAAGCAGAGGTTTAGAGCAAGAACAAATAATTTTAGTGGAAGAAAATAAAAATAATTCTGACAGTTTAAAGGAAAGAGAAGAAATAATTTCTGAAATGTCTGGAAAATACAAGGAGGAGAGACAACATATTGAATCAAGAACAGAAGAAATCAAAACAGAGCTTAAAGTTTTGCAAGCAAAGTATAAATCGGTGGAAAAAGAAAATGCAAATATGATGAGCATTCTGAGAGAGCAGACAATTGAATTTGAGAATGTAAAGGCTGAGTTGGAGATATATGAAGTTAGATTATCTAAGGCATCAAACACATTGGATGATGTAGAAATGACCAAGAGAGACTGTCATGAACAACTTCTTCCAGCTGAAAATGAACAGAGGAGTCCAAAATCTGAGCAAGTTAATATTGAGAACCATGTCTTGTTCATAGAGTGTGATATTGAAATGCTTCAGGCAAAATGTCAGCAATTAGAAAGGGAGAGGGAAGTTAACCTGAAAACTATTTCTAGCTTTCAAGAGCACCTTGTTTCAGTCACAGCTGAGAGAAACCATATTGGCCAAGAACTGAGTATTTTGTCTGAAAATAAAAAAGAACTGGAACAGAAGTACCAGAAGCTACAAGAGAAAGTTAAAGAACTAGAGTCAAATAAGATGGATTCTACTGAATTCATTAGAAGGTTAGAGGATAAAGTGAGGACACAAAAAAATCTGCTTGAGACTGCAAAATCTGATGTATATAAATTATCAAAAGAAAAAGACCATCTTCTGCAGAAGCTGCAAAGTTTAGGAAATGATGCTGTGTCTATCACTTTAGAAAAACTCCAAAACGAAGCAGCAGATTTGAAGAAGGAGAAACAGCTGATTGTAAGAGAGCTGGAAATGACACAGAGTAAGTTAAGTTCATCAGAAATGGAAAATTCAAAGCTTTCCAGATCTTTGGAAGGCTTGTTAATGGAAAAAGGTGAACTTGCTGCTAGACTCAGCTCAGCACAGAAAGAAGTAGAGCAAATGCGATATGGAATTGAAAAGCTGAAAGTAAAAATTGAATCAGATGAGAAGAAAAACCACCATATTGTTGAAAAGCTGAAAGAGAATGAACGGAAAGTTGACTCTCTTCTGGATAAAATAGAGAGGCTTGACCGAGAATTGGAGATGTCAGAGAAAAATCTAGAAGATGCAATTATTCAGTCAGAGACTGCTAAAGCAGAGACAGAAACATTAACAATGGAGAGGGAAGAGATGACAGAAAAGCTGAAATGTTTTAACTTACAAATTGATGTCCTCACCTCACAAAAAGAGTGTTTGGCTAAAGATTTAAAAGAAAAGCAAGAAAGAATCCTTGAACTAGAGTTTTCGAATTTGACTACAGCAAAATTGTTAGAAGAAAAGGAGGAAGAAAAGATGCAAATCAAGAATGAGTTTGAAAATACTGTGGTATTGCTGAAATCTGAGCTCAAAGATATAAGTGAGAAATTAGAGTTTTCTTGCAAGGAGGAAGCAGATGCTAGAGCAAAAGAACAAGTCTTGATTAATCAGGTGGCTTGTCTTGAGCAAGATAAAACAATGCTATTACAGGAATGTCAGGAAATAAAAAATGAAAATATCAAGTTGTGTCAAATGAAGGAAGTACTTGTTCAAGAATTGATGGATTTTAAACAAAAACTCAATGAAAAGGTGCAGGAAAATGGTGCTCTTCAAAAGCTGGTGAAAGAAACGGAGGAGCTATCACACATGCAACAACAGCATGAATATTGGCACCAGGAAAAAAAAAGGTTGCAGAATTTGATTGCTGAGTTGAAGCTGAAGGAGCAACATTCTTCTGATAATGAAACCTTTCCGGATATCCTGAATGTTCTAAAAGTGTCTTATAAAGACCTTGAGAAGGAACTGGAATCCACACTTTGTGAAAAGAACACTTTATGTAAAAAGGTAATACCATTTCCATTAGGATAGAGTTCCCATTTTAGGGAGTGAGGATAAAGCGTCCTCTGGCTTCCCACTTCCTTAATAAATTATACCTTAAAATAACCTTAGCCTCAGACTTTTACAGTAAGCATCCTATTTTTAAAATTAAGTTTTCAATACAGCTACAGAGCTGGAAACACGACATTGTTTTGTGTAGGATGAATGGGAAGGTTGCTTGAAAGTAAGTATAGAAGTTTAAGTAATCAAATAGTGCAGGATAGTTTCCTCTTTCCTGTAGAACAAAAAGACGAAAGACAAATTAGTATTGGGTGAATGAGTTTTTATATCAAGAATAAGTACCTGGGAGCTCAAAAGAAAGTGAAACAACAATTGGATGCTTGCCATGTGGAAACAGCATTAGCCTCATTGTGACTCGGAGTTGGACCAGCTACGGGAATAAAATAACCCATCCTAGAAACTGCTTGTTGCATATAAGGAAATTCTTTGGAGGTCATGACACATGTAATAAAAATAACTATGGAAAATTTCATTTCAGGTAAATGAACTGACTGAAAGTCATATTGAGCTGCAAGTCAAGCTAAATGATACCGAACAGAAGGTTTCCAAATTACAGGAAGAATTTACCACAGAAAAGAACAAGCTTGCTGAAGAAACACAACTTCATCAAGAACATTCAGAAAAGAACAAAGTTAGTTACTCCACCTGTAGTATTTCTGTGTTCAAGGCCAGATACTCAAGTACAGCAAATGTGTGGAGGCTGCTGAAGGGAACTATGCTAATGTACAGTATCAGAAGTTCTTGCTTCCAAATTTCCAAAAATTTAATGTTCTCTTCTGAAATAGAATGATGGTTAGTTAGTAGTTTTTCCCACTTCCTTCTGTGAAAACTATGTTTTCTTGACATAAAGACCTCACATGGATATCCAGAAATTGCTCAGGGCCAAGAAATTCTATTACAGGCGGTCGGATAAAAAAAATGTAACATTTCTCAAGTTTGTTTTAAAACTAAACTGCTTTCAGTGTTACAGTAGTATAACTGCTTTCAGGTCAAAATCAAATAAACATTTTTAGAGCATTTATTTTAATTTGACACAATTAATTCTCAGAGGCTGTTTTACCTACCGTCTAGATAACTTAAGGTCTCACTTGTGAACAATATTATCTCTTTAAACCAGCTGAAGTGGTCTTCTGACCTACTAACATTATTTACAAAATTTTATAACTAGGGACTTGTTTCTGTTGTGGTGTTGAAGATTTTGAGGGCGGGGGGAGGATATTTCTGTAACTTTCAGAAATCCTGTATGGGAATGCAGGCCAGCTGTCCAAAAAGTACAGTTATAAAAGTGAGTAAAAATGAAAATACTTAGAAAGTTTTATTATCTTAGAGACAGTAAGGAAAGTGACCCTCAACCTTTCCAGTCCTCTTAGAGGGAACAATGCTTAGAGAGGTCAAGCTTTGATTTTGGCAGTGCTGCTTGATTTAAGTGTTGGCAAACTTGCACTCAGCATACCCCTGAGATCATAATTTTTCTTTTTAGAAGACCCTCCTTTGCCTCCTTTCCTGCCTTTTGTGTCCAGATATTCCATTCTTTGACTATAGCGTGTTTAGCCACTGTTAAATACTTTTTTCTTACCAAATTGTTTATAGAAATTCAAAGACATTTCAGCTGTAAAGTTAAATAGTTCAATAGGTAACTGTTTCCCCATTGAGAAAATTCTAAATACCAAAGAATGTGTGTTATTGTTTACAGATTCAGCTGCATCAAACTACGTCAGAAAAAAATGACCTGACTAAGAGTTTGGAGATGGTCCAGAAAGAACTAGAAGAAAAAGAAAGTGAAATGAAAAGAGAAATATCAGAATACGAAGACAGACTACTTCAAGGAGAGAAAAAGCATTGGGATGCTCTGACAGAAGCAAACCAAAAGGTAAATCAGAAAATGGAAAGAAAGATGCCATTAATTTTTCATTAAATTCTATGGACTTTACAAAATGTTGCTGATCGTATTGGAAAGGAAATTCTTTGCTAACAGTATTTCTGAACTCTATATATACTTACCTTGGCACTCATAAAGTATTAAATTAACTTTTTTCCATATAGCAAGCAGCGAAAGGTGGATTTACCTCAACTCAGTAAGTGTTAAGTGTATTTATGATTTATCAGGGACTATACATTTGAAGAAAAGGAAAGCAACAGTATATTTTAGTCAGGAAATGGTTGTTTTGGTACAAATGGGGAAGAAAGATTAACCACTTTAGGATATAAAGGCAAATTTGTTGGAAAAATGCGTATGTCAGCCACCGTCGTATACAAAGAGCCACCATCTTTTCTGTAGAAGTATCTGTCTATGAATGTGTACTTGAAGCCAGTAGGACACAGGCAAACAATTTACTATAATTGCTCCTTAATAATTTTCATTCTTGTGAATATAAAGTAAATTTAAGACAAGTTACAGTAAAATATAAGGGTTTTCTAATGGCAGACTTCTTAGGTATAAGACTCTAGTATTCAAAATGTATACTTGAGACAAATTGCTCTTTCAGTTTAAACTCCTCAAAACACACCAAGCATATTTGCTGTGGAATTCCTGTGGGCTGTGATGTATTCTTAAGTACATCTTTAAAATGCAACTCCATGTCCTTTTTAGTATCATAGTAATTAGGCACATTTTCTTTCTCTAGAATGAAGTAGAAATTGAGGCCTGTCAAGATAAGATGAATTCACTGGAGCACTTTATCATCTCACAAAAATTGGAAATTGAGCATTTGAAGTCAAATAAAGAAGAACTTAGTAATTCCCTCAAAGAAGCTAATCAAACCATAGGAGAACTTCTGAAAACTAAAGTAAGAAAAAGAGATATGTTAGCGTTGCCAATTACACGAGACCCAAGGCACTGTGTAGTAAAATAAACATTGGGTTGGGAACCAGTGCTCCCCAGCTCTGGCTCAACTTTGATACAGCCTTTGTTTCACTAATGAGAACATAGAGCATGGAGGAAACATTGTTACTATTGATCTACGTCAGAAAAATTCTGTTACTTATGCTGGGACTGAGATCACCTAGAATTGGTTTATGTGATACTAAACACAGCGGTCTGTTGTCTGCACTGAACATTGCAACTGGGTAATAACGTGGTTGGAATACAATCAAAGGGGCTCTGCAATGCCTCTATTTTCTGTTTGTAAATTGCTTTGTTGATAAAAGATACCATGTTATGTCTTAAGTATTAGTCTTGATACATTGCTCTTAATTCTTGAGAGTTTATCAATTCCATTTTATATAGAATTCTCATTACAATTATTAACTAGTGTAATTCTCTAAATTACAGAACTGTTCTAAGTGATGATAGAATAGGAAGAATTGTTCTAAGTGATGATAGAATAGGAGCTCCACATACTGTGAACAGCCGATAGCTGGGTACAGTTCCAGATGTGCTTGGTTTGCTTTCTAGTAGCACAGGTGAAGTTTTACTGTTCATATAACTGAATTTCTGTATTAATTTCCCCTGCGTTTCTCTCATCTAGTTTTTGTTTTGTTTTTTGTCCTGCTTCTGTCTGTAATTGATTTCTGGCTCAAACTCTGTCCTCCCACTTCAGAAATGAGTATCTCTATAAATGGACTCTTGAAGAAACATAGTTCAATTTACTTGCAAGTAAAGACTGAATTTTAATAGGTTCCTCTTGCTCAGCAGTTCTTTAGTCCATAAGGGTCCTCCAATGTGGTGTTGTTTAATACCAGCATCCAATGATACAGTACTATTGGATATGTGCCAGTGACAGAAAACAGTACCTATAGTAGTGTAACTGTAGCATACAGGACTTCCAGCTGTGCCTGCTGTGTGGTATTTGCACACAGGTTGGTACCAGGCCAGATGAGCAGGGAGCAGCCCAGGAGAGTGGAACCGGGTGGAAAGGAATGATGTGTTTCTGCTCAGAATAGTATTTTTGAGCTGGAATTCAGAGTGCAGAGCAGGCCTGGGTTATCTTGCCTTAGTGGTAATAAGATGTGTTAGGGATGAAAAGAAGAATAAAGGACACTCAGACTAGGAGAGAGCACTTTAGTGTTGGTTTGAAACTTGTTACCTGGAAAGCAGCACTTTCTTATGCCATGGTAATGAAGTGGTAACAGGTGGAAAAAGGACTGTTGTCTCTGAGTTCGTACAGCTTTCTCATAGGAAGGATGCTAGCCTTGACATCAGTAATCTGAACATTCATAATGTGTTGGTGTATCTCAAGAGAATAAATCTCCCATATTAGAATTTGAATTCTTGTTTTTCCTGCTGAGTTAAATCACTTGTATGTAAACAACAAAACAAGTATAGATTACAACCATGCTCTACAGCTAATATTGCGTAACAGTTGAGCTTCCATTTGACATTTTAATGTTTAAGTGGAAGAATTATTTTTCTGGTGTAATAACTACATTTAATATTTTGTAGGCTGATAATATTAACATTATAGTTCAACTGAAGAAGGAAAATGAATTTGCCTACAGTAGAGCAGAGCTGTGGATGAAATCATGTAAGAAGATGGAACAGGAAATGTTGCAGAAACAACTAGATGAAAGTGATGAACTGTTAAGAAAGAAAAATCTAACTACGTCAAAGTATAAGAAAAAAGGTAACCAAATCTAGATGCAATCCTAGTGTTTTCTTAGCAGTGCATTAGTTCATAAAACTCTTTTTTGGTAAAAAAGATTTATGGATTATGAATATATTTTTTTAAATATTACATTTTTGTGTTTAAAAATTACTTAAGGTAGAAGGGAAGTGTTTATTTTAATACCTAAAGTGTGTGTACAAGTTCTTTTATTGTTTTCCAGCAAGCTTTTTCCTCTGACTCTCAGGCTTTGTTCTTTGTATTTTGGCTCAACTCATGAGATGCACTGTATTGTAAATGATACTTAAAGAAAGTTGACAGGGAAAATGTTTGCCTATGCACTGTTCAAGGATTCTTTTCAAATTTTGCATGTTTGTTCTCTATTTAGCAAACACATTATTATGTCTAACTTATTACTGATTTTGTTATACACTGTCACTTATTCTTTTTTATAGTTGCACAGTTATAGAACATGTACAATTAATTAAACAATGTGCAACCATTGCAGTATAAATTCTTAAATATGCTTTTTTTTGGTCAATTATATGAATAATGATGTTTTGCTTTGAAAGGTGCTGATGAGAATGCCATTACAGAAGAAATGAAGTTAAAACTGGAAGAATTACAGGAATCTGCAGAAGTGAAAACCAGAGAAGCAAATGAGAACTTGGAGAAATACTGCTCTCTAATTGTTAAATATTATAAACTAGAGGAAGCAAATGAGATGCTAAAAACACAAGACAGTTTGAGTGTTCAGCTGAAACAGCTAACAAGTGATGCCGTTAGTACTCCTTTGCTGAATTCGGATAACTCATTAACAGTGAGCAATTGGTCTGTCAAAGAGATGAGGTCAGATGAAGATACTACTAAGCTTTCAAGTAAAAGGCAGATATATGAAGACAACAAGGAAGATAATGGAGAACCAAGATCCCCTGCGCCAGAGACTTCATCCAAAAAAAAAAGGAAGAATGATATCTGTCAGAATCTGCTGGGTCAGGGAAACACAGACAATGAGCTAGAAGGACTTCCAGAAGTAGTGAAAAAAGGTATTTATACTTATTTATAAAGGCAAGCATTTTCTGAGCATAGTATGTGTTTTTTTTTTTTTTCTTGTTGCCAAATTTGTTTAACTCTGGCTAAGTAGGTGACTATGCAAACATTTTTGGTGACAATGTTGGAAGGTGAAAGTAGTCAATGGGAGATGTGTCAGTTAGTGCTAAGGGTAGTGTTTATGCAGCTGTGGTCTTAGATCAGCATAATACATGTATGTTGGATTAAAAACTACTATTCTAAGAGTTAAGTGATCATGGCAGAACTTTGTAGTTCCTCATGATGCGTGCATTAGAGGCTAAATGTGATATGTAACAGCAGCAGGGTTTGGCTGACAGAAGACTTGCCCTAGTCATTTAAAAGCATTATTTGAACCATTCATTGAAACTTACAGGAGAATAGATGAGGAGTGAATCTGATCTTAAAGGCTACGAGACTGGGGCACTAGAGTACTGTGCTGTGCTGGAGCGATGTTTGCTGTATCCATAGCCCCACGGTTCTTTCAGTATTACTCCTTATGAGGTCAGAGAGGCAGTTAATAGGTATGTGGGGTCTGGCTGGCAAGTGGTTGGTGGTGAGGGCTGCAGGGCTCTGAGGAAGGAGGTCAGGGCTGCCCCATGCTGGACATGTCCTTTTGGAGCCAGCTGGGCCCAAACAAAACCGTGTGCTGGAACCAGTCAGAAGTGCTTGTCACATCTCTGTGACAACATGAGTAAGAAAGGACCGTAAATGCTGAGATAACAGAAAAACAATGCTGGGGCTGGAAGCACAGGAGTAGGGCTGAAACAAACTATTGAGCAGGACATGGGGCTGAGGAGGGTAGTGGTGGTGGCCTGAGCAGGGGCAGAAGCTGGGGGTAGCCTACGCGAGGCTGAGAGTAGACTGAGGAGGAGGTATGATCCCAGAGGGACTACAGCCAGTGGGTTCCTCAATACCTGAAACAAGGAGCAGGATCTGACCCCCATCTCCTGTGCTTCCATTACATCACTGAAGTTGTAGTGTGTGGTGAGGCGCCTGGATGCCAGAAACTGGAGAGGAGAGGTGTTTTCCCCAATTATTTGCTTATTTCTTTCAGTACCAGAATCAGTAATTAAAAGTGTGTTAATTTGCAATACTTTAAATCGATTAAAAATCCCTGAGTCAAAACTGTCTTGCTTGCAGCAGTAATTTATTATCATCTTCATGAGAGTTCAGCTTTGTTCTACTATGAATGCAATGAAATTAGGTAGCCTGATGTTCCATAAAAGGGTTCACTGTAGCAGAAAGTAACCAAGAAGATTGCATAAATCAGGGCTCGAAAAATATATTGTACATTCAACTACCTATTAAGTACCCCTTTATAATATATGCAATTGCAATCATTAAAGGGCAATCCATAGAGATACTGAATCACCTCAACTTCAGTGATCGCTCCCAAAAGTCAGGATTTCTAAGTCTGGGTGATATTTGCATTCCATTATCTTACAAGCATTATTATTTTTCTGGAAATACACCTGTTCTGAAGACATATATGCTGGTTAATGTTTGACTTCTAGGCTAGAGACATAATAGACAACCTATAACCCTATAGTTCTACGCAGAGAAAAATAAGAAAAATCAGGAATATCATGTCACAGTATTGTGTTCTGATTGAATTCTAGTAAAAGCAGTACATTTTCAGACTGAAATTGTTCTCCAGATAATGTACGTGTAAAGAAAAAGATCAAACACTTGTTTGAAAAACTTTGCTACAGAATTACTGTTGTACCTTGTCTACAGTTTCTAGGGCTTGCATATGAATTTTGGAATACACATGATCTGTTCAGTGATCTTTTTTATCTGTTTTCTGCAGTACAACAAAATATTTATTTTAATTGGCTATTTTTATCCCCATTGTAAAAAAGAAAACTTACTTGAGAAAGTGTAACTTATTTAGCTCTGTTTAATAGAAGCTGTTTATATTTCAGGGTTTGCCGATATCACCACTGGAAAGGTTAGCCCTCACATTTTACGTAGAACAACCCTAAACGAAAGAACCAGTCTCCATGTGACTTCTCCAAGTGAGAAATTGCCTTTGCCCACGCAAGATGTACAGAAATGTAGACCAAATAATCTTAGTAAGCGCTCCCGTTTGACACCTGGTGGCAGCAAACCACAAAAGGTAACTTTAAAAAAAATTTATCTGGGTATGAAAGCCATGGGAAAAACTAATATATTCATTAAATGTATCCATCTTGCCAAGTAAGTTTGAGGACATACCATAATTCTTTACATTTCTCAGCAATACAGTGAAGGTAAGATCATAAATACTGAATTACTTAAAACATGACAGAGGTCTTGACCATGCTAGCAATCTGCACATTGTTCCTGTGATGTAATTTGTGACCTTATAAGGAAACCCATTCGGAAATGTCAATTAAATACAGGTATATTTTCAATTTCTTATAATGGATATTAAAGAGTAGATATACCTTATATTGTGGTTTCTTAGGTTTCAGAAAAAGTAAACAGCAAAAGATTTAACCTCTGGGAGTCTGAGTTGAGGCTTCAAGTTTTCTGCTAACAACTTTTCTACAGATATTTGAAAGACTGTTAAACACATAAATAGGGAACATTTACCTGGTAAAGAAGCTGGATTTTAATGTTAGTGCCTACCAGATTTTGAGGTTATTGAAACAACTAAATACTACAGAGGTAGGGTTTGAAAGCTGATTTTTATTTTAAGAAGTATGGTGACTGAAGTTTACATGAACTTTGTTTAGAGACTGAAGTTTACATTTTCAGTAATATAACATGTGGCTGAATGTTTCACAGTACATCAGAATAAGGCGTTATTTCTAAACTGATGCAAATGCTTCACTGATTATAGAAAAATGTTTCAGCTTTAGGACAGAAATAAACCTTTTGTTACCTGAAATCTCCAAAGTTTTTAACCATGCTATCTCAACCTGAGCAGTAAGAGAATACTTATTTATATATCAATACTTTTTTACATGAGGGCTAAATAGAAGTATGCCAGTAGATAAAAAAATTCTTCCAGTTTGCCAGGTTACACAAAAGCATTCTCTTGGCAATCAGTAGAGTTTGCTGCCCAGCCCATAAAGTATGTTGGCAAGATACCAAAAGTAAGCAAAAGCAAGAACCCCATAGTTTAGTTTAGGGGTTTGTTTCTTGGTTTTTTTTTTTTTTTTGCTATAGCAATAGGAAACTGTGTTTTGAAGTGAATCTGCTGAATCCATGTATGTTGTTTCAAATGTTAATTGCCCTACTTGCCAAAATTTTCTACTTCTTACAGACATTGCCTGGAGGTCTGTGTTTTATTACTGTTTCATTAAGTGATTCCAATATATTTTATTTACACTCATTTATGTATGTTTTTCTGTAACTTTAGAAACAAATGGAGAGTGTCGCTTATAAAAAACTCAGTGGTGCAAAAAATAAAGGAAGCCTTGGCAGCAGAAAGTTGTGTAGTAATCACCTGCTAGTATGGGTGTAAGCTTGTGGTAGGCTCTCGGTGACCATAATCAAGGTTAAAGCAGTAATCAGTAATAATTTTTTTTTTTTATTTAAATGGGGAGGGATTTCCCAAACAGTCCTCCTCTTTGCCTAAGCTTGTATTGTCTAGGTCTAAGGACTGGTTACTCCTTACCTTCAACTATATAAGAGTAATTAAGATTTCAGGGTTGTTTTTTCCCCCAAGTGTAAATATGCAGAAGTCATCAGTTCCAGGAATTTGTGCCCCTTCTCTCTTGGACGTTGCTGGATATGTGTGTGTTTTATTTCAAGATGATGTACATCTGAGATTTTCTAGAGGAATTGTTCATAATATTTCATTGTTTACTGAAACCATCAAAATGTGTTGTTTCATGCTTTATATTAATACAGTAAATGGTGTGTCTTATTGTTGAAGTACAATAAGCCTTGTTTCCTTCTCTTTGACAGATACTTATATGCACTTCATTTCAGACACCAAGTTTCAAACTTTTGCAAATTTCTCAGGGTGTTTAAAATGTGCCCTGTCATTTTCATACGCAAATTTATTCACTTTTCTATGTGAATTTAATGTAGAATTTAAATTGTTTTGACTGCACATCAGTTAAAATGTGAAAGCAGTGGTTTCTGTCCAGATGTCAGCAAAAAAGTGACAACTGTATTTTATGTTTGCAGAATATGTACAGGAAAAATGAAATACAGATCTTGGTACACAATCCCTGGTACCTTAGTAGACAGATTGAGTACTGTCTGTTCCTGGTTTAGCTTTTTTCTGCTGCTAGCAAATAGCTTGCCAGCTGTGTCACAGTTATTACATCTTACACTATACCAAAGCAATTGATATCAAGGCTCACTGTGTTGTATATTCAAAGTGATAAATGTCCTCAAAATATTTTCTTGTTTTCAGTATGTAAATTTCCAATATTTCGTCTTTTGCAGTGAATCTTTTGACCTACAACAGAAAGCTAATTTGGTTTTCTGTTACCAGTAAAACAAAACATTTTTGTTTGTGTTACAGGTAAATGATGAACAGCAGTCCCAAGCAATAACAGCTTTTCCGCCAAAGAAATCTACTTCAAGGTCACCACTTGGCCCTTATAAGCAATCCCCAAACACTGTCTCTGATAATAGCAGGGAAAGTCGTGTGATGCACAAAGCCAAAAATTCTCTAAATGATCAAGGACTACCTGAACAAGATGAGCCCCCAAAAAATTGCACGGTGCAGTAAATCTATGTGGACTTAATCACAACGCAGAATAAATGACTATCAAAAACCAGTTTGTGAAATAAGTATCAACTATTTAGAGGGCACCATTTTCTCTTATCCAATGATTAATGATATATGGGTTCTGCAGAGCTTGTTCTTTAATATTTGCTAATACCAATAGTCACTCAAACTTGTGAAATGATAATGAAGGAACAGATAGAATTAATTTTCTCTAGAATTTTCTGTAAATAGTCCTTCAGTAACCTGTTAAAAAATTAAACCATGGAAAAATTGGACTACATGTTGCCATGTAGTTCATTGTTGCATTCTTTTTTTTTTTGTGTACTGAAGGTTGATTTACAAACGGAAACTAACCTCACCTAATTATCTCTAAAAATAGTCGGTTCCAGGAAAAAAAAGAGGCAAACGCCATTGGATGATTCAAAATGAAGCAGTGACATTTGTACGTGCAAAACCAAATATAAAACCAGATATAAGGCGCATCCAGTCTGTCTTGGTATCCCTTCTTCCAGATGGATTAACAATGGGGGATGACACCCGGTCTGAACAAACCCAGAGAGGACACTGTTTTCCTTTAAACATCTGCTGATCCGTCTCTTTGTATTTACCAGTATGCACTGGTTTGACCATAGCTGAAGGTCTTGCAACATTGATGTTCACCTCTGCCTAATGGCCCTTTGCCAGCCAGTAATCCTCCGTAAACTAGGGGAGGGCACTACATACCTGCCCACTCCGTAACAACAAACTGTGCTCGCTCTACTGGTAACAGCCGTCTGCTGCTCCTTGGCAGATCACCCTTCACCCTGACAGCACTTGGCCTCAAATGTGTCACTTTAGATGAAAACCCTTGCCAACTTCTCCCTGATGTAACTTGTGCCTGAGTGGGTATGTTGGAGGAAATGATCAGGTGTCAAGGAATATCTGCATAGAATGCCCTGCATAGTTAGCCCCTTTTTCATTGAAGAAAAATCCTGTTTGAGATCCCAAAAGAAGGTAACTCATCTGGAAATAGCATTAAAGATTCTGATATCATCAATATAAGAAAATAACTCCATCTAGTTTATGAAAGCACACTTGAATTTGGGATGATTTATTACAAATTAGCTCACCACAAGAAGCTTGTACTTGCGGATTTCAAAGGTCTAGTTAGGCTTGCTCAGTAGCACAGAGCAATTCTGTGCAAGAGGAAAGGGTGACACCACCAAAATCAGTCATTTTTGAATTGAACAGAAATTACTTTCCAATAATTCATATTGCTTACGCCTGCCTACCCCAGCCAGCTATTAGGAAAGCCAAGCTCCTGTAAGTGAGCAGTAGTGCTCTAAGACTCCGAGTTGCACAGCAGAGGGGCATTTTCAAGTTATTCTTCCATCAGAAAGGTGTCGTTTTTCCTTTCAACAAAAGTGGGTAATAATCTTTTCTACTCTTTGACAAGATTCCTCAAAAGATAATACTTTTGGTCCAAGTTGAACTTCCAAAGTATAACAAGTGCTTCTCTAAAGATACAAAATTAAGATTCTACTTGCAGTTGTTAGTTTTACACTCAGAGTGTTTTTCTCTATTTACATATACATCATTATTCTGCCTTGCCTATAGCATTGTCCATTAGAAAGCAGTTTATGAGAACAAATAATCTACTCATCAATCTAGCCAACAGGCCTTTGAAGAAACTCAGCATTTGTCTCAAATAAGTCTAACAGAATAACACAAACCAAAAATGCTCTGTATGGTTCAAACAAACCAAACCAAGCTATCCTTCAGTAACTAGATATACCTATGTTTGGAGTCGGATTGGTAGATCTTGTGGCTTTTTCTTAAGCCTCTCGAGTATTAGGTAATTAAAACAATCCTTGTGACATGATGCCTAGAAGCATCTTCCAGGGACAATGAAAGAGGCCCATCTTAAAGGATACATTTTGATTGCCTCATCTTCTGTCAGTACACAAAAAATGCTGATCATAACAGTTAAATTATTTCAAATACGATTTTGTATCTTCAAATTATTTAGGGATCATGTGTGGATTTGTAATACTTTAAAAAAAAACCCAAACTTTTTTGAGGTAGAAGCGTGGGCGTGAAAACACAGTGGTAGCGGACAATGGGAAAAAAAACAAAAAACAACAAACCCAAACTGATGTGTTTTATTTATTCCAGTTATTGTTTTTCTATTTTAATCTGATGCCTTGAAAAGTGTCCCACTTGGAGAAGAGTGTGGAAAAAGCATCTATCTTTAGAGAGCTGTCTAATCTTAACCAGACAAATTTAAACAACTACGTCATAATGAAATAAGTAAATATCACTAAAAGAAAGGATTGAGGCTTCGATTATTACATTTTTTCCAACTTGGCCATGTTTGCCTAATATAAGTGAAGATTTTAAAAAAGATCTTAAGGTACTTAGATTAATATCTAAATCTTGAAAATAAGACTTAATATTCTAGATTCTATTGTAAAGTGATGAAGCCAGGTCACAATTCATGTAGAGTTTTAAAAGATGTATCAAAAACTTAATTTCTAACCTATCTGTAAACCAAGTGAGCAGTAGGGAAAAATTGAAATGCTTCATCAGAATTCTTAGTAAGAGGAGCGCATAGCACGCGTGCTGTCAGTGTCAGCTATTGGTAATGAATGAAAGGACTCCTGCATCTGGCTCTCTATTCTGATTGTGAAAGTCCCTTTAAAAATATCATCTTTCATGCTCTGGTATTGTTCTTAGCATGTGAGCCCGATGATTGCCATAATGACACTGTGTTACGTCACAGGAAGATACATTAGTTGGATCGCTTCTTCGTTTTCCTGTTTGCTCAAGGTTTACATTGTAATTGGTGTAAAATCTAGTTTGCTGTCCTAATTTTGTGTGCTCTCCGAAATGCCCAAAGCCGTAGGTTAAAAGCATGTTGGGGGAATTCTGGCAGCCTTTTGCCATGTGCCATTGCAACTGATGGAAGGGTCTGGTTGGTTTGTCATGTTCAGCTCTTTCTTCAAGCTTTGAACTATTCTTCTTCTCTCTGCCTAGTAATGAAAGGAAAACGTAAAAAGAGGTTGGTTTGTCTGCTGCTCTTCCAGGATTATTTTTATTATTAAGGGCTAATGTTTGAGCAGACCTCTCATATGTCAAAATCTAAAATACTTCCAGGTCAGATCTTGCCCTGACTTCTTGCAACACATTCAGCTGTGGAGATCCCCAGGAGTTCCCCAAACCTGGAGGGCAGGAACAGCACAGCAGTGGCAGCCTGAGACAGCCCTGCACTTCCCACGACAGCCGCAGTCTAATCTGCTGCCATTTGGGTAGGGTTTGTACAAAATTTTTTAAAAACTTAATCCTTGGTAGGAGAAATGCTATTTATTGAACATGGGCCTGTGGTACTTTCTCAAGCATCAGCTTCCAGAAGATGCTCTGCATTGC
>JAOXNO010000024.1:23477673-23488864 GCA_028565335.1 Limnodromus scolopaceus | reverse complement strand
GGTGAATGCAAGTCTATCTAGTCTCGGGCATGCATATTGAGCAATAATCCTGTAGTGCCCTAGAACCTTGAAGGCGACAACAGAGAAAAGTGCAACACACATCTAATGTGGATTTTCTGTGCTGTACATTGCAAATGCATTCCCTTGTAGACAGGGAAACATAGCTGAGCAACGTAAATACTCTGTATGGTGGTCACTCCGTGGCCCAGGTGCCATCTCCATGGCCCAGGTTCTCACCTCTGTGAGAAGACTCTAAATGTGTCCCAGAACTGGTTTCAGCTGCCTGATGCCTTGAGATTTCAGCTGTCTGACCCTTAAAATGATTCCATCTCCCTCTGCTTTTGCCACCTTATCCTAAATAGCCACAAATTACGGTAAGTAATTTTCTGCAGAAAAGAGTAATTCAAAATAGTCGTTCGAACTTTTCAAAGTTGTTGACAACTGAATACATGGTAGACTACTGTGAAAGCAGATTGCAACAGCGGTATTCAAAAGCAACATTGTGGATTTGCTTAAAATATGGACTTGCATATCTGTAGTTCCAGTGACAGGAGACAGGCTGATCTCCTCTGTTACGGACGTGTGTGTGTGCACATTCTCTGACACTGTTATAGGCACAACCAAGCACTTATTTCAATGTAGAGTTCAGAAGCTATATGGAACTTGGAAAAACAGGATGTAGCTATAAAATAGCTAAATCTGCTCAGCTTTTTGCATCATTTTATTTGTCTTCTGGGAAGCTTTTTTAACAGCATACAAATAATGATCTCTATTCATAATTCAGCTGTTGAAATACTGAGGTGAATGCACTGATGATTGATGGGTGCACAGAAAAATCAGCAGCTTTCTGTGTTTTGCTTTTCTGCTTCTGTGGTTCATAAATTAAACAGATGAAAGCTTAGTGAGAATCTGCTCTCAGTACTGGATGATGTTTCAGGGTTCCTTTATTTAGAAGGCCTGCTGAGTACTATGTGAAATACAGTGTAAATGCATCTGATACCATGAAAGAAGATTGCCTTTCTCCCAAAGTTTGTGTATCCACTTCAGATTACTGATTTTTTTTTTTTTTTTTTTTTAGAGGCAAAATGGGGGAGTGGGAAATTATTAACTATGGTTGTGGACTGCTTTGATTTTTCCACTATAGAGGAAGGGAAATGTTCTGTATTCTCTTGACCCTGTACTGAAAAATAATTTGTTTTCAGTACTATTGGTGAAATTTAAAGATATGTGTGGCTTTAGTTATTGTGTGGCACTGAGTGATTGAAGATTTTAGTTCTCCTGAGGAGCATAGTTTGGATCCATTTTAATTAACTTAGGTTCAGGTCATGAAGGCTAAAAGTAGGCTAAAAGGCTAAAAGGAGATGACTGATACTTCATCGTTTTGGGTATCATCTTTTTTCTTGTCAATTTCTTGTGAGCAATTCCAGAGCAAAAGACTGTTTTGTGATTCCCAGATCTCCTACTTGTTAAACTACTTGTTTAACTTGGTTAGCTGCTCTTTTACCTCTCTTTTTATTTAAGTGTTTGGTGTCTGGCTCCTGATACTTTCTTCAGATCAACAGATCTGCTGCTGAGACAGCCTGGTACACATGTAAGTACTGATTTATACCAAAGAATCTAAATACAGTCTCCCATTAACTGCAGATACCCTTACATAGTGTGTTCAGTATGAATGGGAAGGGTACCAAATGGTTGGTTTGTTCAGGTGCCTAGATCCCCATTGCTGGCCTCTTTGACACAGCAGAAGGGTTGTGAGCACCATTTTGATGTGCTAAAATGACATGGAAAAAATGGAAGGTCAGTGAATCAGCTGCAAGAAAGACAATACAGCCTTGAAAGTTCTGCCACAGCTTGCAAAATGTACATAAGTTCATGGGTAGAGTTCACACTGTGTTTGGCTACAGCTTAGACCTAAAAGGTGGGAAAAAAAAAAAGTCTTATCTTTGTTCTAATGCTGATGCTTCAAAAAAACACACAGTCACCCGACCCTGCTGTAGGTCTGGGGCTGTAACGGCCATATTCCGTACCCTGTGAACTGGTAAAGGGTTGTGCTGTGCTCTGCTGAGCTCTAACAAAGGAAAGCAAGGTCTCTTGTTCCATATCTCTTCACCAGCAGAGGAAAGTGTGGGATTACAGTCATTTTAAAGGCAGGCCTCCCGCTTTCAGCCACCACAGTTGCTATTTCTGCATTGCTGCCTAGGGTACGTTGTAAAAACGTTGATGGGAATGTAAGCGATTGCTGGCTTGCTGTAGCAGGCAGGAGGATTCCACAAATTCACATTGTCCCTGTGGTACGCTGGAGATACTTCCATAAATGCAGTAATGCAGCTATGATTATTCTTCTCCTCGCCTCTCAATTAACCAGTACTGCACATATTGTTCCCTGTCAAATATCTTATTTTGTCAGATGCCAGAGAGCAGTGTTGTTCTCTTTTCAAATTGCTGGTTTGATTTCTGGCAGTACTTGATTGCCTTAAAATGTGCTTTCTACATCCATTTTCCTCAATACTTAATTAACTGGAGAAAAAGACTGAAATGAGGTTTCAGTTAAGTAGGTGTTTCACTTTTGTCCCCACTATCTCATTCATTTAGTTCCTCCGGCTCACTCAAGTAGCCTCAGAGACTTTATCTTTCATTTGCAAGAAATTTTGCAGTCCAGAATATCTCTGTTATATATAAATCCCCCTGAGAAAATGCATCCTGTGCTGGGAAGAAGCGGAGAAGCAAGACTGCAGAAGAGGTGGTGAGAGGCAACCCAATATCAAGCCAAAACCGCAGGGGAGCGTAGGTAAGCAAAGCACATCTGGTCATCTGAGAAGACTGCTCCACGGTGCCTGAGGCAGCGGTGCAGTAACAGCTCGAGAGAGATTTTCCTGCAATGCCGTGTGTTTGTCTATTTTAGCCTTACAGATATCCAAGAGCATTTGAGCAAAACGCACTAGTGGTCCAGTATAGTCGTGACGGGAAAAGGGAAAATGGTGATGAACTATGCGGTTTGCAGTTTGGAGTCGAACTAGTTAGTAAGCAGCCAAGAAGTTCACCTACCTTGAAAGATGCAAGAGAAGATTCTGAATGGCAGGTGGTGGCAGAATGGGCTGAAAGCGCCTGACCACTGCCCTTTGACTTGCACAAGACTGAGAAAATTATTAGTATTACAGTAAGAATGAATCAAGTAGAAAATGGATTACAGGTTAATCAATTAGGATTACTAGCGCACCCCGGGGAATTTTGCTTTATTAAGAGATAATAATCATGATGGACTTTTTTTCATCTGTGGAAGAAGGCCTGTGGGTATTCGTGACACCAAATGGAGCCTAGAAGCTGTCATGTAGGAAGAGGAAAAGGATGGGTGGAGTTAAAAGCTGTTCAGCAGATTCTGGGGAACTTAAGGGGAAAATCTTAAAACTCGAATTTGAAGGCCATTACAATGGGCATTCAATCTTTAGCGCTTTCATAGAAAATTAGTTGTTCTAGTTGAAACATTAAGGCCAGTCCACTCTTCAAGAGCTGGAAACACATAATGTCCAGTGCTTCAAAAGGAATCGCTTTTCTATCTGAGCATACTGGTGTCTAGAAAAAATCCGAACTCCCTGAGATAGAGATCCAATGTATTTCTCTGTGCGCATGCTTTGTTAAACTGATTTGCAGTCTTAAATGTCAAGGGATTGCTTTTTCTTTTGAGAAGTTTATGGCCTTGTTAGACATTAAGAAATGCCCAAGAACAGTGAAAAGAGCCTCCATGGTTCTAAAGCAATTCTTATAGTAATTTCTGAACTAATCTAAAAGTCATTAAAACCTATCCACAAGGCTGCTTTTTGTAAATACTATATTTTATATCTTCTGTGTTCTGTTTTGCTGAGTTGACTGCTAAAGTGAACCTTCAACAAAAGAGAAAAATCCAGTACGGCAGCCAAGGTTATGGAAAGCTGAGGGACTGTGAGAGCTTGTGGCCAGACCCGCACGGTGCTGAGCCAGCAGATTTCATCCTGTGTTTTAACTATGTGAGTGTCACCTTATCCTCTCTTTTCCCCTCTAAATCTAATTTTGGAGCTTGCTGACGTACAACTAAAGCGTGGCCTGGGTTAGGCTTGGTTTCAGTGGCTAAAATAATCAAAGCTGTCATCTATAAAGGTGTGTATGTGTGTCCTGTGGTTGTGAGATGGACTATGTTTCCATGATACTCATCCATTTATATTTTCCAATCGTCTCTGTGTATGGAAACCCTGATTTACATAGGCAGGTACCTGTGTACTTGAAGAAAGTGGTATTTGCCACTGCACATATGCTTATGAAATGGGAAGAACTGGAATTTCTAAAAATATTAGCCCTGCCACTTTGCCAAAATAGAAGTACTTTACTTTAAGTAAGTCCCATGCCAAAGAGAACTTGTTTCACAGAACATTTCCCCTTCTCCCCGTGATGGGGCCACTGGGTCAGTACTGGTTTGGAAAAAAGTTTCCACATACCAGATCACTGACATTTTGTGTTGTGAGAAGAATAAACTTGGGTCCGGTGCTCATCTCAGAGCAGTCATTTTCATTTTTACTGGTTTACTTGTAAAACTTTCCCATGTGCAGTATCTAATTATGGTACATTACAAAAATCTGTATTTAAATGGTAACAGTGCAGTGCTGAAAGGGACTGTTGGTAAATTGCTTATTCACTTTGATGATTAAGCCAGTAATTATTGCATTAGCATCCTAAACCACACTTGTCTGCTGATATATCTCCTCCTAAGGCAATCCCATGAGATGCGATGGGCTAAGTAGAAAGGGTATGGCACTTGGAGAAGGGAAGGGCAAAGAATATGTAGGAGATGATAGTGCCAGGGATGAAGCGGAGGTTGCTTTCTTCTGTATCTGCTTCACCGTGACTCAGGATAGCGCTGGGGTGTGGTACATCAAAAATGTCTGAGAAATGTAAAAATAGACCTTTCCACTACTGGCTATGAAAGACTCTATGATGCTTCCTGCCAGGTCTTGTCACTGAGGCTATACTCACACAGTAATCAAAGCAAATAATTTTATTTGGTAGAGTAAGGTGGCCTTTCAGCTTCCACACTGCTGCTGTGTTCAGCTGCCTGTGTCACTCTGCGTTCCTGTCCTGAAATGTTTGGTAACACTGCTGGGTGCCATTTATCAGCTGTCTTCCACCTCCCCCTCACCTGAGGTAAATCTTTTGGTGTCTTTGCACTGCATTTTTTTGAGAACAAATGCTTTATGATCCTCCTAAAAGCAAAGGCATAAAACAAGTGTAAGATATTACTTTTGTATTTTCAGGAGCTTTTGGCTTTATATGATAAAATTCCAGGAAATAAGTTACTTGGAACAGTTTGCTCACTGGAAGACAGATGGGCACCAGATCCCGCACCCCTGCAGGAGCTGTGTTAGTTTCCCATCAATTTCCTGAAATGATGCACTTACAGACCCATTTCAGTGGCTATTTCAAGCCCAGGAGCGACATTTTATTTTTTTTTCCACTGTCATGGATTCTAAGAGCTACTCTCTTACCTGTACCTTTTAGCAAGAACCAGCTTTTTTTTTCTTTTTAAGGAAATATTTTTTATGGAATTGATGGCTTCTTGAATAGTATCTGAGTATGGATCAGGTTTTGAGACCACTATTCTGCAGCTGAAACATCATCCTTGCATTTCTAAAGGTATAAAACTGCCTGGCGTTGGCTTTGAGCAAGTGGCTAGCTAAAAAGAAACTTCTACAAGCTTTCCTGAGTGGTGGCCATTTCATTATTAGAGAAAATGGAGGAATCTATTAACTCGGTGAAAATTTGTTAGGAAAAACTCTCTAGTTTCTTAATCAGTGTGCTAGAAAGAAATTATAGTTTGAACCTCCAGGTCTGGGCAGGTGAAAAGCAACCTCAGCTGAAGATTCTAAGCAGACCACAGAATGCAGCCTGCAGAGGTAGTAAAACAGTGTGAACAACAGAAATAAATCTCGGTGGGAGGAGCGGTGCATACTTTCTCCTGGGCACACTATTTGAAATTGCATGTTCTAAAGCAAAGAAAATTGCTCCTCAGACATACCTTGATGAACCAGATTGAAAATTGCCTTGCGCTGGAGTACAGTGAAAGAACTGCCCTCTGTGCCCCTGACTTTCCATCAATAACTAAGCCATGAAGGTACATAGAGAATAACATAAAGGGAGAAGGTGCTAGTTGTTTTAAAAGGCTCTTGTTTTGAGCACTGTCCTTTCCTCCACGTGTGTTTTTCATATATTCTTTCTTCACTACCTCCTTCCCTCCTATGCAGTTATCATCTTTTTTTTGCTAATGGAATTAATTGCTTTCTTCTACTTCTCAGTCCCCATTAACATCCCATTGAGTGCATGTCCTTTTCCCTGGAAGGGCAATGGTGCTACTCTCTCAAAGCTGGAGAAGAGGCTACAGGTGCTAGAGGTGAGTGGTGGGGATTGCTTGGCTGATGGACAGCCAGAAACGGATGGTGGGTCAGGCAATGCAGCTGGATTGCCCGAACCGGCAGAAGACCTGTTGGTTTAGGGAACAGATCTCAGACTGTGTTGGAGTAACTGCTAGCAGGAACTCGGAGAGGGGCATTGGTTTTGTATAGCAAGTACCCAAATAACAAGTTGGCAGGCATCCAGCATGGGTAAAAAAAAAAACTGCTAAGACCTTGACAAATGTTTCTATCTTCTTATTTTGGCTGCCTGATCCAGCAAACAGTGATAGTGAAGAAAAAAAAAGTATAGAAAAAAAACTAAAAGAGGAAAACATATTTTTGTAGGACAAAAAGCCCACTCACTATGGAATTCCTTTCCATCCACTGGCCAATTCACTTTTAAAAGTCTCAAAGCGATTCAGCTTTCATTACCTCTTTTGTGGGAACTGTGCCTATTCTAATAAATGTCTTTGCCCACAAGCTTCTCCTGGTGTTGGTTATGCTTACACTTCTCATTTAATCCCTGTTCTCTGCCAATTAATTTTATTCGTCTTTTCTGATCTTCTTCAAAGTCTTCAGTTGGTATTTTTGCAGAGGATAACGCTAGGCTTAAGCTCTATTCAGGTGCAGAACATTACGTTGCTAGATATCAAACATGTCACAACAGGATATAGTCAAAATCCACTACTGTTTACAAACTCATCCTTCTGGAAGTGCTGGGGAGCCTTCTGGAAGATGGAATCAAGTACCTTCAGTCTCCTATTAAAAGATTCTCAGCTCAGTCTCTAAGGCACTCGGAGCCTTGCAGGAGTTGACCTTAGGAATATGCTCAGCATTCTCTAGCCAGATGTAAATTACATATCCTCTCAAATTGAGGTTCTGTTGCTGGTTTTTTTTTTTCCACAAAACTGACTGAAAATTCACTAATTTCAGCTCAAATCATTCCTCAAACACTCTTGCTGCCTACTGGCTGTCACTCTGACCAGCATCTAAACAGGTACCAAAACACCGTCTCTCTCCTAATCGTGGCAGTTTGAAAGACAAAATAGCCATCTGCATTCTAATTATTTTGTAATTACTTTGATTGTTATTTATTCATCATGCAAAGCATATGCATAACTCCCACATGCCTAGTGTTGAAGAAAGTACAATACAAAATGGCAGCATTACAAATTTGTGGAAACTATTAAGCAAAGGTAGCCCACTTAAAAGCCACACTACGCCAGTTCCTCAGAAGCACTCCCACCTGAAGCTGCTGCAGCAATATGAGCTTTGCAATGCAAAATCCAAACCCCTGACCATGAACCACGAATCCTCTGGATCATCAGACCCAATGAGGTGCCTTCTTGCAGAGAGGCCCTTAAAGTCAGATCTAGAGGAGGGCTCAAGCATCTAATCCCTCTCAAGGCCAGAGTTAGCAGCCTCGCTCCCCGCGGGACATGGGAGAAGCGTGGGACGGAAGAGCCCCCACGACCCAAGCTCTGTGCACTGGGCAGCGACCCTCCGACAAGCAGTTGGCAGGCAATGCAAGTGGGACACTGTGACTAAACCCTTGCACCCTCTGTGGAGCTCAGAGTTCCGCTCCGGGCCCCTAGTAATGTGGTTTTCTTTCCTTTTATTTCTTTAATGCAGAGACTGTAAAGAAGAAAGAATTTAAATTTCAGTTATTGGGAGGGAGGGAGGAAAACATAGTGACTTTTAAATGAGTGCTGCAACCTCGGTTTATAAGTGCTGGTGTCTCCCATTTTGCTCCTACTACCTAACCTAGAGGAACTAGTTCAAAAGCCCAGTTGAGTCATCTGCTCATCAGATGTGATGTTGGATTTGGGTGTCCCCAGTCTGGGAAGGCATTGAAATCTGTCTACCCCCATTTCACGGGCAAATGCTTCAACCAGTCTGGGGTAACAGCAAAGATAACAACGACACTGCTAATACCATCTTCTCTGTGAACGACTTTAAAAAGGAAAGCAGTGTGTTCTTTCCAATTTTTCGAAGTGCAGTTATAAGCCCTGCTCTCAGGAGAGGGCTCTAAGATCTGGATTAAAACAGGCAGAGGTGCTTATGCTCATCCTAGAGAAGATGCCAGACTTGCAGAGGAGAGAGACAGGACTGTGGCCATGTATGTGTGCCTGGCGTTTCCTATTGTCTCTCCACAGGCCACTTCCCTCTCAGCACGTGAGATTTTTCAGATAAGCATTTTGAGGTGTCTAATTCTCAGCAGGCACCACATGGAGAGCCCTAATGTTGAACTTAGAGTTTTATATTCTGGTGATGAAACTCCTAAAAGCAAGCTATTAAACAAGGTCTTCTGACTTGATATAGTCACAGCCAACAAGCTTTTCTTGCTGGTCTGCTCCAGAAAATAGCAGTCACAGCAAAAATGTGCAGCAAGAAAAATTCTTTGTGAACACTTTTTATGTAATTAAAGCCATTCTGCACACTAAGTACATTATCTGTCTTTTAGAAACCTTGCTAGACTAATGCACAAAAATGTACAGAAAAAGTCCTCCATGGAAATATTTGTTGGTGTACTTCTTTGCTGTGACTGCTATTTCCTGGAGCAGACCAGCAGTAGTTTCTCCTTGCCTCGTATTTAAATTGTGTAGCAGTCGATCTGCCATAAATTGTTGCTCAGCATTGATGTACAACATTTCTACTGGAGATGACAAGAGTATTTAATAATAGACGTTTTTTGCTCACCTCATCAAGGTTATGCCTCTTACTTTTAATGTGCATTTGAAATACATCTTCCAAGGCCCTTAAAAACGAATAAAAAGGAACATCAGTGCAAAAAAAAAAAAAAAAAAAAAAGACTGTTTAAAGGCCATATACTTCCAAATGAAAAATACCACTCAGCCTGTCTTTCAGATCACTTAAAATACATCCCAACTTTTCACTTTTGCTCCATCCCCTCCCTGTTCCTACCGTACCTGTAAATGAATTTACAAGATAAAATCTGAAACATTTTAAGGTTGTTGAATATTCTTATTCCAAGTGCATGCAGTTTGTCAGGAACTCTGATGGGGAAAGTCTTTCATCCATATAATTCCACTTTCTTCTTTCATATTTCATACAAATATCTCATATTGGTGCTCTCCATTGCAACACAGTAGTCCCCCTCTATTTTCATGGGGCCTAAGTCTCTCTGTTGCTACTGTCAAGTACTGTCCCACCACATTGACTGGGTGAAAGTGAGGGTACTGGGGTGCTGGGCAGTACTGCAAACAGCTTCCTGGATGCATTTATAGCTGTAGTTCCTTTTTCTAAGATACTGCATTACTCAAAGAGGACTTTTGAGCTGCTTCTACTGCCCAACACTTTTTAGACCTCTGAAAGTCATTTGCATTGTCTCTATGTTCTTGGGCCTCCTTTTTAATAAGTTTTAAGGAAAACACTGAAGGTTGAACTTCCATGGTCATAGCTTTGTTAACTAGGTGTACTAGGGAAAGAGAGATGCCATCAGAAGGAGCTCTCAATATTTTTCTTGATGGCTATGACCAGCTGCAAGCAAAAGATGTGCTCATGGTGATGAGCATCAGTAAAAATAAAGACCTAACTGAATAGAGAAATTAGGTCTCTAGGTTCTACAATCATAATTCAGTTAAATCTAAACCAATGGTTGCATTTTCAGACAATCTTAAAAAATGAAAATATCTGCAATGAGCTCGAGGGCTCAGCAGAGCTGTATACTTGAATTAGGAGGACGTTTACAATTTTATCTATAGAGAAATTGGTCTAAATAAATCAAGATATTAAAATATGCATCCATCATATTATTCCTGCAGCAGGCTAACTGAGGCCATTAGTTGTGTCTTTTCTAGTCTGTCACAAAATCTATTTAGAAATTCAACTTTTGATTTAAAATGAAAGGCCACTATTGATTATTCACTTCTATTCTGCAGAGAAATTAAGGTCTGTTATTAGAGGCTACCCAAGAAAACAATGGATGATTTTTCATGTACTTTTAGTAACATTTATTTTTGAGGGAAGAATGCGCAGCATCTAAACAACCTCCATCTAAAGTCAACAGAGAGGTCCATTCACCCTACAAGCCCAAGCATGGACAACGTCGTGCCTCACAATGTTCTGAATTGGGCTCAGTGTGAGCACACACACGACCCCTGCTGCTGCCACATCATACAGGTACAAGTTTGTGTTCTCTTGTTTGATTTTCACTATCTATAGAAAAGAAAAGTTATTTTCTTAAGGATACCAGTCCTCCTGTTAATATGAGGGCTGCCATGCAGTAGCTTTTTGAGGCTTTATTTTACTTTAATGTTATTTTCTTTTTAACCATATGTATGGCCAGGCATGGTACTTAGCAACCTCTTCAATATGTGGTGGGTTGGTGCTTTTCAAATCTACTACTGTTGTGCAAGCTACTCCCAGTGTAAGCAGAACATTCACTTCTAATTTGGGTCTTGAAGTTTATCTGAAAACTGCTATACCTAGAAAGAAGGAAGAGAACTCTTACCTTTAACTGATCGCTCAGAAAACAAACTAACCCCTTGTGTTATTATTGTGTATTGGCCGCTTAAGAAAAATATATTTAAAAGAGCCTTAGGGATTTTAACTGAAGTCCTCTGGATTGAAAGGGAAATATTTTGTTTTGGTGTCAGATTGAGTTGTTTGATTGATTTCAGGGTGTTAGCACCTCTCCAGCATCAAAGCACAGCACGTGACAGAGACCGAGATCTTAAACATTGGGGTTAAATCCTCTGCCAAAGGAAGAGTTTCTGCCATTTAAGATGGAGGCCAGGAAATGGCCAGGAAATGGC
>JAOXNO010000024.1:23403344-23477573 GCA_028565335.1 Limnodromus scolopaceus | reverse complement strand
GGCCAGGAAATGGCCAGGAAATGGCATAGAAAAGGAGCACACAGCGTTGCTGCTTTCAGCAGACCTACAAACAGACCTGGGGTTTATCACGGCTCTCTAAATATTAGAAATGTGATAGATTTCTATTAGAAATGGAAGTGCAAGGGGTGTGTGTGTGTGTGTGACAGCATGTCACGTACAGAACAGCAAACCAGAGAAGGATGCACCAGCAGCACTGGGTGCCTTTGGCTCTTGCCCTGATGTGTGGATCATTAACTTGATAAGCACATACATCCTAAAGAAAGCAATTATTGCGTTTATTTATTTTGCCCTTATACGAGGGAGGAAGAACTCTAAATACAAAATCTTTTGCTCTGATGGACTTTGCTAGGGAAGATTTATTGTAGCTCCATGGATTATTAGCTCCGGATTGACTGGGAACTGGAATGAGACTGTTGTAACAATAATGTCTATCACTGTGCTATGTAAGGGAATGAGCTGGAGAGCAGGGTCAGAGAACATCATGTTTCCGTGTTTCTACTAGAAGTCACTGCGAAACAGGAGGTTGGCTGAAAATATTTTCTGTTCAGCTACTCATTTTAAATCATGACTCCTGTACAGTACAGTCACAAAAGTATTAATCAAATTACACTGATTTCAAGTTTCATGTTAATCTCATTAAACTCACCAATTCTTTACACTGATTGATTGAATAATTGGTTAAAATTTTGTTACTCAAAGGAATAAATAAGAAATGCAAAGCACTTACTTTTCCTGGTAACAACTTCTAATCAAAATATCATTTGTAAGATCTTGAAGAAAATGAAGATATTCTTCTTCTCTATACAAATACAGAAGATGTCAGCATCTTTCTTTAACATACACTGCATACAAATAAGGTTTACAATACCATGAAAAGAGATAGCAGTTTTAGAGTAATTAAACTCACTCAAATAAAGAATTTTGACAGCATATGCAAAAGTGATGAATCTATTTACTTGTTTGCATTTTTTTATTATCCAGGTTTGCACTTTTTAAAATGACTAATTTTCACAGCTCTGTTGGTCAACTCCCTGACTACTTTAATCCAGTAATCTAATCCATTAATTTCGTTAATCGAGAATATCTATGACTTTTGTGAATAATCAGTTAAAAACAGTAGTTCCAATACACAAAAGGTAGGTATCACAAGACAAATTATTATTAAACTTGTTTGGTTATTTACTATTTACTAATTCTTAACATATTCAGTTTGCATACAGTAAGAGGGCACTGGGTGGCATGACTCAGAAAATCTCTTCCAACTTTCTGATCCCACACTTCCTGAGCAAGCAGCTGAATCCTGCATCCCTAACAGAGTCCCTTCTACTCGCCACATGAAGCCATTGGTAATAGGGTCTTGAGCTATGCTTTCAATTTTCCACTAGATTTCTACTTTAAAAGTCTGATATAAAACTTAGAAACAATTAAAAGGGACAAACAAACATTTTAACTTACTTTTCTTCAAGTCGTAATCCTGGAGAAACTGGCATTTCAGAATTGGGGGTCTGTAATTCATGGTTCTGCCACAAACAAGTAAAGAGGAAAAGCAGATTTTTTTTTAATCTTTGTATTGACATTTTATATTTCTGCTCAGGGCACCAGGGGGAAACCTGATTTCATAATACATCAAAATCACAACTACATCATACTGAAGTGACAGGCCAGCTCATATGAAATAAATGTCTTGAGTGTCAATCACTCATATAAATAAAGTATTATCATTAGTTGGTTTGTGTTAGCAGAAATGAAAACAAGCTTGTACAACCTGAGAAAAATCATGCAAATACTATAAAGAAAATCAGATGTTCTGACAAAATAGAACATATTTGCAGACCTCATTGGAATAAGACAGTTGCTTCTTTAAGATGATATGCAAAATAGATTTGTATCTTTGAAAGAAGACTTAGAAAACCAGACATATTGAAATTATCTTTGCTGCAGATTATCAAATGGGAATATGAGCTTCTCTTGACAGCATTGTAAAATGAAGGTTTTGGTGGTTGGAACAGGGAATAGAATAGTCCCAGCTAACATGGGGCTAGCACAAGTCATGCCTGTGGTGCTTCTGCTGAGCTGTATAGAAATTCAACACTGATTTTGTAAAGGGATGAGCAAACCAAGGAATCTTACAAAATCTTGCTATCATGTATGCCTTTGGCTGCTGTTAAGCATCGCTTATTTTTCAGAGCACTAAAATTTACTAAATGAATCCCCCATTCATCTTAAAAATCCAGGTGACTAATGGAGTGCAGCTTTCAGACAAAGTCTTGTACGGCATGTTTCTGGGCTCCAAGTTATTATTGAGATATGGAGCGAAAAGCTGTAAATCAATCAAAAGTTGAAATGACCACTTGCAATGTTAGGAGTGCAGCACGATGTCAATCAAGTATGATAAAGCACTGCTTTCAGAAGAACAGATTTGTGGTGGAATACATTGTTTTTCACATCGCATCACGCCTCATTTGCATTTCTCAGAGAGATCAGTTACTTGAGCTGTTCCTGTGTTGAACACAGAAGTCTGTTGACCCCATCTAACTGCACATGCTCGATTTCTCAATTGCCATCTTACTGACTTCTCACAACTCGACTTTATTTTTGGTTTTGCTCTTAACGTATATGCACCAAAGCCAATGATTCCACTATCTATCTCATTTCCACACAAGCAGGATAACTTTTGTGTATGAACAGTGAGCTCCGTTCTTTACATTTGTAAGAATCTGGGTACACCAACCTCAACTGGCTGCTGAGAAAAGTGATCTGAATGTGGCCTCACACATGTATCTTCTAAAAATCTGAAAGATTAAAAGCACAGTGAAAACCAGTTAAGCTTGAAATGATGTGTTTCAAAGAAAAAGTACTCAACTTCTAGCAATGATGTATAAACAAACTGACTAAGTACCTGTGCAACTCTCTTCTCTTTTCATTATTGACATCTGCTGATCTGTCAGGGGAGGAGATCTTTTTTTTGGTAGGGGGATTATAGCACCTATGTTTTACAAGAAAAGATTGGTGTGATGTCTTTAAGATTTGAGGGGTAAAACGCTGCTTCTTTTCTGTGAAGTAAATTGAATGTCTGTCAAGGAGATCCCCAGAATATGTTTTACTACAAGAGTTTTGAAATGTCTTCTTCCTGTTGTGAGTGCCTGAACTCATGCGAGACTGCAGACGTGGTGAAGCAGGTGATCTGTCTGTACTAGAGCTGTGAACAGGATTCTGAGACAAAGCATGCTGAGAAGTACTTTGGATAGTCTTTCTTGCAGTAGAAGCTGGCATCAGAGTCCTTGAAGTGAGCTTCTGAAAAGATACAGAGGGGGACTGCTCTCTCTTTATCCTGGAACAGTTGTTCGGACCAGTCATCAAACGTAAGTGACCATTTTCCAACAGTGACCACCTTGCCTGTAAGTTAAAGAACAAAATAACTGACAGAAAAATCATAAAAGCAATTTGCTGAAGATAGTGTCTCCTACAAATGGATTCACACAGGAGGAATTTTAAGAGACTATTTTCAAACTGTCTCAAGTGGTCTAAATTACTTGCGGAGTTTTGGGAACTGCAGCTAGGAGTAAAGGCACCCTGTCACTGTGCTAGAACTAGTTAACAAGTCCCTTTTCCAGTTTCTTTTTCCTTCCTTCTCTTTACAAGGTTGACATTGCTGATGACAAGCAGTCATGGGAAATTACAGAAATTCCATGTCACTTGCCAGGCCCCACAGAGGGAGAACATGAGATTTTTTTCTTCCTTGGACATTGTGCATTCTTATCTATGGGACTGATGTCTCAATGGCAGTCTCACAGCCCTTCTTCAATAGCATCTTCTATTTTCTCTTCTTGTATGCCCATGCAGGTGTGAGCATGGCTCCATCTCGTGAGTCTGAAGTCAAACAGAACCACTGTTATCCTCAAAAATACCATACGTGAAATTGTGGCCTATCACTTTGCTATTTCTGTCAGTGGGAGCAAGATTTTACAAATCAAAATAATGTGCATGTTTGAATTGGATGACATTCTTTATAAACAGCATCATTGGTAATCTAGTGGTAAACCCACTATAATTCTCAACAAATAGAAAGTTTTATAATCTAATGATAGTCTGCTGAGGAACTCTTGCCCCAGAGAGACTCTGGACTATGGCAGAATGAAATGTTTTGCAAGACTTTGTCTATTCAGTTAAGGTCCACTGGCAGAATTTGGTGAAGAGCAGGCCTACTTGTGCTAGCGTGAGGTTGTACAGTTTCTGGTATCTGGCAGAATATATAGAATTAGGATTAATTACTTGAGGATCTTACTTTTACCAGTAAATATCATTTTGAAATTCAGAGGATACCATTAAACAACGTAAAGTTATTGCATTGTGTTCAGTGGGAATACTAAGAAAATCATTGGGATTTAGTTCTCTTGAAAATATTGTGTACAGAAATCATCCTAATAAGAATGTTGTCACACACATCAGCAAATTATTTCAATAAATTCACTCAATTTTATTTTTTTTTCTGGGCACCCATATAATACTTTGTTAAAAATTCTAATTCCACTGGCCAAAGGAGCAAAGAGAATGCGTGTGGGCATGTACACATTCATGCTGTCCGTGCAGGGCCATATTTTAGTCATGCGCATGTAGTCATGACATGGGTATCTGTCACTGTAGGCCAAGCGGGGATAGCAACAGTTAGATGAGAGGATAGCTGCCAGCTGGCAAAACTGGGAGTCAAATATTATATCTGTTTGACCAGACTATAAAAAGCCACACTGAATAAACCTGCACTTAACTTCTGTGTTACGGGCTCTCCCGGCACTTCAGAGCACAGCCAACTAAGGGGAAACTGCTTCCTTCATGCGACTCAGAACTACCTGCGTCACAGGTCCTACACGGTCAGAATATCACACACCTTTGGCTGGCTTGGAGAAACACCTCTGGAGTCAAACGATGAAGAAGGAAGGCCAGGTACAAGATCCTTCTTATATTTCTCAAGGGCTTGAATAAGTCTGTCTCTTTTCTGCTGATCCTTGTCTGCACATGTAAATATGTAAACATATGTAAAATATTTAAAAATACGTAAACACAGCCCTTTCCAGATTAATCAATGGTCAAGTCATAGAGTATTACTCTTAATTCTTCTTTTTGCCACAATTCTGTCTCCTCCTCTTAATACCAAGTAGCAGAGAAGACAATCACTCTCTCACTCTCTACAACTGCTTGAAAGGACATCGAAGAGAGGTTGGTGCCGGTCTCTTCTCACAGGTAATCAGCGATAGAACAAGAGGGAATGGCTTCAAGCTGCAACAGGGTAGGTTTAGACTGGACATTAGGAAAAAATTCTTCACAGAAAGAGTGGTCAGACACTGGAAGAGGCTGCCCAGGGAGGTGGTTGAGTCACCATCCCCGGCCGTGTTTGATGTGGTGTTGGGGGATAGGGTGTAGGGGAGAACTTTGTAGAGTGGGGTTAATGGTTGGACTTGATGATCGCAAGGGTCTTTTCCAACCTGAATGATTCTATGATTCTGCTTTTTACAGTTGGCGCTTGCTGCCTCCATGCTCAGCAGACATCTGAATCTGAAATAAATGCAAGCCAGGACTCTGTTACGTCACTCACACAGTAAGTAATGAGGTATTGGAGCGATAAAAGAGTATGGCAACATTTTTTTTCCACCTCTTGCGCACTCTTTCCCCTATCCTAGGCAAGAGCTGAGGCAATCAAGTAAGGATTCAAGTCTATGTACTAAGAGTTGAGTGACCATAGACTGTGGTCTATGCAGACTGTAATGCCAAGAAAGTGCACTTTCTGTATTGGTCAAACTCAGGCTGAAAAGGGTAGGGTGACACTTCTGCTAATATCTCGCACAAAAAGACAGAAACAGACATCGTCCTTTGGATCTTCTGATCTTGCTGAAAATATGCAAGTGAGAGTAGGAATAAGAATACTTATTCTCATAATAAGCATTATTGTTAGATATCATATTATATTTTTATGTATTATATATCAAGTATTATAAAATAATAATAAGAATACATAGGAATAAGAAGGGGATATGAGTTACCGAAGCCCACAGAGGCTCCCAGGGGCATATTCATGGATAATGCAAAGCCTCTCACAATTCACTGTCTTTTGTCAGAACCTTACTTCTAGCAATGCAAACAAGAATGATGCATGACCATTTTACCTGCCATGTTCCTTCCAAGCATAGCTCTGAGAAAAGGGATATGAATTGTGATGTGCAACACCACTTTGTAGATGGTGTTTAAAAAATAACGGCCTCAGCAGTTCTACCTGAAACTAAGGATTCACACACAAAATATTGGTAAAGTTGGGTCCACTGAGGTCCCACAAGCTGCATATGGCTCTTTCGGGTTGAAAATGCAGCTCTGTCAGAATTTCCTTGCCCTGTGAAGCTCTGGCACGTGGCAGGCCAGCAGAGAGACATGCTCTACTCCTTCGCCTCAGCTGCAGAGACTCCTCAAACAGGTAATTCTAGAGGGTTAGCAATGTTTCAGGTGAGCTGCTGAAATGTGACTTCTGGCTGTCTGACGTTACTGTGAATAATACTGACTTATTCCTGACAAAATACACAACTGGTTCTTGATTATCCTAGGGGCCCCTTACCCTCTTACACTGCTATTGTGACAATGTACTAGAATTTATGTTCACAATTACCTGCAAACCTTTTGCTAATAAGAAGCAACTCCTCCTGCTCTGAACTGGTGAAATTGCAGCACATCTCACTAGTAATGTGACAGAAGAATGCTTGAAACCTGGCAAAGCAGCACTTACTGCAGATTTTCTTTTGAGAGGGAGATGCATCGACCTGAATTTAGTATTGCACATTTCTGACTTAGCAGAAGGGTTACAGGGTTTTAGTTCGTCTTAAAGAAAGCATATTTCTTTCAGAAAATGAATAACTGAGACTTGTTTTTAAAAAAACAACAAACACTAACCCCAACATTTAGATACTGCACTAAATGGTTGGCTCCTCTGAAGTCTGTGATCGCTCTTATACGGGGCACACCATGTCTTGACAATTCCCCTGAAGGGTGGCCTCAAGGCCATTGAAAAGAAACCAGATTTCACTAACAGCTAAAACTGATACAGTCTCCCGAGACATGTAATCTGGCCTTCCAGTCTTGCATAGACATGAGTTTGTAGCATCATCCTATTAAGAAAAACATGTTGACAATGCTAAATCCTATTTGGATGACTGGGAAGCAGGATTATACAACTCACTGGAACAAATAACAAAATGTACTTGCTCAATCGCATTCATGCAGAGATTAATACCTTCCCCTTTTATCTAGGTTTGTGCAGTGCCCAATCAAAGGACCCCCCCCAGTTCTGACTAAAGACTGCATTCTGCAGTCATATGAAAAATGACAGACAAGGCAGCTTGCTGTAGTGTCTGCGCAACAGCGCTGCCAGTCAGGATACCTGGCTTCTTTCGTGGCCAGTGCCGATGACTTGTGAAGCCTCGGGAAAAGGTGACGTCCGTGTCTCTCTGCTCTTCTGCAGGTGCTCCCTGTCGGTGCGCAGGTGAGGCAGGACAACAACTGTCAACTCGAGGCATGGCTGAGTCTTCAGCAAGCCTCGCCAAGGACAAGAAAATAAAATGCTCCAGGCCAAAGGGCCACAGGTTTTTAAGAGGCTTTGTCTAGTATTTTACTGATACTTTTACTATAAATACAGGTTATAAATATGCTATGTGACATTAAACCTATTTAAACAGCTACTATTCCACTTCATTAGAGTTTTATGTTTTGATTAGTTTGTAAAAGCTCCTGGGCCAGAACGTCTCATAGCAATTCTCCTTCCCCTTCCCTAACAGATGCCAGGACTCACTGCCCAGAGTGTTGGGGTTTGTGTGTGTCTCGGCCACGTGAGACGGACTGAGGGGTCCTGCAGCACATCCTGGTTTGCTGCCACGTCTGCTCTGGGCGATTTATTTGCCTCCCCACCTTCTAGCCCTGCTATCTCCAGTTTCTCTTTCCTCACTATTTTTTCCTCATTCACGTTTTTCCCTACGCCCCTTCTCATGATTCCAGGGCTGCAGAGTCTTGCCAGCTCCCAGGGCCCATCGGCTGCCAGCAGAGCTCCAGGCTGCTTCCTTTGGAAGCCTCTCCCCTCCTACACTTCTCTCCCTAAAATGACCTCGCCCCGCGGTGACCTGGCGTGCTCCCCAGACGCATGAATGAAAGGGCTAAGAGAGGAAGTAATTCTTAGGTCTTCAGGTCACGTTGTTGGCTTTCACACGTACTCCTTATGGTTCTGTTTGGAAGTCAGCTGTGCCCGTGCCACACCGAGCAGCCTGGCCCAGCCACACGGGCTGCTCCTTGGCAAGAACTATGGAAGGAGAAAAGGATCACCTGCCCCTTCTGCCTTTCTCCAAATACTTTTTAATAACAACTAGTAATGGCCAAGAACAAAAAAGAAAACAACATGCAAAGTTTGTATCCCAAATGATAGGTGTTTGGGTTTTTTTCTTTTTCTTTTAGAAAAGCAAAAATGAGACATCCCTTGCCTTCTGATCTCCTGTCCCAGCTGAAGTCTTTAAGAACTGGCTGTAGTTTACAGTTAAAACCATATCTGGGAATAATTAATTGGGGGAGAGGGGGAGGGCAAGGTTTCACCTGCAGAAGCATATAACGGCACAGTGTGTCACCTGAATCCTCTCAGGACTTGGCTACTTTTATTCCTGTAACAGCCAGTATCTCTTGACTACCTTTTTGCTGCTTCCCAGGGAACAGAATTATGTGGTATGGCCAGCGCAGCAGTTATTTAGACAAATGTATTCAACAGCCTTTCTGTTAAGCTCATTTATTTGCTAATTTATCATCCTTCCTACTGTGGCAAGTGTTAATTTATCAGTGCTATTATACAATTTCACTGGTACTTGTACTGGTATCTGGTACTTGTCAATGCTTCAAATGTACAGAAAATAGAAGAGATTTAGTTGAAATCTGGTCCTTTGAAAAACACAGGAAGATTCAGATACTACAGCCCCTACTCTGTTTTTTCCTGGCAGTTCTTGTTGTTTGCCAGTTAATAAAACATCTTGTCTCTCCTTTGCTGCTGTGTGAAAGGCCCGCATACAAAATGACCGAGCACAAACTTACTCAAGGTAGTAGAAGCAGCTTAGCTGATAATATTGGTCAATAGGAATGTAACAAATTAACCTGTTTTGTTTTGTTTTATTCTAATGCCTTTCTGTTCTACTTAGCTTTATCTTAAATAGAAAGAAGAGCCGGCAAGCACCTCAGACTGATTCCACAGCTGCCTCCTAAAACAGAAGGTTATTTTCAGGTCTAAGACAGAACATTATGGCCCAAGTATGAACTAGGGATATGAAGCCGGAACTGCCTTCCCTGAAGTTGTTTACCAGATGTTACAAAACTCAGTGATTATAGTTAGAAATAGAATCCACACCTTGGCTCATGCCTTCATTTTTGGCTCGCAGTGGGAGTTCTGGTTTAATTCCTACCAAGTGTTTTAAAAGAGTTGGCTGATGTTTAACTCCTGATGAGTTTTGAAACAACAAGGAAGTTTTCAAAGGGCTGTGAGGGAAAAAGAAGAGCTAAAGTGGTAAATGAACTCCAGGCTGATATCAGCCCTGAGCATAACAACTGAATGGCTGTTAAAAGACTCAGTTAAAGTAAATAATGTGAGCAATGCCAATCAACACGGTTTTAAAAAAATCACCATGATAGCTTGATAAGAAGAAAAACAGAGATTCTGATTGTGGTTGAGTGAGATAAAGGTGTTAGTTTAAAAGACTCTTCTGGAAGCTCCCTGGCTTTGTTCTGCATGACATTTTGACTAAGCAATTAGAACACTACAAAATTACATGTGTTTGCAAAATGGCTAACTGGCAGATCTGAAATAGTAATTAGCAGTGAGGACTCTTTGCAAGGCAGGTGTTTCTAATCCAAGGATCTTTTTTTTACGTTATATTATGAATTTATTTCTTTCAGTTATCTGAAAGAAAACATAAAAACATTCCTCATAAAGCTTGAACAACTACCATTGGGGAACTGGTGAATAATAAAGGGGTGGTTAACACAGTGATCTGTATCACTCAATGAGGTAGGTGTAGGCAAGCAGTGTACTTTTCAGCATGGATAATGGAACATCTCCATTCAGAAAATGCAGGCTCTAACTTAAAGGAGGTGAGTCTTATCTGTGAATCAGTGTCACTGAAAAACATTCATACCTTCTCCTAGACAAACACCTGCCTGTAATTTCCCACAGCGACAGTGTGGCCAAAACCAGTGTGACATCATTGCCTACGAAGAGTGGATATCTCAAGTGTAAGTACCACAAGCCTTTGCTGCATTTCCTTTGACAGGTGAATGGCTGCTACTGGAATTATATATCCTGCTCTAAAACTTCACTGCTCAGAAAGCATTTATAATTTGGGAAGGATGCAGAGAAGGTCTCCATCAGCTATAGTTAGCTGATGTAACCTCAGATTTTTCAACCAGTGCAATACAAAGGGATACAAGGACAGTTGCTCATGATGTTCACATCTATGGGCCAAATGCTTGTTTGCACTGGTAATAGTTTGTCTGGTGCGGGCACTGCTTATTTTGGCATTTCAGAGCAAATAAAACTATTCCTTCAGCAGAAACCAGTGAGTGAGGCTCAAGTGCTTAGATTTGATTTCTGATGCTCTTTGCCTTGCTAGCTATCATTATGAAAAGCTTATGTTGGCACATTAATCTACAACGTGTGGGTGTTTTTTAAGCCCCAAGCTCTGGTTTAGCATTATTTGTTTTCATCAATATTTAAATGCTGCCATACTAGCAAGTGACTGGATAACAACGATTTTTTTAGGGGAAGAGAAGTCTCTGAAATGCCAGGTATACTCAGTACACATTGCTAAGCAACACTGCCTGTTGTTGTTTGCCATGTTGTTTTCTAATCCCATGCCAAATTCTGCACATTTTGTTAACGTGAGAGCTCATGCTGATGTTAACAGGAATTTCCACAGGAGGAAGGCAAGAAGTAATTGGCTTTCCATAACAAACCACCCAATCCAGCAATTCTGAACCGCTTGAAATCTTTGGCCGTAACCCACGTCTGCTGTGACTGGTTCTGCCTTATTGACAAATTAATGGACACCAATGGAGCTGACAGCACGTGACGCAGTTCCTTCATAAACCGCATCAAGATAAAGAAAGAACACACTCTTTTCTCTTATTTGAGCAAAGACAAGATTTGGCATTTGTTTTACTTCCTTAGGGTAAGTAGTCTTTCTTTCTTAATCTTTTAGTGAGTATAGATAAGATATAATCAAAAGGTGAGGTTCACAGCTCGGTAACTACCACCCGCTCTTAACCTCCAAGTATTCACAACTTCCTGCATAAGCAAATAAGAGCAATCTCTGACACTTACTCCACCTCCCATTCTTGCAGTCCATTTCTCATGTAAAGCATGTTTCAGCACATTTCTGATACAAAAGGCCAGATCACCCTCCCTCTCATCAGTACAGATTTACAATTGTAATTTACACTGGGAAAAGATGGTCCAACAGAGGGGTTCATCCAGCATCATTCCTTTTGATTTTTTACGAATCTCATCTCCTAAGTTACTAAAAATTGGTAAAATTTCTTTAGCCAAGGTACATATTTTCATCTCTTACCTGAATCCAACAGTGGAGGATGCTCAATTGTCAACTCTGCTTTATGCCAAAGAGCGATCAAGAATTTCAGTCCAGAATTTCTGTTATGTTAGCAAACAAAATTTCCTATAGCAAAGTCACTCGTTATTTGAACTGATTCTATATTTTGTGGTGAAAAGACATTATGGGAAAGGCCAGAGGTAGAAGTCATAACATCTGTCTGCAGATCACTGACAGGAACGTACAAGAGGGATACAAGAGGAACGTATCTAGAGGGACAATGACACATTTTTTTTTCCTACTGATGCTGTACAGAGGTATTCAAGGAGGGAAGGAATTCTAGAAGTACAAGAGAAATGTCAAGATACTTCGTCCCTGTTTAAAGTAGTGACTGATTGCTGACATATGCTACTTTCTCCTTCGGCAGCAGGGTAGGAACGCAAATTTAAAATAGTCAGTGCACAGTGGTTATGACAAGACTCTTGCTCTCTGCATCCTCCAGTAGCTCCCACTACCACCTTCCTCCCCTTTTACAAATACTCCTTTCAACAGTGCTGACTCTCAAATTGATGGGAAGGATGGCTTTGCGATTAAAGTGCTGTGGTAGGACTCAGAAAACTATCACTTCTCAGCTCTACAACAGGCTCCAGTGTGATCACAGGTAAGTTAATTAATCTCTGGTGTCTTAATTTCTTCCCTGTAAAAGAGGATGATAGCACACATTTACTGTGTTCTAGCTGGCACATAATTTTGAGCAGATATCCCCAGAAGATATACTGTGCAGTGGCTACCATAATGCAACTCAGATCCCAAATGGAGCTGCTAGCGTAGCGTAGGATTCGAAGTGTGAGAAGAAGAATTTATGAACCAGCCTGGTTGTTTAATCATTGATATCTGAATGATGCAGTGTAGTCATACACTGGATATTCCCTTCATTGCAGCTCCCTTGTAATGGTGATATACACATTTATTTTTACAGACTGCAAAATTTGTTATTAAAAACCATCTCACTAATGCTCCATAAACTTACAGTGATAGAAAATTGATGTTTGCATATATAAACACATTAATATCCAGTTTGCTAAATGATCCATTCAATTGCCCAAGATTAGTGACAGCAAAGATTCTACATCTGAAAGAATAAAATTATGTTTACATAATTGACTCTATAGATTATTCACACAAACTGTAGATAAAATGCTGCAATTTTGTATGTCTTGAACTGTCTGGAGGAACAACTTGTTCTTTTTCACAGGTGTTATGGTCTTGAAACTTGCAAAGCAACTTAATTTTAAACTGGTTAAACCCGAATGGAAATTATTATTTTGACTAATGTCTGTCTCATGCAGAGAATTAGAAAGGGAAAAACACAGGTTATAAGAAGACCATTGTGTGCCATATCTAAGCACTTAAGTACTCTGCTGGTACACAGAAAGAATAAAATTCCTCTTAAAGAAAGCTACTATTCCGTTTTTCAATTACTAAAGCATGTGTTTCTGCACACATTTTTATGCACTTTTGGCTTTCATATTTATAAAAATTAGTCACAGCACATGCAGCAATTATCTGGTCAATACTCCATAAAAGCTGAAGGAGAAACTTTCACATAGCCTCATGTACTTACGTATAATATTACTTCTAATTCCTTCTGGGTAAATGTATAGACTTTACTTCTAAAAGTGCAAGGGAATTGTGCAGAATATGCAACCATCTGAATAGCTCATTTTGCCATTGTAAGTAGTTGACCTTGGCTTGGTAATCAAATCATAGCTCAACAGAGAGGAGAAGGATGGCTTTGTCTTAAGACAAACAACACGGAGCCCTAAGGTATGCCCGGAGAGTCAGATGTATTTTAGGTCTTCCTTCAGGAGATTCTTTAACTTGTGTAGAGTGAGCCTGAGGCACCTGACCACTTCCTACCATAGCTTCACCATGCTGGTGTGCTTGTTTTCCTAGACTGCTACCCAATACTCTGCTAACGGAAGCAGACCAGATACTGCAAAACCAGGAGTAAAACAATACATGAGAGCAAGTCTTGGTGGAGTCGCTCTCATTCCTGGAATGGGAGAGAAAGAAGAAAATTAGGGCAGGGTGCTCTGGACTACCACACTTCCTTGGAGTGGTGGACTGAGTGTGACGGAGCGAAAGAGCTGAGCTTTAGTAAGGGATTTTCAGAACTGCAGGACCAACTAACGATTTGGGTGGCTCATTTTCCTCTATGAAGTGTGGGTTACCTTTATGGATTCCTTTGTTAAGGACTGGTTTTGATTAATCTTTCATGAGTATTAAGTTTTTCCTAGTTTCCTGCCAGCTCATCTGGGACAGCTTCATATGTACATCAGCCAAGGTTTCTGTTCCTCTTACTGAGCTGATCAGCCTCAGGAGACCTGACTCAAACTTGGGCTCCGTGAATCTGGGGCAAAGCATCACAGTATCATGGAAATGCTGGTTGGAAGAGACTTCTAGAGCTGGTCATCGGAACACCGTCTCATGCTTCCACGGTCAACGGATGTTATTCAGCTGCTTATTATTACTTAATTGTTAATTATTAATCCCTAATAAGTGAGAAATTTGGAGGACTCCCTGGGTTTAAAAGGTAAGTTTAAGTCTGAAGCTCAGTGCTGTATAAATAAAAAAGTATCTGATTTAAAACAAAATTATTTTGAATTTTCTCCTTTGGTGGAATAGAAACAATACCTCAAAATGGATTTTTTTTTTTCCCAGAAATTTCACATTTCCATTGGAACAGAAATTCTGCTTTTTGATTGTGAAGACTCCCTTCTGAAACCTGGTAACTGGCGTGTTCAATAGAACATCTTATGCTCTTTCCATATTTATTAGATGCTTTTTCTAGCAAATGTGGCTTCTCCTGAGAGTAAAAAATGCAAATATCCTCCTAGTCAGACATTTTCCACACTAGGATGCCCAAGAAATCACTGTTTTCACAGTAGTTTCATAAGTCATGCTGCTCTCATGACTCTTAAAACACCTCTGCTTAATTTTATTTCCACAAGAACACTTACGATGATGAACTGTATCTCCCATATTCCCGATCTCTGATGCATTTCCAGCTAATATACCTAATCTTAAAGCCGGGGACAGATATGTGTTTCCATTGATGAGAGCTGAAAAATGGACTGTGATTCTTAGAATGAGCACACCAGAGATGCAGTTTTACTGCTACGACAAAGCCATCTGCATGTTGGAGAGAAAGGACTGCTCAGGAGGCTTCACGTTCCCTGTTTCTCCCTGACTTATAAGTTTGTGTGATTTCAACAGCATTTCAAATGTTACTCTGACAGGAAAGAGACACAACTATCCTTTCACCCTTGTATCCAGTGACAGGACATGTGGGAATGGTTCAAAGCTGTGCCAGGGCAGATTTAGGCTGGACGTTAGGAAGCATTTCTTTACCGAGAGAGCGGTCAAACACTGGAACAGGCTTCCTAGGGAGGTGGTGAATGCCCCAAGCCTGTCAGTGTTTAAGAGGCATACGGACATTGGCCTTAATAACACGCTCTAACTTGGTGAGCACTGAATTGGTCAGCCAGTTGGACTAAATAATTGTTGTAGGTCCCTTCCAACTGAAATATTCTGGTCTAGTCTACTCTTATTCTATTCACACAAATTGAGGAAAGCTGGCACTTTTGATGCTTTATGAACCATATTTAAAGGTTGTTAGAAGAATTTTTTATATGAAACAATCTCAGCTAATTCAATGGCACCCTTACCAACTGCAACATTAGTAACTTCATGAGATCTAAAACAGCAAAAAGCCCAATGAAGCACCAAATTTAAAACTGCCCTTCTAAACCCCAGAATTGAAAATCCAAGCTATACCTGAAGACATTCAGGAGAAAGTTCTATACATTGCACGTCTCCTACTTTGTCTATACAGTTCTAAATCTAAGGTGCACCAGTATAGACAGCTTGTGAAATGGTGCATTTTCAGATTGTCAAAAAAGCTAATTATTTGCAGTGTTTCATCTGCAGTATATTTATTCATAAAGTGAAACAAAGCACTGCAAATTGTATTTTCTTCTGTCTTTTCAGAACTAATCTTTGTAGCTGTTTGAATTTTTTTTCTTTATTTTAATAAGTTTGCATATGTCTGCATCACTACAGAGTGACCTGAATTTTCTTCTTGCAGCCTACCATTCAAACACACGGTACCCAACACAGATCACGCATTTGGAAAACAAGGTTATACCTATCTGAGTGTTTGGACTGAGAACAGGTTAGAGATTATATTGCATCAGAATGTGTATCTGTAAAAGCTCTGATAAATTTCAAGGTTTTAAAAGCACACCGTACTTAGTAACTAGTAATAGCAATAGCAGAAGATTGTTGTGGGAGAAAATTTTCACGAAAAGAAGAAAACGCTGTAATCTTGTACTAAGCATAAAATTAATTTTGTCCTCCTATTGTTCTAGTAGGCTGGCAAAACAGCCTTCATTTATTTTGTGTCTTTGAATATACAAATGATAAACATAAGCCTATTTTTTAGGCATAAAGTCATTTTATACTGCTCAAACAATTTGCACATCAAGCCCATTAGCAGCAACTGTACCTTCATTGTGCTACTGCTCTACTTCAAACTTCAGAAGACCTAAGTTCTGCTGCACCTTTTCATTGTGACTTCATTGTGAAATTTTCAGTTTTATCCTTTAAGGGACAAAACTTCTTTAGCTAAAACAGACGTTTCTGGAGCTAGCCTGTTAGAAAAATGGCTTAGGTGATACATAGTATCTTTTAGCAAAGATAAATACTAAATGACAAAAGTGATTTGCATTTCCCCAATGGGCTACTGACAAAAATGATGTTGGGTCCTCACTTTCTCTGACTGTGAATCTCATGTTATGGCCTCTATGTGCACCAGGAGCCTTGTACTCATGTGGGCTTCTAAATTAACAGAAACTCCACACAACAATCCAGTAGCTTCCTAAGAAAGCATTATAAGAAACACAGGTAATGTTTCTCTCTGATACCTCATCTAGGAAAACTGACTCCTGTAGCTAACGCAGGTAGCTGAACAAATTCTACGTCCTCGTGATCTTTGTAGGTGCGATGCTAGTCCTCTCCCACTTTGGTGTCAGAATTACCTTTCTGTCAAACATTAACATTCTCAGAAAGCCTTCTACAGCATTTCATTCTGTTACTGCAGCACTGTTTTCATAAAGTCATTAATTGAAAATACTAAGTTTAAAATGATTATATAAAAGACATCACTGCAAAAAAAAAAAAAAAAACAAACCAAAAAAACATACTGTTGATAATGAGGAGTTAAAAAACAAAGAGAAGAGAATTTTTACTGTGGTGTATTAAAATCCTGAACTTGTTCTTTTGCTTTCCTGTAGTGAAGATCTCATATGATCAATTTTTCTGAATCTTTATGGGCAAGAGTTTTGTTTGCCTTCTTGACTTGTGTGTATCTTGCTTGAACAACTGCATCTCACCATTGCCTTTGAGATATCTTTGCTTCCAACGACATTATACCCCGCTCAGAGCAATGGCCTACTGCGATCTCTGATACATGTTTCCCACTATGTATGCACTGTGGAAAAATAGAAGCTTTCATTCTTTTAAATTTCATTTTAAAATGGGGGTTTTCTGTGTAGAAAGTGTGTGTGCCCCCATGTACATAACTATCAAACAGAGAAGCAGCATATGCCTCACAACCTGGTGAATGGAGAAAACTAAGCAACATTCCAGAGTGAATGCTCTGTTTCCAGGGAAAGGGATGAATGTATTGCTCTTCATCAGTCTTTCTTCCTCTCAAAGAAGGAAGGGCAGGAGAGACTCTGCCTACACATCGGGTACTGCAGGCTTCAGCCAAGAGGTGGCGTTAAGATGCAGTGCAATGTTCTCTTACCAAAACTCCGTTAATTTCTCAAAACCTGTTTTAACTGTAGCATGCCTGATGCCCAGAGAGACACGATGCAGTGAAGGAAATTAAAAAAATACAGTGCAGATTGGCAAGGAATGCAACAGGCCAGTGGCCTGAGATTAGACTGGAAAGCTAAAGCAATTCATTCTTCCAAAAGACCTGTTGCTTAAAGTATGTATATAAAAGAATTCCATGGTCTGCAAGTTAGTGTGTACCTGTGCAAACATGAACCAAGTGTTAGATACAGCTGTTAAGTTAGATGCTAGATTAGATATTAGTTACTAGATACTATCATCTTAATCACAATGAAGCATATTTTTGGCATGTACATTCCTCTTCAGAAAATCTTCATCATAAAAGAAGACAAGTATTTCCAAAGCAAACAAATGGAGCTGGTCCTATTTTGAAAACAAACCAGAACTACTCACATTTAACACTGGTATGCAAACTCTTTGGTGCAGATGAGTCAACAGCAGCTGTATTAACAAAAAGAGGGTTCAGTCCAATGAAACACTAACATTACAAATAATCATACAAAAATCAATAGAGATGAAACTGATCATCCTAAGGTGTTGAAGTCCCTGTGGGAATGTGGTACCAGTCTGCATAATATTAGGAGATCTACGAACTACTAAATCCCATTGTTTCCCTAGTGATGTATACTATTTTCTTCCTATTTCCTGTTGTCATCTTGGCCAACGGTCAGCTCTCAAAAGCTAGCATAGCTTAAATGTAGTGAAGTTAGTTGAGTTACACCAACTACAATTACACCAGTTTCACCAGCTGAGGATTTGCCCCTTGTCTTTATCTGGATAAAAGCCTAAGTAAGAGAAGTGCCTCAGCAGTGCTGTTGTTAGTTCAACATCAAACCTAGGTCTGAATTTTCTGGCATTCACCCATAGATACAGAATTAAGAGCCAGTACAGCTACACTTACTAACCTTCATTTTAGTTTACAATTTAAGAAAAGCTGTACTCATTTTGTATTGGCATCTACTGCTGCCCAGAAAGATTATATTTCAGGGATGAGTAGAAGAGCTGCTATCAGCCAGGGGAAATTGGCAAGTGAGGCTCAAAGAGCAAGATTCAAGTTGTCCCAAGGCTCAGGGTCATCAGTTCTTCATCATCTTTCTAGCAATGGGAGTTATTTGATTATACAATCACATAGGCAATTTTGTACACAGCATTTTCTGTTATTCAGTCATTTGTTTTTCTTTACAAAAGGTTAAATCAAGTGAACTTCAAGGAACAAAGCCCTGTCACTCTATTGCTGCACACTCTTCATTAAGTCATATGTCCATACAGCAGATGGTATGGATGTTAATGGAGCTGTATGTCTGATTGCATGTACCTGGATACAGCTGAGGTACAGGGGAAATACTATTCTTGATTGTGGAGGGAAAAGCAATCACCTAGGAGAAGTTCAATGTTCCAGTTTCATTTGAAGGACATTGACTCGATTTCCATCCAAGACACTTTTGTGATTACTGCCAAATGTCACAGCAAATTGGAGTTTGTATGAGTGCTCCAAACAATGTTTCAGACATGCAAGGCTAGCTACTATCTGGAGAGAGGCCAACTAGGTTGTCTTTTAAAAAGCAGATGTGTTTCAAAAAGATTGGAGAATATTTAGAAGGATACTGGAGAAGGCCTCAACACTGACCAGATTTTTCAGAGGCACAAAATCCTATCATCTCCTATGGAATGTGTGACAAGTCAGCACTTCAGAGCATCAAGGTATGTACAGAAGAGAACTTTGATATCCTTGCAATATTGCAGTTTTTAATATGTATGCAAAAGTTTAGCTCTACAAGAAAAACCTGTAGGAATGAACCACTGTAATAAGTAACATAAGTGTTTTGATATTAAAGGTTCCTGCTCAAGTATGCTCCAAATCCTGACTTTTGAGAACTATACCTTCAGATAGTGAAGCACCTAAGAATTAGAAATTTTAGCCACTGGAAATTTTAATTAGCACCTACCGTGAGAAGGTATTTCCAGCTTGACTGAATTTTGCTACAGAGAAGCAGGAATTGGAAAAAAGGAAAATGGAAACCTACATGGGAACAAAACACTTGGCTCCTTTTATGCCAATAATACCTTCTGTGTATTTTCTTCAGAGCTTTAAGAATGTAATAGACAGAAAGACTGCAAAACATCTTTGTTTCTTCCTTTTATTTTTTTATCTTGGCTCCCTCATTTAGGCTTTACCAGTTCAGAATAAAACAAATTTCAATTATGTACAACAGTCTTTGCTGTTCTTAATTAGTCCTGATTCTTTTCTATATTTATGAGCAATGCACTAGGATGTGAATTCTACAGTCCTTAGAGTTCACTGTCTCTGTGACATTAGTCATGTCAAAGCAAAAGTCATTTAAGTACAACAGTGTACAGCAGCAATCCAGCCTCTGGCTTCCAATATGAGTGGGGTGATCATGAACTGTAGCATGGTGGAGGTCATGAATACCATGTTCTGATACCATGATAAAAAGACGCACTAGATTTGAGCTAAATAGTTTAAAACAAAGCAGCTGGCACTCCAAATTGAAGAAAGAATTGGTCTCCTGTCAAAAAAAGGCAGCAGCAATCTCATCTATTGTTCAAAAGCTATGTGTTATTATAAAGCTCACTGGTTATCAGTGAATTGTTTGGTTAGAAAGCCTTGGGAACCCAGGGACTGGACATCTCGCAGTGACCTAACTACAGCTGTGACCATTCAACTCCAGTAGTTTTCATCTGCACCTGAAGCACCAGGAAGTTTACAGAGCTCCAGACAACTGATGGAGGACACTTTTTTATTCCAAATTCTCATACTAGTGGTTCGCAGGTATTTACAGGAGAGAGGGTATTTGAAAAGCCCTCTCAAACATGAAACTTCCTTCTGGGTTATTTAGGAGTGATACTGCAACTTTCTAAACATCAAAAACTCTAATCTTCTGTTACTCTTCAGTGGTTTCTCCCAATTAAATAAGTACCTGCCCTGGATCTCACTTTACCTTTTCTTTTCGTCAACTGCCATATAAATCTGAACAGAAACCATTATTAAAATAACACAGGGGAATTGAATAATATTCCCTTTCCTAACATGAACTTGTCATTCTGTGGAATGATTTGACCTTGTAGACTTTACGCCTCTCAACAGTTAGGATTGCTTCTCCCAAGACAAGGTTACAGTTCCAATCGATTGTTCTACATATCTCCTCTTGTAGGGCACACCATGTTACGCCTCACTTTTAAATCCTCCTACACTGTTGAGTTACTGACAAGGAGGAAAGAAAGGGGAAGAAATTAATCAGCCAGCCAAAACTAAGGGGAACCAACATACTCTTGACTATGATTTCATCTTTCAGCTACATAGATATTGTCATTATCAAAGACTGTATATACCTTGGACAGACATCAGTTTCTTGTAATGAGCAGCCATGTGATCTTGAATAATGTACTGTTTGGAGAGCTTGCAGGAAGGTCCAGGAGAAAAAGCTGCAAGAGGTTAAAGTCTTAGTTATTCAACAGGGCAAGAAATGTCTCTGGCAACAATCATAGAATCATAGAATGGTTAGAGTTGAAAGGGACCTTAAAGATCATCTAGTTCCACTCCCTCTGAAAACATTTTAATATTTATGCTCTCCTGCTTGCAATAAAATCAAGTCAATATTCATTCATTTCTTTCAAAAAGTAAGTGTAACAGAAAATATAACATGAAAAAGTGGTAAGTTATTCTCATGTTGCATGTTTTTGAATACCTGAGAATTATGGCTCGCAATAAGTAATGTATGAGCCTTGGATATTATAGAACTCTGGAGATTAACAGAGGATCTCACTGTTTAATATCTGATATAATAAAAATTACATTTTGAAAGATTTAATACTAGAGAGTAGGACAAAGTACTGTAAAAAACTGTATATGAATATCTTACCTGTTGATAATACCAAGCCTAACTCTAACACTCTGCAGTGAGAAAAATGAACTGGATATATGCAAAGACAGAAGTGGGCCCAGAAAAGGAGCCAGGAGGTAGAACAGAAATGTGTTATGCACAGACTGACCATGACACCCCTCTGAATCTCTAACCCACAGGACTCCTCAGGTTAGGATGAATTTGTCTCTGTATCTGACATAAGTTCAGTAGCCCAGAAAAAAAGCCAAGAAGCACGTAAGCATTTACTCATTTTAAATTTTTACCTGGTACCGTGGCTGAGATAGATCATTGTATTTCAACCTGTCTCCGAAAAAAAATACTGTTTCTTCTTTCCTTCTCAAATCATCAGACAGGATTTGTAGATGGAAAGTTGCTAGTGAATGATATTAAAAAATAAACAGAATACTGGAAACCAGAAATCTAACGTGCCTTTGGCCTTTCATCCACAGATGCAGAATAGCCCTTGCACTGGGATAATCAGAAAATCCAGCCTATTCAGGTTTGGCTTTCTGACACAATGAAGTAAATGATTGTTTCATCGCTCATGTTGCCAACATACAATTTCAGCTAATGAATTAGTTTCGAAGCTTGTATTGTATTTTGAAAGAATAGGAGACTTTGGCTTGAGAGTCTGGAAATCAATCCTTCTAACCTCAGCTTGGCTGCTTTCTTCCTGTGTTGCTTTTTCTTGTCTAAGTCTCTTGCCTACCAAGTGAAACAGTGCTACAAACTGTTTTTCACTGCCAAGGAGTTTGACTATATTCAACGTATTGTGTCATCTTTTGAACAAGAACCATAAGAAAGAACGGGAAAGAACACCTAATACCATATTTGTTGCTTCATTTAGTATTATTTACTAATGTGCTCCTGCAGGTGGCTAAAGGCCTGCCAGATGGGCACCACTTTCAACAACCTGTCCAGGTGCAGCACCACATCCCAACATGTAAAACCACAGAAAGGTGGTTTTACTTCAGCTCCAGGACCATCTGTTCTCATTGTTCATCAAACACGTGGGCACAGCCAGAGTGTTTCCACCATGACACAAACAGGTGTGGAGACATCAGCAGAAATAATGACTCTATGTTTGCTATAAAGCAACAGAGAACTTGGTGCAAAATTATGAACAATCTGCATTTATCTCGTGTCTCAATGAAATTTAGCATGAGTAGTACAGGTACCACAATGGAACCTGATACTTGAAGCAGGCAGATATAAAGCTCACAAAATTTCTAATCATGAGCGTTTACCATGTGTCCAATTTCAATCAGGGAAACCACTCATGGGTGTCAGTACCATACTAAAGAAATCAAATAGTTAAAATCAGTACTATTCTGTTTCAAAGCTTTTATGTACTTGAGACCAGTAGTTATTCACTTCCAAAACTTTGAAAACTTAATTTTTTTCATTAATTTCGCCAATTGTGCTGTAACTTCCTGCTGGCAAAGCAACTGGAACAAGCTTTTCAGTAATATCCAACACCATCCCTAGTTGGTGTAAAGTGGGGCAGCTTTACTGAGTTCAAGGAAAGGCAGTGCTCTAAATCACAGCAGCTAGAGGCTCTCGTCACTAAGGAAAAGAAAATAGTATTGCGGGAAATGCCCCAAATCTTTCCCTGATTGGCAGTGACAGGCTGATTTCAGTATATGTAGTGAAAAAGACAGCATGACAGAAGAACAATGTGATAATCCAAACAATATCCGAGGATTAAAAAGGGATGGAAAATCCATTTATAAAAAGAATGCTGAAGATATACAAGGCACTAGTAGTTTAATCTAATTTTTTGTCTTTCGTAAAATCTAACTCTATCCTGTGTCCAGAAAATTACTAACATTGTGCAATAAGCAACATTGTGGTTATTCCTATGTAAGGAGAAAAAAAAAAAAAGCAAATGCTTTTCTTTGGCAGAGACTTTCTGTTGAACTTTGGCAAGTCATTTTGTCTTTCTGTGTCTCAATCTCTCTTAAAAAAAGAGGACATTAAAAAAACACATCCATTTCTCAAAGAAGATGTTTTAAGGATAAAAACAATAAAATGGGGGGATTCAGTGGGTGCCCACCCAAGTATTCCCTACCCCTAGAGAGGATGATCTTATTTGAGCCCACTAGAAAGATCAAACTTTTTGACAGATTTTTCTTTTATTGTCTTTTACATCTTTGAATAATTTCAAATTGAGGGAAATGTTAAATAGAAATCTTCCAGGAATTTTAAGTAGCCCTGTTATGATGCTCTGTTGATGGGGCAAACACACGTCAGGTCAAATTCAGGCAGCCCTTTTGTGTGCTGCGAAGACAGGCGGAGGTCTCAGGCCCATGTTTAAACAGAATTAAACTTCTGCATTTTCTGTTGTCTTACAGAGATCTCACTTACCTGTAACATTTAGCAATTGCTTTATCCAAGTTTTCAACATTTCAGAGTTTCGACGTTGTCTATGTATGAGCACATCTACCTACAGAAAGTTGCCTGCCTTTGAAAAACTTTCTAAACTCTGAGTACTATTGTACTTTCAAGACATTTACATCTTGCTTCTATATATGAGGGAAGATCTCCAGGAAACACAGATTCAAGAACAGCAATAAAGAACAGCGACAACTCTCTCAACACTGACTTTTTATTTCCTATTTTGTAATGACTTTCCTAGTAATTTATTATAGTCCTGAACATGTAGTTTCATGATGACTAATTTACCTAGTTTCCACTGATTGAATTGCAAGAGATTACTTCTGCAAATCATGTCTAGAGAATATATCATGTCCAGAGGTCTAATGTTGTATCATAAATCCAGCTGTAGCAGCATTAAAATTTGACTGATACACAATGACAGTGATAAAACATGTCTTTTCCATGTAGCTGAAAAACAAAAATATGCTTTTGAAAAACACAAGATGTGACTTTGCTCCTCACTAGACTGCTAATTCAAAGCAACTACTTTTTGCCTGCTACAGGAGCAAGGACACGTTCTCAAGAACATGTCAGCTATATTACTCTTTAAAAGAGTAGAATAACTGCAGTGCTGCTATACTGCTAATTGCTTATGCCACTGCTAACTGCTAATTCCTACAAGTGGAAATTTCACAATGTGGGGACAAAGCTACATGTACTTCTAATCAACAAATAAAAACTGTTCAGTGATCCTTAAGCCTCAAAAGCTTGGAAATATCAAATTCTTATCTACCCTTCACATTACTGGCAAGTAACTATCTAGCATTGCAAGGGAAGAGCTATCTTGTACCGCAAGCAGTAGTTCACAGTTATGGCCCTGCATCTATTTTTATCTGTCTACTCCCTCATCTTCTATTTACAGCCTAAATTTGGAGGGGAGAGGGACCACCTTTTCACTTTGCATTTGTCTCATGCTTAACAAGGGCACAACATTTGCCCATGCCTATGGTCACGGGGCTTGCTTCAGTACAGGTAATACAGAAACCAATGAGACAATCTCTCAGCAGAGTGGCCCGGTCAATGGCTGACAGGTTTTGCTGATCCTCTTACTTTTGTTCAGCTGCATGGTTATCTCAAGCTGTTCCCCTTCTGGGTATGTATTTCTGCCTGTTTTCAGCTACAGGAAGCACTGGCAGGCATTAAGCTTTGGCTTCTGCTTTGAGCATCTACCAGAGGTGTCTCTGCTTCTGTTCCCTTCAGAAAATACATATATATGACTTTATACAGGAAAGCAGTCTAACAGATTGCTGAGGTGGGGACACCATAGGTGTCCTCCTCTCAGTCCATTGGCATTCCTTTGAAGAAGTGGGAAGAGGAGGATGGCAGGATAATACCCTGTGGGGCCCTGAAATGCAGCACACCCTATGTGCAGAGAGGGAAATGCCTCTGACTGCCAAGGGAGGCAAACGACAAAAAGGATAAAAATTGTGGGTGGTGATGCTAGTGGCGGTGGTGTGTTTGCCAGCATCTAATTGAGGACTGAAACTATATGGATCTGAAGAAGGTACAGTGGAACAGCATTTCTGAGATGGGAAACTTCAGGCAGACTGGCTTCCTAGCAATTCTTCTACAGATGCTTGGCAAAGATGCTGACCAGGAAAGCTGCTTGCCTGAATTAAGAAGGTGAGATTTTTTTAATAGCAGGCATTAGAAGCACTTATCTACTTCATATTGTTTCAATAATAAAATATGTATTTTTAATAATCTCTTAACATTCAAGCTGTTATTCCAAAATTGGGGCACACAGGCACCTCTCAAGTATTAATTTGAATACTTACGGCTACTTTTGAGACTCATGTGTCCTCTGAAAGGTCCCATCATGGAGTATGTAGGCGTAGGCATCATGGCTATCTGGGACCTCTGGTAGGGAAGGCAAGCATATTGGTCACATATTACAGAAGCATTAAGAAATATTATTATCTTTCTGCAGGTCCTGTGGGGATTACAGAAGAGTCATCTCCTGCCTAGAATGCTACACTACAACTGACCCAGGTATGAAAAAGGCTGGCACTTTTGAGTTTACTTTCCCCACCAGATTACTTCTGTTTGTTTTAATCCCTACCAATTATTATGACCCTTTTGACCACATATGCTGAGAGAAAATTCCCTGTTACAACAGCATCTACAGGGTAGTTTTCTGCAGGCCACAAAAATGAGCCATGGCGTTGCGCAAATGTCACATATTTTGCAATCTCAAAGATCGTCTCTGCTAAACATAAATCTTCAAGGCAAAAGAAGGAGCAGCTCAGTATGCTACAGTGCTGCTTGCGCCGAAGGGAAGCAGTGGGGAAAAAAGCACAACATTAAAGATTTTCTAAAGATCTTCTATGAAATAGTATGGGCTCCCAGCACAGAAGCCAGACCTAGAAAAGCCAGGCCCAGCACAGGAAAGTAAGCAAACAAGGGCCCTCTCATTTCAATATATAGGCAAGTCACAAGAACACAAATTCCAAATACAGGGAATTCTGCCCATTTTATGAAGATATGTCCCACTGCTGACAGCTGAATTCATCTCAGATGAGTTGCAGGGTATGTTTTTCTGTATGCCTTAACAGATGAAGGAGTCAAATCTCAATTTCAAAAGCCACTTAGGTTCATAGGAGTCAGACGGATACAGTTTCATAGGAAATCCAGGAGATTTTAGTCCCTACCTCTCCAGTGGTATGGTTTTCAACACAATCATGTTTCTAACTTCCACTAAAATCATGGAGAAGCTGGTACCTTAATTTGCAAGTCTGATCATGGAGACTAAAACTCAGTCCTCATTTTTAACTTACTTTTAAATTAGTGAAATGATTTGTCTATATGCTAACGTTCCAGCAATAATTTGAATTATAATTAAAACAGACTTCTTCCAGTTTAAAAACTTATTTTGTTTCAGCTTAAACCTATTTCTGGTTAACTTGAAGCTCGCCAGTCACCAATGCAATGTGCATACATAATCTTCTCCACCAGATAAATCTTATCACTTTAAAACCACATTAAAAGTCCATGCTTCTTAAGCAGATAAGCCAACTGGTGTATAGGAGCCAAAAGCTCAGTAGCTTTGTACTGTCTACCAGCAGAAGTGGCTTTAACTGTGGACTTATATTTGCCTGATTAGATTTGTGAGCTGCAAAGGAAGCATCTCCTTAGAGATGATCCTGAATGTCAAAGGACATGCCATGTGCCATCAGAACTAGAAAAATCAATGCAATTCTTTCTTTGGTTTCAAGGCAACATTGTAATTTGGGGGAGGAACTAGGAGTGCCAGACTCATAGAATGAAACTTTTACTTTTGTTCTCACACACATTCAGGATAATTTTTGCCTTCAAAAGCACTGCCGCAACTTTGCAAACCTTGTGTTTACACAGCTATAACCAAAACCTAAGGGCAGGGACTTAAGAAAGTGATTACAGGTTTTGGATTTTGATTTGGTGACTCTTGACGAAGAGGCTGTTTTTTCAGAGAGTGCATTCTCAACCTGTTCTGAAGTTCAGGCCTCACCACTGGTAGCTTAGTTTTTGGCAGAATCACCTGTCTGGGACAGCCTTCTTAAAGATAAAAGGATGTAGGTATCAGAGAGTATCATACAGTATTCTCAGAAAACAAAAGCTGGAAAGATTACAAGCAGTCCTTCTCCACCACCTTAGACCACTGGCTTAAAATAAAAACACTATGAAATAAATGGGAGCAGAGTAAATGTTATTGCTTTTCCTCTGTGCTCATATTTCTAATTGTCATGGGTCCCTAAGTTAATAAAATCATCAAAAGGTCAGGTTTTCTTTTTGTCTTTTAAACACATCCTTCTATAGTCACAACAGGATATGGACAAAGGAAGCTACTGCTCTCAAATCTAAGGAAAAACATCAAAACATTTGATTATTTTTTTAAAAATTGTATTTATTCAGATATATTTCTTAAACATTTTTATTCATTTTTTGAAAACTAGTGCAACTTAATCATAGTTTCATATATACCAGCTAAAGACATAAAAGCAGATTAGTTTAGATTCATCTCACTGCATATTACTAATAATAATTTTGATTCTTCGGTTTGTTTTAAAATATAAACTATCTGGGTAAATCCTCACTTTTTTTTGGCTTTTTCTTTTTTACGACAAACATCTGTGAAAGGCATGACAGGTAGAAGGATACTATATGGAAAAGAGCTCTTTATCATGTGCAACTTTGTAACAGAGAGTAATTCTTTATCTTCTTGTGTCCAATCTTACCATTTTAGCTGAACAATTACTCCGTTATGGTTTCAAGGAGAAAACATCAGAGGGAAACTGCTCTGAGTGAGGACAGATACAACGGAACAGGCACGTATCAAAAATTGTAATTGTTCCACTCAAATACATTTAATTTACTATGCGCATGCTGTGTGTAACACGTGATGCTGGTACTAAACAGTTGTTATGATTGAACACAGTCACAGTCATGGCAGGTCTTTAAGTTACTTGCCCTTTACATGTGCATTTACAGCAGTTAACTTATGCAATAATTTTGCTTCTGTTATTTGAACTCTGGTGACTCCCTGAAGTTTCAATCCGATCACTGTCCCAGACTCTGTACAAATAGTCACTCATTAACGTACCCAAAGAGTTTACAATTGAAGTTTGAAAACCAGATAAATAGCAGGTGGGGAAACGCAGCATTGTCTTCATTTCAGAGGCTGAAAAAAATTAAGTGGTTTGTTCATTGTAACAAGACCAAGAAAGTTCATGGCAGAGAAATGAAACTTGATGTCCTGAGTAACAGACCAGTGCCTAAACCTCAGGACATCTATTTTCATCTTTATCTAAATATCTAATATGTGGGATTTTCTTTCTCATGAGAAGAAACACTGCATAGTTTCCGTAGCTGCAACCATTTTTGACTTAAGGAGCCCTAAAAGCTCCCCATAGAAAGCCGTACAAAAAAGAAATCATTTTGGCAAGAGGTACTTTGAAAACCAATGAGATGACAGCATAAACCCTATTGTGTTCAAGTTACGGTGATTCATTGTGGTGGTCCAATACCACACATGGAGCCAGAGCATATCCACTGACGCCACTAGCAACATACTCCAGTTAACTTCAAGATCAGGCCTTGAATGATGGACCCACTTTTCCAGAGCAAAGTATCTGATAGTGAAAGAAGGGAACTGTCTGATGGAGCTCCTTACCATAAGCTTAAGTCTTGTTGGCTTTACACACAGACTTTGCAAAACCATACTTTAGTCTTATTGCTAAAATAATTCAGCAGCTATGCAGATGCTATTAGTTTTGCCTTTTCTTAGAATGAAAACAAGTAGTATATTGCCTTTGAAGGAATGGTGTTAATTTTTGTGAAGATTTTCATTCAAGCTATAGCAAACGGAGAGAGAGCAGAGCTTCTGTCTCATCTCTGCTTAAACTCAGATATAGTAATAGAAGCTGCTGTGTTTTGGGATAATTTCAGAAAGCAGGAATTTCCTAAATCTGTCAATTTGTGACCACCTCTGTTAAACGGACACAAGACACAGTAGGGAATCTATACCGCATACTCAATAGTCACTTATCCAACTATAAATTAAAACCTATCTTTGCAGTCATTAGGTAAGGGAACAAGTCCCAGATCTAGCAGAGGCTCATTTCTATTTAATGATGTCTTTTGTTGTCAACATAGTCTTTCAGTTTCTTTGTATTTTCTGCTTTTCTATAACACCTGAATCTGTCTCCCTACACAAACATTGTGGCAGTTGCTTTCATTTGTTCCAAACTGCCTTAATTTCACTGGATTATAATACAAAAAGTCAATCAGTAAGTGTTATGGTTTGCTATTTTACAGCAATGCACAGTCCTTTTAACAGGAGACCCAGGCTGTAAATTATATGGAAGAAAAGTCAGGCCTTTCTGATAGCAGACAGATAGATACTAAAACGCTTCACAGGGAATTGTTTCTATTTAATATAAAACACAGCACACCTAAAAAGGTGATAGTAAAAGTGCGGAATGGAAGTTAGAGAAACGAGAAATGCTTTTTTATATTTTAGCTAATAATAACGTACAGATACAACATGACATTGCTAATGGAATTCAGAGAAGACACAGGACAGAGTCTTTGTGACTATTTTGAATGATGTACAATGAACTAGATGAAAGCACACAGCTAAGCAGTTGCTGCTGTGAGAGGATCACTCTCCAAAAATAAGGGGTTTGATTCTGTAGCTTTGTACTTGCCTCCAGTAAACTGCTGAGCAGCGTCAGCTCCCAGATTTGCGGGGCCTTGTGTGTTGCAAGATTTGGCTCTCAGTACAAGAGTTAGTAACAAGTGCACTTTTTAAGATGGCTTCTACATCAGTCTAGTCTCCTGTACTTATTTTTCAGTAGTGATAGAATATCCTGTTTCACATATTCACACTTAAGGATTTATCACTGCATACTACAGTGAGTGAAAAATTAGCCCCTGTGTGCCTAAACCACGACAGCCGCATCTGAGGCTGTTCCCACTGGTGGGAATGTGGAAAGTTTAGCATAATTCTGAAACAGAAACAGATCTGATCATACATATTAAACAATGGAATTTATGCCTGAAAATGTTCTCAGGGGTTTTCTATTGATAGAGTAAGTTTGGGTAAAAAGGAGTGGACTTTCATCCACAGGAATGCAGACAACAGTATCTGAGATATGCACATGGCATTTAGCGTTCAGAACTGACTATTAGAAATGCATTATTTGTCAGCACCCTGAAATCTACATTAACTTCCTAGTGGACTGGAATCACTCTGGGTCCATATTTGAACACCTGCAGAAGCCTGCATCCCTCATAAGGCATCAGATGTGGAAGCAACGTTCTCAAACTTCATCTAGAACATTAAAACAAACCCAACCTGACCATTGTTTGTGCAGCACTTTAAAGATGGTTGAAAAATTTCCAGAAGAACAGGACTTTTGTGGGCATATTTTGTCAGTTCGTCAAAATAGAAATATTTCTCAAACAAAGAACAGGGTTACACTGAATTTCAGAAAAAAAGGCCAGCAAGGAATCCTGCCAGCTCTCCTGTTGGGCTGCTGGAGAGCAGAGGCTCTCAGGACCCACAGCTCCACAGCAGTCTCACTGTACGGCCCCCCCTCTGTCAGGGACTGCAGCCACTCCAACACCTTCCATTCCCAGGCCCACCGGCTTCACGGAAGTAGCAGGGCCATCCTCCCTCTCCTATGAACCCCAAAGCTACATGTCACATTTGACCTTTCAGTTGAGCAGCAGGAAACCTGAGACCTTTGAGAACTCTGCTTATGCACAGGCTTTGAGTCTCGAAGCTCTGGGAGATCCTCCTCTGGGCTTCTCAGGACTCACTCTGGTACGAATAGCTAAAAAATGTGGAAGCCCTGGGATTTGGGAACCTATGAAACAGAGCCTCCAGATTCAATGAATTTTAAAAAAAGAATTTAAAGGCATGAGTAGAGGGGTTCCAATAAGGCATAATTTATTTTCTTTACTTTTGGACCTTCCTGTGGAACCAGAGTTCTGCCACTTGACTGCCTCTACTAAAGCCTACCACACTTGTATTAGATGAACACTCTGATATCTATACTTCATGGTATTTAATCATCTAATATCTTAAACTGCATGATTAACTATTAAGAGCTGGAGGCAAATTAAGCAACTGTTACAGTTATATAAGCGATACCCTAGAGAGCCCCTGTGAAGATAAGTATGAACCCATACCCAGGCCACCCTCCCACTGATCACCAGGATCCAATTTTAGCAGCATGCTTGTCAGCTGCAAGGCCCCTCAGCGGAGCAAAGAGACTCCTTTTCAAATACCTTTGCTGTCACTGGGTGGTATCCACTCATAGCTGCAGAGAAAACATGGAGAAGCAAGGAGAGACAGATGAAAGAAAAAAAGAACAGGGCAGTCCATCATCAAATCCCTTTGATGTAAAAAGGAGATGTTAGAGTTTGGGTATCTGTACAGGCAGAAAAATAAGAACAGAAGACAAATAATAAGAAACCCATGAAAGCGTGTGGAAAAATGATGACTCTGCTCTTTATTCTCTGTCTCTTTTTGTTAACAGAACAGAATATGGTTTTACTAGGGATATGTTTTAGAAAGTTGTCTTTCTTTTTGTAAGAGCTGAGACATTTTCACTCACTTCTACATGTCGTTTCTAGGTAGCTGCATATAGATAAATTATTTCTTCTCATCCAGGAGAGATTCATAATTTCCTAGTAACACTTTCAAGATTCTTAAATAAATAGAAAGAGCACCATAATTGTATCAGCCCTTTTATTCCAGTTAAATAACCCAGGGTTGCTCAAGTACTGATTAGCCTATACTCTTGCCCTGCAGGATAAAAAAATCACTTTTATTGGGCTTCTCATGGGCCAGAGCTCATCCACAAATTGTTATCCTTTACACAGTACCCCAATGAGAGAACTCCTTAACAGCAGGGAGTCTATTCATTAATATATAAACTGTAGTTGATGAAGAACAAATTACTTGATTGCCTGAGAAAGTAGCTGAGCTACCTCTCAAGTACGCAGCCATGCTGTGGCAGCTCATGGATTTCAGTGGGCAAAACAGTCAAGTAGTTATTTCAATAAAGGCAGGAACCCTTTTCTGAGTTTCTAAAATAAGCACCTTGTAAGTGAAGCACTTTAGATTGCATTTATCAACAAGAAATATGGCCCCATCCTGGGCAGGTAAAAGCAAGATATAAATAAATTTATGCTGTCTCTGCTGATGGATACAAACTTGCTGCAGGCACATTACTTCAGTTAATTTAGAGTCCTTTGAAAATTCAAGCCCTAAAAATCACTTCTACCCCCTTTTCTCTTCCAAAATCCTATTTTTCTTCTTCTCAGCATGGAGAAGGCTGACACTAGTAGGATGGCTGCAATGCAGTCTCTCCCTTCTCCCGGTGCCCAAAAGTTGCCTCGGACACAGTCGGTGGCCTGGAAGTATCCCTTTCTCTACTGACGGGGAGGTTTGTGGCAGCATCCGGCCAAGGGTGTGCAGCTGCTCCACCAGCATGCTCCGCTCTCCCCCAGAGCAAGCGAATGCTTTCTCTCTGTTCCCTGTGAAGAGGGTTGAGTGCTGTGGCAGTGGAAATTTCCTTGAACTTCAAATTGCTATAAAGGGTTCTGCTGCCGTGACTCTGCAGCAATGTTCTATCTACCAGACTGGAAATGACTTTAGGAATATATTTATAATTAGTGCATAACTTAGAGCATCAAAGACCATGATGTGTACCTTTTCCCCTTCCAATCTGTCTTGTCTAGTCAAACCAGAGATTTAAAGTTTCTCAGGGCAATAATTGTCCTTCACTCTATGCAGACATGTGCCTCACAAAATGAGTCTTGATCTGTCATATTTAAACACTAACACAGCACAATCAGCAAGTCAGGAGAAATAAACTAAGTACAAATAAGCACTGAAACACGAGATGGGTGCCATTAGAAAGCTCTGAGGTTTATGTGTCCACCACATTGGTTAGCCAAAGATTGAAGGCCATTTTCCCCCAGAGGGCTGAGAAAGGAAAAAAGGAAGGAGGGAGAGTATTAGGGGAAAGTATTGTATTCTTACCCTGTTTTTATACTTTCCCAGGCATCTACTTATGGCCAGTATGGGAGACATATTCAACTAGAAGAACCTCTAGTCAGATGCAGGGCAGCACTGTTAAAAGGTTTTGCCACTTTACAGCCTCATTTACTTATAAATTACATTATATATATAATATATTGTATTATATGTTATTGTAAGTTATAAATTAGAAAAAAATATTCAGACTCAATTTCTTCCGTCAGTATAGTTTGGCGGACTATAGTTTTCCTCTCTGTTGTTATAAGCAAGATAAAGTCACAGGCTGTATCAGGGCCACTGACCTACACCCACAAGAAACCCAATCTCTGCCAGTCTTGCATGTTTTATTTACCTTTGGGGTCCTCTTGTCTCTAAAGGCTGTAACTGGAACTAATGCCTAGTGAAAAAAGAAAAATGGACTGAGCAAATGCACTCTTAAGAACCCAGGCCTTCATACAACATATTCTGTTAATTTTATCCTAGTGTCTAGATGCCAAGGAATGGCAGGACGTGTGGGAACTATATTAATTTAAAAATAACAATGCACCTTAAAAAAGAAATTAAATCAAAAGCTTGAAAAAGAGCACAGAAAAGAATATTTAACCAGAGCTGCTGGTAATTGCTGTCGTCTCTTCTCTCTTGAGTTTTAGATATTTTTTCCTCTACTTGACTGGGTTTCCTCTGTTCATGCACATGCTTTGACTTTTTCTACACAACATGACATTGATGTGTTATTGCCTGACAAAGCAAGAAATTTTGAAGCCAACTTCTGTTCTATACAGTGAGGAGTTACTGAATTTCGCCCCTTTTTGTCAGGTACAATGTATTGTCAGATATAATGAGTGTTCAGTACAGTTGCTGGAACTACAATATTACATGAATGAATTACATGAATAGGTCTATCATTTATTTTGTTAGGACTTTGACAAGAAAATAATTTCATCCCATTAAATTGTCATACTATTTATTATTATTCTATTATTTCTATTTTCCATTTTTCAACCCACAGGACTGTAAATCATCACTGATGTGCCATGTGGTAGGTCAGAGGTGACCATCTTGAACATAAGATCTTTACAAGGAACTACAGTTCACATTTGAAACCTGCTGGCTCACAGCAGTTGGCTACAAGTTTCAGCAGTTCACAAAGGTAATACAGCCTCTTCCTGCAGCAGCTGCGGAAGATAGAAATAACAGACTGATGGTTGAAGAGGAGGAAAAAAAAAATTGGGAACTTTTTCTCTTCTTTATGTCACTTCAGGGGCATGCTGTGCACTTGGCGGGGCTGCCGGGAGGCTTGCTACAGCACCTTCGGCACTGGTGAGGAATAATCAGTGCCAGGTGTCACAAAGCAAAGCAAGATCGGCCACAACTGTGGCCACAGCGGTGACAAGGGAGGGTGAGGCACTGGATGCAAGCAAACTGGAAATTTCTCCAGGGTAGGCAAAAACCTTCCCGTGGCCAAAAGCCAATAAACCAGCTCTGCTCTATCTGGTCATAAAGCCTCCAGCATAAGGACAGAAGGAATAGCTATGTGTCTGTTTCCAAATACCAAAAAAAACCCAAACCCCATAGGAGGAAGTATGAAGCCCAGTTCAGAGGATAACTACAGAGCCAGTATAAATCACTGAGAATATGAACACTGTCAGTTCAAGAAGCTGAGCTTTCTGTAACTTTTTAGTGACATATGTGAATAAAATGATTGCTCTTTTGCATCAGAACTGCAGGCCATCTGGTTCAGCATCCTGCCACCAGGATCCTGCCTTTCAAGTACCTGAAAAAACCTTCAGCAAGTATATATATAAAACCCAATCTGTTCTTCTCCTCATATTACATCTTCTAACACCCAGAAGTTACCTTCTGAATAAAAGAAGAGATTTATTATGCTTTTCAATAAATCTATTAGAATTCATTACAGAGTAGTTGATACATCAGTTTGTGTCATCTCTAAACACAATTAAAAGGATGAGAAACAAGATCCTGGTATTTATCAATACTTCATAGTATTAGCTATAACTTCAACAGCTGCCTTGAAAGCATTTCAATTCCTCTAAGTAATATTAACTCAACATTTGTAATCTTTTCAAATACTCCTCCTGCTAACTATGTACGGTGACACTTCAATGAATGAGGCCAAATTAACAACTTCCAAGTTTTAAATTAAATAATTAAAGACAGCCACTGATACCTAAATGTGCTGAGATACAGTTTAACCCATGATTTACAGATGAATACTCTAAAGCCATACTGTCACAAAGTTAATGTGGCATTGAAGGACAGGGAAAAATAAGCTATCAGGTATTAATGATAAAATTAGTCAAGGTTGAGATGGATATTTTTGGGGGGGAATTATAAAGTTAGTTTCATATGTTTGTGTGTTTTTGGCTTGACTAATCAGATATTGCAGGATGAAAATAATGATATTATCATGTTTCTTTCCTGAGAGACAGGCATAAAAGCTTTCAGTAAGGATTCACTTCACATGCAGAATGGGGCCAATAGGTTGTAAATAACTAAAAGAGCTAAGACTTTCTTATTATCTTAATGGATCAGGCTTTCAACACTGGCCAGATCTTTATTTACCTACCTGCACCTTTATATTTCTTGGTGTTTCTTAGAAAAGATCTTAGGTGTCCGCATTTTTAAGCAATCAACAGCTCTTTGTACCTGAATGAGCATGTTTCTATAACCTCAGCTGTGTAACCGTTTCATTTATTTAGATGGCAACTTTTACATTTTGTTGCAATTTCTTGATATTTTTCGTATTGTGTTAGTAAAGAAATCATCGGGACACCTTTTTCTTTGTAATTCCATTTCATTTCTTTGTAATTCATTAAAAAAAAAGAAAGGAAAAAACCCCACAAAACCTGTTTTCTATTTTTATCTTTTACAAAATTGGCCCAGTTAAATACTTAACAAATGTATAATGACCATAACAGGCAAGTACGTTTTACTTTGGATTTTCAATCACCATTGTAAATTTGCTTCCAGCTCCAGCCCCCACTGCACTCTGTAACGATGTTGACATTGACTTCAGCAAGGTTGCAATTTGATCTACAAGCTCGTGGGTGTTTTCAAGCAGAAGGTATGAAGAAATATGGGCAGGTGTGTGTGTGTTTGTGAGAGCAACAGAGAGGCCACACCTCCATCTTGTATTCAAAAAACTACGTACTCAAATTGTTTCTTCAAACACCATCAAGGCTTGGCTGAAAACGACTTTGTTGGCAGCGAAAGACATCATAAAATGAACCCTCCAAATCTTGTAGCAAAACTGGACTATTGCAATTAAACTTCCCATTTTCTGAGAAAAGCCATTTTCTGCTAGCAGTTCAACAAACAGAAAAAAAATCCCACCTAATTGCAATGAATCTCTCTGAAGCGGGACTGAGTGTCTTCAGATGCATGAGCATTTGCATTAGGCTACTGGCTATGCTGCTGCGGCAAAACTCTGGCTGTCTTCATCACAGAGACCCAGCTCTTCTCAGTAAAAAAAGGACCTATAGTGAAGTGGGACAGTTTTTCTGGGTTTTGTTTATTTGTTTTTTCTTAACTTCTCAAATGATGTGAGCCACAGGTTAGATCAAAATGCAAGCAGAGCATTCAGTAGGACAAAACAGAACCATTAAACTACCAGGCTTTAGAGCCACATGATTTTTTTCACTTTTTATTTTTTTTTTGTCATTGTGCAAGCAAGAGCATTCCTGTTACAAGAGGAAATTAGTTAACAGAGCGAGATCATACAGCATAGTAGGGGAGCCCTGCTGTTACTTGCTAAAATAATGTCAGAACTGAAAGGAGGAGGTATTAAATGTAATTCCCTGCTGCTCGCTCTCTTAAGGCACAGGCAGCTCTCCACTGGAGGCCTGCTAGCTGCAATCAAAGTTTGCCCTAAGAGACCTTCTCCGCCATAAAGCCATAAGCAGAAGCAACAGCAGACTATAAAAGCCCTTATTAAATTTAAGCCCAATCCTGGAAGTCCTAAGCGACGGAGGACCCTCAGGTCTGGTAGTTCTGAGCAAAGCTCTGCAGGGTTTCACTGAATCACAGAGCACCTGAGGTGGGATGGGACCTCTGGACCTCAGCGGGTCCAACCCCCCTGCTCAAGCAGGCCCACCAGCAGGCCCGTCCAGAAGGCTTCTGAATGTCTCCAAGGATGAAGACTCCAATGGGCAGCCTGTGCTGGTGCTCCGTCACCCCCACAGGAAAAAGTGATTCCCGACGTTCAGAGGGTCCCTCCTGAGTTTCGGTCTGTGCCCATGGCCTCTGGTCTCTGTTCAACCCTAAGAAGAGCTTCCCTCCTGGCAGCCTGAGCTGCCCCTGCCCTCCCCACAGCCTCGGGGCTGCCTCCCACCCCTCACGGCCGCCGGCCAGGCCGGGGCTCCCTGCCGCGCACCCTGGGGGCAGCCGTGGCCCAGGCCCCCTGCCCGCGGGCGCCGGGTTACCTCGCAGGCGGAGGAACGGAGGGAAGGGCCCCGCCGAGCTCCCCCGGCCCAAGCCCCGGACAGCAGCAGCAGCCGCCGGCCCGCGGGGATCCGCCTGGCAACCGTGGCTGCCCGGGGAGGAGCCCCGCGGTCGGACCCGGCCACCTCTCCGCCTGCCCGACCCTGCCCTGCCCGGCCCTGCCGGCCGCGGGCCGCCCTCCCTGGGCCCGCTGCCCTGCCGCCAATCCCACCCGCCTCCCCCTGCCCTCGGGGCGCCTCCTGAAGGCGCTCTCCCCGACGGAGCAGCGGCGTTGTCGGGGTATTCGGAAGCGCTTTAAGCGACTCCTATCTATAGCTCTCCTGTCTTATTTTTAGAGCAGAGCTGGGGTCTCAGCAGCAGGGAGGTGCAGATGGAGCAGCCAGCGTGTTGCCACATGAGTGATAAAATGTGTTGGCTCATCCGATGAAACACTTAGAGCTTCAGTGTTGGGGTTGGGGCTGCCAACGAGGGCCGTGTGCCCGCTGCCGACCAGAGCAGGCCACAGGCAGGCGCCCTCACCAAGGGTCTGAGGTGGAAGGGAGGGTGTATGGAAGAGGGACGCTATCAGTGAGCGTAGTGATAGGAGGAGGGGTAAAGGGTTTAAACTGAAAGAGGGTAGACTTAGATCAGATGTCAGGAAGAAGTTCTTTACTGTGAGGGTGGTGAGACGCTGGAAGAGGTTGCCCAGAGAAGTTGTGGGTGCCCCATCCCTGGAGGTGTTCAAAGCCAGGTTGGATGGGGCTTTGAGCAACCTGGTCCAGTAGGAGGTGTCCCTGCCCATGGTAGGAGGGTTGGAACTCTATGATCTTTAAGGTCTCCTCCAACCTAAACCATTCTATGATTCTATCGCTGTCAGTGTGACCTACACGGAGCGTGTCTTTGAGCTCTTCCTCCCGGTGTGTCTCTTGGAAGGTATTGCAAACAATGAGATCTTGGAAGCAGTAGTTCTCCCCACACGTATAATGTTAAGAGTGATATCAGATGGGTGAAGACCTGCCAGAAAAGCATCTTTCTGTGCCATCAATAACAGGCTATTGGTTGAGACGAACAATGGAAGCATATGTTTCACTCATAAGAGTGCTCAATATCCAATCTTTAGCATTATGTTAGAAGCAGGCTTCATTGTAGGAATTAATTAGCTTTCTTGAGAACGTGCATTCACCCTGAAGGTATGCCTTCCCTTTCCTTGGTACGTTAAATTCACATTAAATTTATGTGCATAATGAACCAGTGTATAGCCCAGGACATGCACATTCCATCACCGGCGTCCATTATCCACATTAAGTGACCAGAGGATAAATTAGATTTCATGTGAGCACTACCCTGGTATTTTCTGCAGTTCTTTAAAAATGTGTTTATCCAGACCTCTGTGTCTCCTGCCTTTCAGATTATGCAGCTCTAAAAGAAGCTGTTAAAAAGTTCTGTCGCAGAGTGAAATTGGAACCAAAGAACCCACAGTGGAAGAATTACAGGCCACAGTATCAAGCAAAAAGTTTCAAATACCATAGACAAAGCAACTGCATAGGCTCATGTAATTTTGAAATAAGCCTATGCAAATGCATGAAGCATGGAGAATAAACAAGAGGAGTTAGAGTCGTGTACATGCCTATGATCTATTGGCATCACAGAGACATGGTGGCATGGCTCCTATGACTGGAGTGTTAAAATGGAACGATACAGGTTCTTTAGGAAGGACAGGCAGGGGAGACAAGGATTGGGGTTGCCCCCTATGTCAATGACCAGGTGGAATGCATGGAGCTCCGCCTGGGGGAGATTGAGAGTTTATGGGTCAGGATTAAAGGGAGTGCAGGGACAGGTGGGGGTCTGCTACAGGCCAGCTGACCAGGAAGGCCAGTTGGTGCTCTACAGACAGGTAGGAGCAGCCTCACGTTCACAAGGCCTGGTGCTCATGGGGGACCTCAGTCACCCTGATATCTGTTGGAGGGACAGCACAGTAGGGCATAAGCAACCCAGGAGGTTCCTGGAATGCATCGATGATAATTTCTTTCTCAAAGTGATAGAGCAGCTAATGAGGAGAGGCTCTATGCTGGACCTTGTTCTCACCAATAAGAAGGGGCTGGTGGGGAATGTAAAGCTCAAAGTAAGGTCTCTTCCAACCCAAACCATTCTTTGATTCTATGAAGTCTTTTGTAGGATTATTAGTAGGGATTAAATGTAGCCTTTTCAGAGCCCAGATAATGTCTTGGCACTTCACCTGAAGGATTATTTGAATTAACTGCTAGTTATTGTATACTCTTATTCATCGTGCTCTAGCCACTGCAGAGGAATGTCTTCGTTTCAGCTAGTTTCACCTGCTATAGAACAAGAGATGAGGAAGGACACTGAGTAGAACAGACTGGTAATTGGTGCTCCTTGTGTATAAAGATTTAAATGTCAATACCATGCCATGGAAAATAGCATAAGTTGCAGGACGCAAGTTGTAGCAGTGTCTTGCTATAAGTTCTAAGTAGAGTGACACTGCTGTTCCAGAGTCTTCCTGGTGACAACCCCTCTCTAAGGTCTGTCTTGAGCCTAAGTGGCATATAGGGCAAGAATATATCTAGAATGAAGCAACAGTTATACAGGAGGGGGGTTAAATTTCCAGCTTTAGAAAATTGCATTTAATGTTTCCAGTCACTTCAAAATAAAATATACCCAGGTGGCAAGAGGAAGACAGACTTTCTTTCACTAAAAGTCTTCAGATTAAATCAGGCAACTAAACATTTTTAGCTTCTGGCTTCATATCTTCTAGCACATTGCTATGGGTGACAAATGTTCTGAAGGGCAAGCTATGCTTTAAATTTCACCTAGGCAGTTAATTTGCATACAAATAACTGACTAGTCCTTTAATTATCCCATAGTTCTGTTGATGATAGACAAGAGCTATAGCTCATACTCCCTCAGTTATGTTGGTGCAGCAAGAATAACAAGTAACTCAAAAAAAAAGTATTTTTATTACTGAAGTCAGCGCATGCATCTCTGAATTCACACAGGGAACAGATGTAACAAGTAAGAAGATACCATTTACACGCAGTCACTATTTGGGGTTGAACTGTGCTTAAGAGAAAGTTGCGTAGATCATAAGTCTGCAATCAAGAAAAGTTGTTCTTAATGTGCTGGTTCTTTTAGAACCAGGATAAGGCTTTTACATCTTTCAAAAACCCACCTTTCTCCTATCAATCATCATTTGATTGAAGAGAAGGAAAAACAAACACCTTATGCAGAAGATATAGAGCTATTTTGAAGAGCTTCCTTTACAAATGCTTCACTTGGGACCCAGTCTCTCACATAGAGTGGATCTCTTGTCTGAACCATCCCTCTCTGTGAACAGGTAAGTTCTGATGCTTTTATTGCCTTTCAATCTAATGGGTAGGTTTTATAGCTTGTATTTAGTTAACATATCTTATGCTGGCACTCTTGGAAAGGGAAAAAAAGAGGTTTGTTGGAAGCAAACTGTTAAAGAAATTCAGAATGTTGAAGAATAAGCAAGAGATAAAGGAGGTCAAACAGAAAATTGCTGGTTTTCCTCATAAAGACAGAAAAAGCTGTCTGCTGTTCTTTCTTTCTCCTTTTATTTCCTTAGACTTAGCAGCTTCTATTCATGCTGGCCGTGGTAGAGTTTTGCTTACAGCCCTACTCTTGTTTAACTCAGTAGCAAGATTTTTTTCATGAGCTATTTCTGCAGGAATAAGGCAATGTCAGTCTCAGTGCATACGCAGTTTCTGATTTAATATGTTTTTGAGCAATATTAATCTCTTACCTAAAGAGAGAAATACAACTCTTCCAAAGTAATTTGATCAAAACTATACTTGGGGTATATATATGTATTTTGGTGTATATATATGTATAAACTAAGTTGGGTTTGCAAATGTAGCTCAAGATTAAGCAACTTTTTATTTCAATTCACAAGTGGAAATAAAAGCTTTGAACTTTAAACTTGATTATTGTGACATTTCAGTTATGTTGTTATTTTCACTTTTTCTAATACAACTTGGTCAGGAGGCAACATATGAGGAAGTAACAATAAATATCAGTCTGGTTTTGTAGCCTTTACTCGAGTAAGTAATAGCACTGAGTCTGGGGGGACTGCTACTACTATAGGAACCACAGCAATGCGAAGTGACTTGTGTCTTAAAGATTTCATTAGTTAGTAAAATACAAAGATGTATAAAAACACAGTGGTTTTGGACTTTAAGAGGCACAGCAACTAAACAAACAGTTGAATGATCTAGCAGCAGCAGGAGTCCTCCTAATGCAAATACTTAGTGGAGTGACTCATAAAAACAAGCTGAAAGAAAAACATTAACCAGCTTACCCTTTCTTTCTCTCTCCCCCCCTCTCTCCCTCCTCCCTTCCCTCCTTCTTCCGTCCCTTCTTTTCTTCCTCTCTCTCTTGGCTCCTCCACTTCCCTCTCCCCACCTCTGCTATCTTAAAAGCACAAGCCGATCAACACCAGGGAATTTTTCCCTACTTGCGTATGGTACATCCAAAAGAATTGGTAAGGGAAGTAAAAGTGAGATGCCATTCCATTTTAAAACCCAAACTAATCTATGACAGTCTCCTTCTTGCTGAATCACTGTAAGGAAAGCTGTCTAAAGAGCTTCTCTAGTCTTACTACATAAACTCTTGAGTCACCATCTCGGTGTATAGGGCTAGTCCAACCATGGCAGGCAGTGCTGGAGTAAAGACAAACAGTAAGATTAAGACTTCAGATGTAGTTGTGCTGCAAAAACTCCTTAGAGGCTTTAAAGACTAATTTTCAGAAGTATAAATATCAGAAATAACTGAATGCTCCCAACATTGGTCTATCTTAATGTATCTGTGTGATTTTTGAACTAATTCATGTTATTCTTTGTTCCTTTCTCTGTGTCTGTGTGTGTGTGTATTTCAGTGGATATTGTTGTAAGATGGGTGCACTGTAATGTATTTGGAGTTTTCTTGGCAGTTTTCTGTGGCTTTGCTAGTCTAAATTTTTTTTTCAGGAAGCTGCAGTCACATGAGCTTAACCAACGTACCCCTTAGATTGTGAAGCGGTCACATTAGCGAAGGATCCCATTTAAAGCAGTGTGAATTCAAACTGTTAGGTGAAGGCTACTTATACTACAGGAATTTTAAAATATTTTTGTCAGTGATTGCCCCATATGACTATCACTTAGGAAGGAGAACATTCTCTTAAGGGGCTCTCTAAAGCACAAATTTTACTTCTCGAGAGAACATACCAACTGCCAAGCTTAAAGTACAAGCTTAGACTACAGAATTAAACTGCTGCTGAGATTATTTCTGTCATCATCTCTTTTATACATAATGTACAAAATCTGCAGTCTCACTCATAACCAAGCTAAACTGATGGGTACATATGAATGTGTTTACATCTGCTCATTTATCTCTAGAGTACATCTCAATGGCACAGTTATAAGTTACTCTTGTTGTTGCTGAATTTTTAAAAGTAAAATCTATCCTTTGTGTTTCTTGTCTAATATATAAATAGCCTGATTTGATTCTTGGAAACCTGTAATTTCTGGCTGCAATAAACTAGTAGAGGAATGTGTTTCTAAAATACATGTTTCCCACCACTGGAAGGAAGTCTATCTTACTAATATCTTTATCATTAATTTGCAGTAATGATACAGAAACTCAAACCAGCAGGAAGGATAAAAATATAGAGACAAGCCTTAAATAGCTTGTTGACAGAAAAGCTTTAGAAATAAATTTAACCTATCTCTCAACTACAGTGACCACTTGCCACTGTCTTTTTATATGGCATTGTATTCTGTGTTATTTACTGTTTTGTTATGCGTCTGCACATCCATTGATGCTTCATAGGAAGCTACATGACTGAATGCGACCCCGAAAGAGAAGGTAAGATTTGGGAGCTGGTGCAAGAAGTCTGTTCTCTAAGCCCTGTTTGTGGGTAAGCCATCAGTATCGTTACTCATGCTAAGGACTTTGCAAGCAGGACTGGTGGATTCTACAAATCCTAAAGTCATGAGCTAATTAGGCAATAGTTATAAAGTACCTCAGCCTGGATGAATCCATCCACCAGCCATATGGAGCACTGCAGTAATTTATCTCTGCAGTGGCACTCAAGATACAAATTTGCAGCTTGGTACGGGAGGTTATCTTTAGCCCGTGTGTCAAGTTGGACTTGGAGTGAAGGATATTGCTCTTCACCTGGGACCTTGCTGAGTGTTGCTTTTCTGTGTCCATTGCAGAACACAACTAAAGTTAACTTTCAGCTGATCATTAGCTTTCATCATCATTAAAGCTAACATTCCTCTGCACAGCTAAAGGAAGGATTAACATCAATTGAGTCTTTTTTAGAGAAAGGCAAGATCGACTATGGGTTTGCAGATTGGTCAATGCCTTTCCAAAATGAAACCCATGACCCAGAGATTCCAAGCCATTCACGTTCAAAAGAAAAGTGACCAGCATAGATATTGATGGACATTTGTGGGATTTAATTCATGGTATTTACAGTAATTAAAATTATTCCTGTTGGTGTTAGTACTGCAATTATTTCATTAACTAGTGTAAAAATAATTAGCAGAATCTGTTTCATAATGTTTTCAACAAATCTCAACCTGGATGCATATGGATGGTTCCTGTTGAAGTGAAGTGCAGGGATATCCACTGAAGTATTTAATTTGTGTTACGAGGGCACATTCCATGGCATTGCCATGTCATGTGTTACCTTGGCTGTAACATTATGTTGCCTAAATCAGTATGAAAGCCCTGTTCACTGCATTGTGCAAGAGACCTGGTGATTGCTTCCCAGCAGTGATGAGAATGAGTTATGAGCCTCTCTGCCTCTTCCTAAAATAACAGGGAATTAATTTCATGTGGGCAAACACTTGACTCATTCTTCTTGGAACTGATAGCTTACCACACAGGACTTGGAGGCTGCTCAGTGAACCAGTCCATGGTTCACAGGAAGAAGAAGCCTCCAGAGGAGCTCAGACACTCAAAGAATAACATTTTTGGCCAAAAATAACCCTGAGCACTGAAAACAAATTGAAAAAAAAAAAAAAGTTGATTTAGTTGTAAATTTGTTGCAGCAACATGTACCTCCAGACATATCTGAGAGATGGATGGTAGAGCCATCTTTGTCTCTTCACTCTGCTGTTTCCAAGTAAAGCTTCTTCCCAGCCAAACCAGCGCTACATATGATATACATGGCTTGTGATCATGAGTCACATGAGGTATGTCAGCTCCTGCTGGTGAAGACCCTGGGGCAAGGTGTGAAGGTAAGAATAGCTGCCCTGGGGCAATCGCAATGATACAATGATATCTGCAGAGGGACTGAAAAAGTCTTGAGGAAAGCTTAGGAAAGGCCAGAACTGTAAGAATGGCAGTAGGAGAGAGGGACAGTCCCACATGTGATGCTGTACAGGGCAGGTAGGTAGGTGTCATTCTTGGCGTCTCCCGAATGAATGTGCAAAGGATGCAGCGCAGCATGTTGTGTTGTGGGTTTCAGCACTGGTTTGTATGGATGCGTGTGAACGTAGGTGTGGGGGTGAGATGCAGTCAGGATAGTAGAAGCGATACTTCGATCAGTTCACACACACTGGTGAACTGGAGATCACCTTTTCTCCCATATCCTCCACAGATAGTATATGTTTTTCCCTCGGTTCTGTAGCTGACTGTGGGGAATGGTGTGGCCAAGTGTACACCATGTTTTTGACTCTGTGTTTTTGTCTTGACTGACAGACCTTCTGCAGACTCTTTGGCACAAAGTTGAAAATGGCTCACTGACAGCAGAAGGAATATGTCCTTCTTGGAGATGTGAATCCTTCCTTGGATGAAGGATCTGCTGTGTACTGCCAGCTAGCATTCTTGCTGATTGTTAAGTTTCCAAATTAAAAAATTATTTAACTCTACTTGAGGCAATATGTGCTATGAGATGCTGCTGTGGCATGAGTCTTTGTGGATTATTGCATATATACGGAACCAAAAACAAACCTACCCACATACCTTTTTCCTTCCTTTGTGTTCCCTTCCCTACCCGCTGTGCAACTGCTCCTCCCCAGTGGTGATAGAACATTCTTTCCTCCCTCACATTTTTAAATAGGGAGATAAAGAGAGTGATCAGCCTGCCAAGAGCAAGGGAAAGGGTCTGGAATCACTTGGTGGGAAGTGGGAAGTAAAGGAGAGAAATTGATCACTCCCCAAAGTCATTCCCTTGCTTCTGAAAATATATAATTCCACTAGTGATACCACAGAAAGAATAATCTTTCCCATCCCTAGGAAAATATCAGGAATTCCTGCTCCAAGAAGTACACTTAGCATCCTCATTTGTATACTGACAAATCTGCCTTCATTCCAGAGATGGCATGGGTCTCCAAGGAAAGAATAACATTTCTGTTCCAGAGTATTAGTGGCCTGAGGCTGATCTCTGTAAACTATCTACAACTAAGGCTTCTCCGCACTGGGAAATGACATTCAAGTTGGAACAGGAACGCAGGAAATTAATGTGGTAACAAACACAGTGCTAAACGCAACTGTCTGTATTTGGAGTTGGGCTCTCATTTGTGCTGAACCCTGTTTACCTACACAGGAAACCGTAAAGGGATCTTGAAGTTGATAAAATTATTAGAGTAAGAGATTTTTAACAAGATATGGAATACCCCAAGTTGAAAGACTCATCTTAATGCAATTTACTGGTGTAAATAGGCTGGGAAACAAGTAATTTAAAGGAGGCTGTTGTCATTATATTAATTGGTCATGGTAGCTTCACGCTGAAGTTGAGTTTGTACTTGATAACAGAGATAAGCAAAATGAAAAACTCTATGAGCATCTTTAGAAAATAAATGAGAACCATGTTTTTATATTAATCAGTTAAAAGAAATATGCTTAGCATGGTAATGTTTAGCGCTAGACATTTGTGTCAAAAGCCCTAGGAAACATCTAACACCCTTTGCCCTTTCTTGTAGAGGGTCAAGAGGCGTCACTTAAAAATGGCAGGTGCAGGTAGACATGAAAACCCCATTTACTAAATGTCTTTAAAGAGCACGCTGCCTCTGTCTATCCAGCTGCAGGTTTTGTTAGGACCTGTGCATCACTAGGAATACTTCCTGTTATAATACGGTATCTTTGAACAAAAATGGATTGCATTTTGCTTCTCTGAGAACTGGGATATGTAAGTACCTGTAATGGGTTTGAACAAATCATAATAAGACTGGAAACGTTAGACAGTAACTGCTTAATCCTGCAGTTATTTTATTAATTTTTCTTTGTTATTAAGGTAGTAAAAGTAATTGAAATGTTAATCTAGGATATTTGCTAAGGCATTATGCCTACTCTGTATTCAATTCACGTTTCAGTGCTGTGGGTTAAAGATGGATTCAATATTAGAGATATGAAATTCTTGGATCTCAGCAGTTTTGATTTAAGGGATTGAGTTGCGTTAATTGTACTTGTCTGCCCACAGGGTGTAAAGAGATGATCAAAACGTTGGCAAGCTTTATATGACTTTGATACTGTTGCATGCTAGCAACAATACGTCTGCAAAAGCAGGAATTTCTCCAGAAGTTAGCCTTTAGGTTAACAGTTTTAGCAGGCAGCGTAGTACAGGTGTAATACAGCTAGTTGAGGGTGTGACCTTGGGGAGTGCTATACTTGGTGCTTTCTGATTGAGATTGTAGGTGCTTTTCATCAAGCTTGGATAGAGTTACATGGAAGTATTTTTAAAATGAAGGGATATAGATAGTACAAGGTGGAAGATACTGTTGTTATTTTAATTCTGGTTTTGTGCAGCATAGAAAGTGAGATAGCGTTTTGGATATTGTCCTGAGAAGAGGAGCCAAGAAATTCTGTTTTTAAATCCTGATACTGACATTTACTCAGAGCCAGAAAGAAAGAGGCGGCTCCTGAGGCACAGTTACCCCACTTTTGCTAGAGGACCGCTAAATCACCTCTAGTTGCACTATTTTCAAAATGTAGAAACAATGCTTATAATCTGAAGGTTAACTAGATAGTGTATGACAAATTGCTTTGAAGATTGAGTATTGAAGAAATTGCATACTTTTAAATACAGCTCAGTATTTAATAACTTATAAGATAGCCGGCTCCTGCTCTCTCTGTCTTGCAACAGTTTTGCAATTTGCTTTAATGACAGTAGGATGACCTCCAGAGTTTCTACAATTTTAATCTATGTTTTATTTGAAGACTGCAATGCCTGGTCTAAATGACTTTTTGTGTTGCCTCCAACCCCAGTTCCATGAAACATTCCAAAAAAGTCCTGTGATAATACAGGAGACAAACAAGCTCCTTAGGCCCTAAGATCCTTTAGCATTTTATATATTTTATCATGTATCTAAATTCCAGCATTGTGTCGGATACACATTTTCTCTACTTTGATTGCTCTCCATCCACCATTTAAAAAGATAGCCAGTTGCTCTGTCAGCTGAATACTTCAGTATGTGGATGTGATCAAAGTGAAATAATGATAAATAAATGGCATAGGAACCGCTTAATTGTACAATTGCGCACAGTTTAGGAGAATAAAACGTGTGCTCACTTACTGTGTTTGGACAGGAGAGAACTATTGTTTAGTAAGAATAATTTCCCAGCTATGGGAAAATAAATTTTAAATTCCTGGCATATCTCTTCATCTGAAAATTCAGGGGAATTTAGAGCTGCATGTGAAATTTGTGGCTTAAACCCATCTCTGGGGAAAGTAGAAGTGTTGGAATAAGTCAGGGTAAACCAGTGACAACTCACCCATTTAAAACGAGGTAACTCTATTGTGCTAGATCTGTAAAAGTCTGTTAAAAGGGACAGGATTTGCCTACCCTATTCTCGTACTCTGTTCCCTGTACATACTTGTGGCCATTCTCAGAGATAGGTCCTCTTTAGTCTGGGCAGATGAGGAAGTTTTTGGGAGCTGCACCCTTCCTCCTCTGTGTATGGGAATAGGCTATGTCATATCCCACTCTTACATCCTTGACCTGAAACCTTCATATCAGGAATGGTGGACAGGGATGGTGACCTCAGGCACTTGTTGCCTCAGCTGGTGCTGAGCCCTTGGCCTTCTGCCGTTGGCACTTGGGGGAGTTGTAGCTCACTCTTACTTTTGTCTGTGTCCCCCAGCTCATTCCAGGTAGCATAGTGGCTCTCTGTTTTTTCGCTCTTGCACAAGAGCTTTTCTCGCACTTTAGGTGTTGGGAAAATGAAAGGAGTACATGGGCCAGGTTTCTTCCTGTGTCAGCGCCACATGCAACAGGTTGGCAGGATGTTATGTGACTGTATTCTTGCTGATGGACACAGGGCTGTGTAGGACACTTCTCTCTTCCCCAGTGCAGACTTACAGATGCATTCCAGTGGGACTTCCTCACAGTTGCTGCAGAAACTTCTCGGTCTACAGCTGTACCTAAAGTTCAGGGTTGATCAGACCCTAGAACAATTTGGTCAGTACTAAGTAAATTGTATTGAATTTAGAATGTGTTTTTCACTTTCATTTAAATCAACAAACATGAAGGAGAAACAATTAAATATATTGCTTGCTAACTACACAAAAGATGTATGTGTTCTATTACATCTCATTCTGTTATTTTTGTCCTTTGGTTAATAAATATAATAAACATGCCCAACTTAAATACATTACTGCAGGATGCTAATATACTGAGGATATTGAATATAATAGTTGTCTTGGAGAAATGGTCCAACAGAACAAATAAAAAAATACATAAATAAGTTGATATGATTTGATGTGATTATTCTGTCTTAAATTTCTAGAGACAACAATGATCACTCTAATTTCTTTCTCAGAAGTCCCAAATAGCAAGACAGAGGAACAAAGGATGGAACTCACTTAGACCATCTATAGTGGATTTTGCTTTAGTGTATTTTAAACAGTTGATTATTTAGCGTATGCATACTTAAGGGACACTTTCCTAAGAGAAACAATAATACTACTGAGTAACATATTTGTGCTTTATATAGGTATATATCCACTAATGTAATTTATCTGATGTAATTTATCAAAGCTTTATTGATTAAGCTTTGGTTGTCTGTTATTTGTCAGCAGACTTCCCGTATTTTAGGAAAATGTATTTTATGACAAATAGAATATTTAATTCAAAGCAAGCCTGCTACACTTACTTTTCAGTAAAACAAAAAATCCCGAATTCAGTGAGCTTTTCAGCACACAAATGTTGAACTAATCACTCAGCATTATTTCGTGTTCTTTGATAAAGCCTTCAATGCTGCAATTTTTATCAGCAGGGTACCTGTTCAACGTGATTTGCAGGGAGGTTCCAACTGAGTCCTGATCTGTAAAAGTATATACTTTAAATAGGTTACTATTTTTGTAATGCAAGTGCTCAATGGTTGAATGAGAATGTGAAATCAAGGTGCATGTGGAGGTCTATTTTTAGTTTTGCATTTTGCACGGCCAGGTTGGTTACAAATATGGTGTGTGAACTCTAGAATAAGAATGGAAAGGCAGACCATAACCATGCTATTTCTTGAAATAGCACACAATTTAATAGATACTGCTACTTTTATTTTTGCATGAGCAATGCTCTGACCATAACCACGTATTTATTGAAATAGTACACAGTTTAATAGATACTGCTGCTTTTATTTCTGCATGAACAATGCTCTGTGGATTTCTTCAGTAAATAAAAACGCAGAATATTGATGATGCTTTGAGCTTTTGGAGTCTTCTCACATCCTTGCAAGACCAGTGCAAGAAATCCTCTTACTGTTTCTGTCATTTTTTTGTTATCAATCATATCATTTATACCAAAGGAGTTTAATCAGAACCTCTTATGTGTATACATACAGCAGACAATTCTGAAATTAGCTGCCTTGAAATACAAAGTTGTTCTTTGTAGGGAACAGTTCTAGTCTTGTTTGCGTTGAGGATATACCCATATGGATACTATTTCCAGTGTTTTCCAGTGGTTTTCCTTAAACTTGACAGGCTTAGTTGGATTTCGGGTTTTAGACTGTCATTGTGCTCTATTTCTAAAATATGACTGAGAGAGGCCTGTGCTCTGATCTCCATATGAATGCTGGATTTTTATATTCCAAACACCCACTATCCTAACTACAATATATCTAAAATATGATCTATAGCTTTCTGTGAATTTGTACAGAAGTTCACAAATATTAGTAATTTTGAGGGATGATACTCATTTTAATCCCGACAACACTTATGTGGCAAATAACTTTGTGTCCCTTACCTATACACTTACGTTGGTAAAAATTATTTGTATCACACATAATTGCAAAGTAGGGTAGATGAGTCTTCGTATGAAGCCTCATATCACTTTTAAGTTTACTGCTTGAAGACTGTGCATCAAAGCATTTTGTGCACCATTAGCTTGTTCCCTGCCAGACGACGTGGTACCCACACAAATATTACCATCTGGCAACTTCTGTTTAAAGCAGCTGTTGTCAGAGTATTCCAGAATTTTAATCGGCATCTAGATTTCTAATGCCGAAGCCAAGATACCTTTGGTCTCATTGCAAATGAAAGAGCTTTTTAGATTACAGGGCCGCACTACAGTGTGCTGATGTCCCCGAACTGTACCCATGTACAAAAGGGCCACATTCCAGGTATAAGTTCCCAAATGATAATTGACTTGTTTTAGGATGACTTTCTGTGGGAACATCTGCAAGGTCTTACGGAAGGAAACAAGGAGTGGACAGTGCAAAAGAACAAGAGTTATCCACTAAGTTGTGATGGTCTAGAAATTGCTTGGGCTCTTCAGTTTTAAGGCAGGATGCAACTGAAAACATGTTAACTGTTTATTTTGGTGCAATGCTTCTTAATGACCATGCATTGATAACAGCAGCTACTTTTAGGTTATGGGATATCTGAATCAGATCACAATTAAACACTGAAACAACTTGGGCTGAAAAGAAATTAATCCAATATACAACTTTGCAAATAGTAAAATCTAAAAGAACCAGCGTACAATGTTTTTGTTGGTTTTTTTTTTTTTCACATAGATTTATTTATAATTTCAAAAAGACACAGAAGAGGAAAGTTATTGACCAAAAAACTGGCAGGAATGGGTCTTCCATTGCTGACACGTAACAGACGTCAAAATTTTATCCTCAGTTTCCTTGAGTCACCATAGGGTTCAAGTTTTAAGCTACAGGAATGATTTAGTAAGAATTTCTGTGTGATACAGTAGCAAGGAGTAGTACTGCCTTAGCTACAGACACTGGACTTTATTATTTCTTTACCAACACAAATGTGGATTTTTCTCCAGGGAACTCAGTATTGGTACCTTGTTTTCCAGTCAGTGGAGTTTTACCATTGATGCAGCATGTAATTACTTATGACCCATAAGTTATAACTGTACAAAACAACTGTGTGTTGCTGAAAATTAGAATTCCTTCTAGGAATTAATGAAGGAGAGAGAACTGGGGGACTTGTTGCTATAGCAGTGGGTAAAATGTAGCCCACTACAGATGAATAATATTGGCATGGGATTTCTGTGAATCGCAGCAGAACGTAGGTAAGAAATTAGTGGGTACATTTAAAGAAATAGAGTTCCAATATCCATCATCTCATGTTACTCATTCCCAAAACAAACAAACAAAAGCCCATCCCCCCCTCAAAAATTCTGTAACATTTTATTTCCATAAACCTTAAAAACTTGTTCTTCTATGCTGTTGTTTTTCACATCTCCTTCTTATAGTGGGCAAAGTTTGTATTCATATTTGCCATGTAGCCCTTAAAAAACACCATTTGCAAAGATTGAGGTACTCCAGTAGAAACTGCAGATACTGATGCTGTTTCTAGGGGATGCTCTTTGGGGGTGCTTTGCAGTGTGGGCACTGGTGTGTACAATATTACGAAGAGAGAGGAGTGTTTTACTGCAATTCTTGTTTGTATTCTGCAGATTCTCACAACTCTCTTTTCCTGATGAATTCTTATGGTTAAGGCTTTTTTCACATTTGAGGCAGCTGAAGAAGTTGTGTGGGCTTAACGTCTGGTTGTCCCATGGAGTCTAGGAAATAGGTGGAGTACTTGCCTCTGCAAAGACTCTGTAGCTGCAGGGGGAGCGCATGACATTGCCCATGTCTTCTGTTATTGGGACTACACGTTTTCTGCTACTTGTAATCTCCCTGCTCACTTCTGGCAGGGTGGCTGGGTATTTTTTCACCTGAAACCGTGCCACTTATCCAGAAGTGATTAAGGGACTGGATCTCAGTCCTAGGTTTTCACACAGCTATTGTTGCTGGTTTGGTTCAGATCAGAATACAAATTAATAGTGAGCCACATTTGTCCTGTGTTAAATAGCTCTGAAAAAGCACAGATTAATGTGGATGAATATGCTGAAACATATATAAGAACATACACTCTCTGCATTTCACTTACTTATGTTTAATGTGTATTATTTATTTTGTATGCTTATCAGCCCAGCAAAGAGAGCGGGTTTCTGTACAGCACTTTGTTTTCCCATTTCTTGGACTTCACTGAAGGCAGAAACACACTCAAGGCACCCACACTCTTTTATACATATCTTCTGCTGTTCATCAATCAGAGAGCCACATTCAGCTCATCAAGGCACTTTGTAATGTGCAGTTGCTGGTGATTTTTTTCCCCCTTCCAGCATATAATTGCTCAGTCCCTACTTTATCATAGATTTAGTAAGATATTTTTCTCAACCATTCAAGTGCTCTTGCTAAAGTACAATTATAGCGATTATATTAAGGAAGGTTATGAACTGAAAAAATGTACAAAGCCTTATTTTGAAATGAGGTAATATTAGGAACACAAATTACACGAAGCTTGGAACTTGACCAAAATAAAAAGATTAAAGAAGACCAATTTTTGGAAGGCCAGGATATTTTTTGAAAATCATAAAAGTGTTGAAAGAATTGCGAGAATCACAATAATGCTGATTTGGAACAGACAGAGGAATCAGATTGGTTTGTTCTCACACTTGAGTAAATCAAGAGTGATTCCATTCAAGCAAATATAATCCTGCCAATAGAAAACCAAATGTAAATAGGAGGAGAACTGACCTAGAGAATCTTATCCTTTGGAAAGCTCTATGCACAAGTCAAGTCTGACATTTTCTATTTTCTGTGTTGAAAGAAGCAAAACAAATATGCCTCCTGTTGTTTTATTTTGTGCCCTCAACAACACAGGAAAGTGTGTGGCATGCCAAATGTCATTTCAATCTGAATTACATATATGCATACACTCTGCTGGTGCAGAAATCATAGCACTTTGCAGGGCATTCTGCTGCCTCTTACTCCTCCAGTTTGACAAACTAGACTTCAGAAGAAATAGTCATCAGAAAAAAAGGGAGCCTGCAAAGCCATGACATTTCATCAGTACTTGGCTTCTCTTAACAAAACTCTTGATACGCATAACATAAACAACAAGCTGTACCTTTCAAGAGCCATTTGATATGATTGAGTTTATGCTTGATGCACTAGTAGCAGTCTGCCTTGTGCATTAGATATAGACCATGAAAGTAGCCTGATTTTATCAGGTCTACTATCAGGTCTGTAACATTTATATTTCTGGGGTTTTTAGAGGAGACAGGGACACATGACTTTCTGAAGCACATTAGACTATTGTCTGATCAAGTCAGATATCTTGCTTCCTACAATGGTCATGTGCTAATACTTTGCAGTTGCGAATAACAACTATTAAATTGTGGCGAACTTGGAGGCAGAAAGTAAGTTCTGACCACTCCTATCACAGCTTCAAGAGTTTAAACAAAGTGTCCATATTCATTGATTGTTCATTAACATTTTCCCAAAAACATAACTCTTAAAATTTCATGAATTTATGTACTTCTGCTATTACAAAAAAAAAAAAAAAGACAATTTTGTAGAGAATTCTTTTTTTTGTAAAAGCAAAGATGAATCTATTGTCTTTGAAATGCAGGTTAGAAAAATATAAGTCCTCTCTCTTCCTTCCATATGCAAGATAATGAGATATTAACTTAGTGTATCTCAAAAATGAGAGAAGGGGAAACTGCAGCCTGCTCTGGAAACACTACTGATGGAACTATTTCTGGTAGTAAATTTTATTCAGCTGTAAATCTGTGTTGGTTTGAGCCCTCAGCCACCAGCTATGGATTTAATCAATGTTTGGAGCTGGATGAATAATTCAATTTGATCTATTCTCTTTCAGCTTGTGAAATCCATCTTCAGATTTCAGCTCCCTCATGTATTTATCCACATACTACCTGAATCCTTTCAAAGCTGTGCCTGTCTCCCTTCAGGACGATGGTTCCAATAACATGAGCAGGCATTCAGTTCTGCAAAGGGTTCTGCTTAAACAGAAACAAATAAAAAATGCTGTGCAAGGGCAAACACGCAAAATTCAGCCCTGATGATTCAGTCTCTGGGTTAAATTGATACATGGGTGACAGTCTGACATGGGTAAAGTGAATGCCACAGTTTCCACAGACTTGGAAAAGAGTGTGGTTTCAGATTAGGTCCCAAATCCTATAAGTGAGAATGTTAAATTCAGACTTGCGAATGCAGTTTTGAAATGTGTTTTCACATTCAGCCCTATGACATGTCTCTTGTCAGTTTAAAGAAAGGGAATGCAAGGATGACTGATGTTGTTGAATTGTAAATATTTGTATGAATGCTTATGCAAACTCTTTTATATAGGTTTTATGCAAAAGCTTCAGGTTAGTCTGGTTGAAATGTAACTTCCTTACATTAAAGAGACCAGAGTAGGTTTTCTACTTTGGGTGACCTGGAGTAAAATAATAACAGATGATTCACTCGCCCTTCCTAAAAGCATGACAACTGCTTCGATGCAATAGAAATGTGGTGGGAAATGCTATGATTTAATGGTGGGGATGGTCATTTTATTTGCAAGTTTTTGCTGGAGCAGCTGTTCCATACCTCTGGTCTAAATGACCATCCTGCTTTTGATGGGTTTTGTATTTTGGGCTTACTTTTTCTGGTTCTGTTAGACATCCATTGCATTATGGGTTCAAGTTAATGTGCGTCATGTCTTTCTTTCCCCATTAGACATCAGTAAAAGCCAAGGAGCAATATTCAATACAACCTATTTCTAAAAGCTAAGTAATGTTTCTTTTTCTTTTTTTCTTTTTTTTCTGTTTCTATGTACCTTTCATCCAGATCCTACTCTTTTCAGTGAACACATTTAGCTACTGACATCAAGAAAACAAAATTATACATTTTAAAAACAATCAAAGTGTGACAGTAAATGGCATTATGATGAAACAGGCGTAATGTGGCTCTATTGTGGGCAGCAGATTGATGTTCTTAATTATTCATTTTCATGCTTTTAGGTGCTTGGATTTTTAATGTAATGTAATAGGTACCGTTTTATGACATTGTTACATTTAGTGCCTTCAAGTGGATTAAGGAATATGTCTGATGATTTGGTTTTTTGTTTTGATAGTCTGGCAACACTTGGATGAAATGCAAAAACAACACATAAAATGACAAGCTGACGAGAAGGAAGGTCAGATAGATGTAATTTCCATGTCAGGAGGAAGGTGTAGGCTAAAAGAAGTTGGAGACCATTTTTTTTCTTGCTACTTGTGTTTTGACAGAGCTGCTGCAAAACTTTCCAGCAACATGGGAAATAGTTTTTATTTCTGTTGCAAAAGTTAGTGGTTGAGACTAAGGCTGGAACTGGGTTAACTGCCCCTATCATGATAACAGGTGGTGGTAAGAATATCTGAGTTTGGTTACTTACATTGCTCTCTCAACATATTCCCCAACCCTCCCTGGGACAATTGCAACCATCTTAGCTTGTAAAGGCTCTGGGTTAGTCAAAAGGCAGGAAAGCTTCTGCCCCTGCCTTCAGCTTGTTTTTCCAAGTTGCTGCTGTAGTAGAGATAAGAGTCCTCTCTTGCATTCACCCTTGCCTTTATTTCTTCCTTCCCATCCAGTCTGATTGTTACTGGCCATGAATTATATGTTTATGTGGTGCAGGAGAACACCTCTGTATCCTTATAAGACCTTTTCTTGACTGTGGAACTAACATGACAGGAGGAAGCAGGAACAGGATCTATTTTTGGTATGACTCTTCCCTCACCTGGTGAATTGGAGAAGAGTAAGTGCTCATCTTCCTCAAGCATACCAGTCAACAGCATCTCCTGCTTCATTGTAGAAGGAAATCCATGCTTTCAACAATTTATTTGTAAACTCCAAATATCCGTAAGAGCTCAGTTGTCTGTAAGTCCATGGAAGAACAATACAGTTCAAAGCAACTTTGAAGTACCTTGTCCTTTTGAGTAGTTTGAGTACAGATTTAAGCAGGTTCACCTATACTTTGTACAGAAGTTACTGGAATTATTTCTGTTTACTCCTTTTGCCTTCTGGACAAAGCTTCTGTTGCATTTTGTATTATGGTCTGAAAATATCTAATGCTCAATGTTTAAGTGCAATGGAGAACATTTTGATTTTCATGGATACTGAATTCTTGTATGAACTTACCAGCCCAGTTATTATTTATTTTTCACACCATTAAATGTGACATAGGTATTCCATGGGAAACAGAAATAATTTTATTCCTCATGGTTATGAAATCATTAGAAAGGCTGAGGTACATCTGTAATGGCTATCCATTAATATAATAGTTATACTTAATAATAAGCAATTGCAAGCCTGGATTTTCTAAATGCTGTTACTTTTTGAAAATACTTTTGAAGACTTTGAAAAATCTTTCCAAAGGACTATGGAGCTTTTGTCATCTTTCAGATGAAGGCAGTCAGAGATGTTCACAGCATCCTCACCATCTGGAATGCACTGCCCAGCAGCACCCAAAGGGAAATGTAAATATTAGACTAGCTCTTGGTTCAACCTATTGATATGTTGGTGTTTCTTGGGTAAAATTTCTCACCTCTCTATGATAGCTGTGCAGATTTGAGCCTTATGGCAGAAATGCTGGGTGGGTGGCGGAGATGTGAGTAATTTATGAAGTCAGCCAGTCTTGCTCCAGAGATGCTACTGGGAGGGCAGTCAGACTCATCAAAAAGGCTCATTATCATTTCCTAATGTCACTTTCCCATTGTCAAGCAAAACAGCTTAATCTAACGTGAAAAAAAAGGTGTTTGAGTGTCTGGTGCCACCTATTTGATATATAAATATTTAAATATTAACTTATGAGATACTGGTTTTCTAACGTGCAGCCCTGTGTTTTTCTAAGACACAGCAGCTATCCATCTGCCTCACGTATACAAAAGCACCCATATTTTCTAAAACTCAAGTGTGCTCTTGCATAATTGAAAAAAAGTTCTAGTCATTTTCTGAAAAGTGACAGTAAATAACTGCATTTTCATGCTAGGGATATTGAGTTATGCTGTCTCTTTCCAGTGATACAGTCTCACAGTCTTCAAATTAATCCTGTCTCTACAGACCTGTTGGGCACAGCGAGTTACTGCAGATCTAGCTGCAGACAGCATCCGTCTGATTCTGTTCATCCAGGAGGAACAGAATCCAGCTCTTAAAATCCGTCCTTGGCAGGGCTGAAGCTGGCAGTTTGCAGGCATGTATGAAGGGATCAGCTGCTTAAGGAAAGGCTGTTTCTGTGTTCTTTGGAGGATGATCTTATAAGAAAGAATGAATGCAGTAAATAACTGAAAGCTGCTGTGCCAAACTAAAACAGGACAGAATGGGATTGTTGGTGTCCCAAGTTTCCCCCTTTTCATGCTCCATTCTCTCCTCCAAACTGGCAGCTGTTTTCATGAACACTCATTCCTTCCCCTAACTGTTGGCTAAAATGCCATTTCTAAGACTGATGCAGTATCATTCAAGATGAGAGTGCTTTTCTTAGATACACATGTTGTTGTCATACTCCTGTCCTTTCCCGTAAAACCCAAATACATCTGTACGCCACGCTAGTCCCTGTAAAATGGCTGTCATGGTTCATTTTTCCTTCCCAGACCCTTCTATGGTTGTAGCATAAAGGTTATTTTGACACCAACTTTGTGCTTGCCAATATAGTTACCTCACAGTTATGTAGATTTTCCATGGAGACGTGGAGCGTCTTATTCTTGGGGGGAACTCCAGCTTAGAAAGGTAAGACTGTGTTAAAACAGAAACTATGTTAATTGCATAGTCTAACTTATTACCTTAGGCTTCAGCCTTCTCTGAGCCATCTGTTGTTTGCTTTTTCCCTTGTGAAGTTATGCATCTGTACTTTCCTCTGTTTTTCACTTATTTTTGAAGTATTAATAGCACCTTTTCTTGGTTGCTGTTTTTTTTTTTTACAATCATTGCGTTTGTAACTCATTTTACTTCTTAGCCTTTCTGACTCCGTTACTGCATTCTTGTGCTATTTCTTCATATTCTTCCTGAGTCCTGTGCCTTTTTCACACTTTTTATATGATTCCTCATCTTAAATACTAGCAAAGGGAAATTGTATTAAGAATTACTCCAAATTTCTTAATTCCTTTTGTAACTTTTATAACAAGTATGTAATTCTGGATATTATTTTACGTAAAAAATTGTTGCATAAATGCCTAAACTCATTTTGATCATGTAAATTCTTGTTGCACTGACTGAAAAATATTTTCAGTTTTGAGTTCATCACCTTTTACTCTCACTGCAACTGTGGTTGTGTGTAAATGTAGTATGATGCTCCTATTGTGTAACAATATTTTCATGCCAGCACATATACATAGTTGTCTGCACCTTTAAAAATATAATTTTGCATCTAAAATCCACAATTCAATTCCCATGGGTCTGGTTTTTTTCTTTTTTTCCCACTTCTGAGATGAAAGAATAGCTCAAATAGTCTAATTATACCTGAAATCAATGGTGCCACTAGTACGATCATGCCTGTGTTGCTGTTGAAGGTACATGCATGCAAACTTTTACCTTCCAGCAGTATCAGTTGATCAGCATTTTGTAGGCATTGCATGAATTTTCTCTAATTGATGTGTAATTCAGTGACTAAAGTACAAAGTAGGAGCAGTTTTATCCCTAATTCTGTGCCTAGTTCTGGCACAGTTAAAGTACCTTATTTTGCCCCCGTCAGTAGAACAGAGTAGAGGCAATGTTACCTCGTAAAATATTATGAGATTGAATTGAGAGACATTATTGAACCTATAAAGAATACAGAGGAATGGTCAGATGGGATTCATATGTCTCTGAAAGAAAACAAATTTTTATTTAGAAAAATAGATTATATTTCTAATTCTTAAAAGTTGTATGTCCAAAGTGCTGGTTTGGCATTGATTTCAAAAGGAGTGGAATTAATCTATAAGATTTTATATTGAATAGTTTGCTAATGACATAATGATGTCACTCTCTCAGTTGTGCACTTTTTCTTTATCCCTATCAATAGGGATATCTGGTATGAATATATAACATATTACACTTTCAGGAAAGTTACAGCATAACAGGGCAAGGGAGTTGATGTGTTTATCTAAATAAGGAAGGCACTCAGTGTTTAAATAAAGTCAGCCACAGAATCAAAGAGTGCACTACTGGTTCATTTATTCAAGTTCATTTAGGGCTTGCATGCTAAAGTGCTAAATTTGGCTCTATGTTTCATGGTTTACAGCCCACCTATAGGACTATTTTCAGGAATTGTATCTGACATGAGAACTGATAGTAGAAGACGAGGTAGCAAACAACAACGTACTAAAATGCTTGAAACTCTTCTGCTTGACTTTGTGCTGAAGCAGGAAAAGGACAGACCTTCAGGTGCAAGCGAGAGAGGCTTTAGGAAGATGAGGATTGATTATTGGTTTTTTTTCCTTCTGAAATGGATTAAGAGTGCTCATGGGATGAAACTTTGTGCGAGCAACTTCACCACGTGCTTGTGGGTGCTGAGCTCAAAGCCTGCAAGGGCAACTGCCCCTGCCTGCAGGACACCTTTGTCCCTGTGCGCTGGCTTTGAACCTGGGCCATGTTTGGAGCTGGCCTGTTTTCTCACATACTGGGAACTGAGGCCAGTTAGTCCAGATGAGGAAGTAAATTAATGTCTTTAGCCTAGCATTTATAGTAACTAGCTGTTGCTAATTGTCCTGTGATATGAAAAGGGACAAGCGTTTCCTGCTCGTCTTTTTTTGGTAGCTTTCCATGCCTTAGGTGTGAGACAAGGGTCTGAACTTTGTTGAACTTTGTAAACAGGAAAGTCTTTTATGACCTTCTTCAGAGAAGTGCAATTGGAGTAATTTGTTTTATTTGTTACAAAATGTCAACAGGTTTATGTCTGATGGTAGAACACCAAAAAGGCATTTGAAACTTTGCATTCTTTCTTGTGTTGCCTTCTATCAGCTAGTATAGCACAGTAAAACATTCTCTGATACATTTGGGAAAATCTTTCTGGGCTCTATTCCAAGGTTAGGCATATATTGCTACTATGCTCAAAAACATACATTACTATGCATATACATTGCATGTGAGTGAGAGATGTTGTGGTTTTGGTACACCATTCGAAATTGACTGTGTTTTCACATTAAAAAATTTCATCAAAAAGAGAAACTTGGAATTGATGAATGGAGTTTTTGGTGGAAAAGGAGCAGAAGGTAAAGCCATTTTTAGGGTTTAGGAGTGTTCTTGAACTCTGTTTAAATGAATAATTCAGACTTTTTGCGGGAATATACTCACAACTGCAAATTGCAATCAACACAGGAAAAAAAATGCAAATAAATGGTCAAAATATGGAATTTAGCAAAAAAATGTGCCCAAATCATTTAATAAAGCAGATAGTAATAATAAGTTTCATAAGTCTTTTTTTTTTTTTTTTAAATCTAAAATTGCCCTATTTGATATAAAGATCTTCTGGGCCATACTATGTAAGTGTATTCTACAGCAGAGACTAAAGAGGTCCTGAAAAATTTTGGGGACAGGGTTAAAGAGAAGAGAGTAGGGAAAAGAAAGGAAGGAAATAAAGAGTGAGGACAAAATGGAAATTAATGTAAGATCTACTAGCTGTGATTTTTTAAGTTTCTAGGAAATTCAAATGACTACAGATCGAAGATTGTGAGACATGATATCAGTTATAGCTGCATAATCTTGGACTACAAATGAGGTTTGCATTATTTTATCAAAGAAAACATAATTTGATCTGCTCTAATTCTCGGAGGACAACCCAGCAGAGTTCCCATTCCTCTAGGAATTCCAAGAAGACCTATTAATTAGTCTCTGATTCATAGAGTCTGACTCTTCCCCCACTCTGGATTTGCACTTGAAGATCTTCATTAACTGACTCATATTAAGTGAATCCATTTCATGCATTCCTAATTATTGTCAGTACCCAAGTGCAGGCGTACTAGATTTACAGTGAGTTGTGGCAATTGCTCACAGAAATGAATTACACAACTTGCAGAAGTGGGAAATGAGAACAGGCAGTTTGTGTGCTTGTGTAATAACCAAATAATCAAAAATGGCCTAAATAGAGAATTGATCATCTGAAAGCATTTTTGTAGATGTGCACACCAGCAAAATGTTTCTGCTTATAGAAAAAAGCCAAGCAATCTTAACAGAATTAGAGCAGAAGTGCATGCTATGTGGAAAATCTTTCTTCATAATTTACGCTTTCAGCTCACAGTGTCAGGCCTGCTTTGACTATTTTTGATGCTTCTTACAGTTCTAAGAACTTATTACTTATTTTTGGCCTACAATTCCTGGGGCTTGGTTTTCTGTGGGATTGATTTTTGTTGGTTCTTAGGTGGCAGCGCTTACATGTTTGTTTTCACAGAGAGACAGGAAGTTGGATCAAAAGATCAGTATCACTTCAAATTAAATGGGAGCAGAGGAACATTGTCTGTCAGAACTGTTACTGCAAGCAGTTGTTTACAGAGTAGCTGGGATGTTGTACTTAAAATGCACAAAAATAAAAAACATTCTCTAATTTAAAGAACTCCTTGTGCTGGTGACTTACGAACAAATAATACATACCTAAATCTTACTGCAAGGCAAATTTTCCTTTAATTTGCATCTACATCATCATAGGTATCAGATTTCTGGTAAGTATGAAGTTTTAAAGTTAAAAAAATACTACTATGATATTATTTTATTTGGTCTTTGTCAACTCATATTTCCAGTTCTTCACTGCAAACAAAAGACCAAGATACCAAAGAAAAAAAATATGTGGTGTTCTAAAATATTTGCTTGACTTCAGACATCAGGGCTTTAAGCAAAATATTAACTATTTTAGACTTCCTGATGGAAAGTTGTGGAAGGTAGGTATGTGAAACTATTGAAGTATCTATCACAGAGACTCACATATGGCACATCTCCATATTAAGGTTTGTTTCCAGAGCCTGGACCCAGATTACCAGCCTGTGAAATTCAAGAGAAAAAGTTCCTTTTTAATCAAGTAAGAGTGGGAATAAGTTCTCTGTAACTGCCTTCAGAAATTTTTTTTCCAGATTGTTTTCTTTTTGTCTAGAGGAGTTAATGTATTGGCCATAAAAGAACTGGGATTATAAATAGTGGATTGGAAATCAAGGATGCATAACTGTTTGGCTACAAGTTAAAGACGCAAGGGTCAAGCCAGACATTCTTTTAGTGAAGATGATATTCTTTTTTTTGTGCATGGTTATATTTACAAGTGAATTACAGAATGTTTAAGAGAGAGAGTGAGAGCTACATTCATTCTCTTAGTCCCTCCCCATATCTTCAAATATTTAAAATGATATATCAGAAATTTAAGAGGTTACATGACTGCCATATCACCATATTATTCAAAATAGTATTCTTTGTCTACTTTCTTAGGTGACTGTTGTGCCAATTACATTTTCACACATATTATGACTCACAGACCAGTTTTTCTGTGTAAGATTCCTATGTCATTTGATTTTCTATGCCATATTATTTTTTTAAGGGATTCAATAAAAATATACGCAGTGTGCCTCAAATTACTGACATCTGAATTTGGCAAATCTGTGTGTAACTGAAGGTAGGAAACTAAATAAACCATCCCTTTTTCAAAATTTATAATTGGGATAATCATAATACTGCAGCCCATGGGGAGTAAGAGTCAATGGGGAAACATGAAGAATTACATTTCTAAAAAAAATTATGGAAAATAAAATCAAATCCTGTAAAGATTATATTTTTCCTTTCTCCCTTGTCCTAATCAATAACTATTGATACAGTTGAGAAAAGATGCTTAAAAGCCTGTTTTGTGACTGCTACTTAGGAAACTCATAAATTAAAACAGAAATTGTAGCAATATAAGTCTTTTTCCTTTAAACAATGGAGAAAATTGTATGCTCTGAGGCACACCTGACTCTCTAAAACATACTGGGGATCTTTCAGCGGCAATTAGGCTGCGTGCTGCATATGCATGTTTCATGTGAATGATGCTTAAGAAAGGAAGAATTAATGGGAAGACTGATTTTCATCTATTCATTTATAGTAAAGAAGCTGTGGTCTTTTAAAACCTTCTGGAACATTTGAGATACAATTATTCAATCTTTTAAGGGACTCTGGGTAATTTTGGTTCATGTTTCTAAGCACTTCCTAAGCTGTTTAATTAGCTGCCCTTTGTAAAGTACTATGAAAATGTAAAACATGATATAAATGCTATCTATCATAATTAGTAACTCACTAGTTTACTTTTATGTGTACATTGAGTATTTTGGACAGGAAATACAGAGAGAGAACATACCTGTACTTCGGAAGAGAATATGTTATGATGAAATGACTTGTTCAGAAGACTTCTTAAAGACAGTGATATAGGAAATGCTTTATCTTAGAACAAAAGCATGGTGACTTCTGAATATTACATCACCAAATGAGGAACCCACAAGCAAGACATAATTTTTACTGTAAGTACCACTACTATAGACAAATACTTAATTTAGTTGAACTTTACAGTTTTTAAGCAGTTTCCATAACTTGAGATGGTGAACTAGAATGTAGAATTAGAATGTTTAATAATTAAATTGGGGGAAATCTCTCAATGACATACCTATCCGTTCCAAATAAAGGTGTCTTATTTTAGTTCATGGCCTTTCTTTTGAAAAGTTGATTCTGTAGTGAGGTCTGTTTAGACACAACGCTTGTGTATGTACTAAAGATTTGCTGTATCTGAATGGCATAGTCTAGGCAAATTACATCAGTTATTCAGTACGCTATTTGAGAATGCTTATTTGGGAAGTTGGAGATATTAACTTTGATCTGATCACAAATATCACTTAAATACTGTGCATATTTATTGATTTATAACAATGTGATGATTAATTTGGAGCTCGGAGATGAAGAAAGTGTTGAGTAGATTGATTTTTATTAAAAAACCAAACCCCTAAAACATGCTTTCACTTAAACATATTAGTGTGAGTAGTCCCTACTGTAGTCAGATATTGGAAGTCCTTGTGTTTTAATTTGGGAATTATCAGCAGGTATGTAAGTTTTGACTGGGAAGTTTTCTCAGGCACTAAGGAACATCCTAGCCAAAATCGAGAGAGAAATCTCTAGTGCTTAGACCTCATGAAAGAGGAAAGTCTATTTGCAGATCTCTATGGGACTAGGGACTTGCACAGTAGGTTTCTGAATTAGAGATGAACCACTACAAAGGGAGCTGTTCTGGGTTTACAATATTTACTTTGTTCTTGTGGATTTTTTGTGGGTTTGGTTGGGTTTGGGCTTTTTGTCTTTTTTAAAAAAAAAAAAAACCAAAAACAACTTCAGAAAATGTCTGCTTCCTTCCAATGTGATGCATGAGTGTTTTTCATTTGCGAGCAGGAGTTTTCTCCTGCTTGGTTGTCTGTGGCCCTCACTAAGCATAAGGGTAAACATCGCCTTGAGTAACTGTGTTGGATTGGGGATAGACAACTTATGACCTTCCTAATGGAACCTTTAGTGCCATGTAATGAAACTACTCTTTGATAGACTTCTGTTGTTTGCAGAGTTTTGTGTCTCCTTTGGGTCACTGTCTACTGTTCGATATTTCTAAAAGTGAACTACAATTTATCTTTGTTTTGAATGCTTGATTATGCTGAAATGATGCCTTCCAAAATACTTAACCCTTTTTATTGAATTACCACTTTTTTTTTTTTTAAATTAATTGAATCCTTTATCTTATACTCCTCTTTACTGCTTTAGGATATGTACTATGGACATGAATGTTCAGGCTGGAATTACTGATTAAAAAGCCCAGCCTATGGTGACTTCTCCTTGTTTTACTTACTTTCCTTCTCTGCTCTCTCAGACTATCAGTGTTTACATATTTTTCACTGGAAAAGTATTTCACTTTTCACTTAGTTTAACATTGCTTTCTGAAGCAACGTCAGAGGCTTTAGATAACCTGTCAACCATCAGCATTAAAGCTGAAGAATGAGTAGTTAGGAAGACTACTTAGGAATCTTTAGGATGCTGATGAATTCAACCATTTATTTTTAAATACTGAAAACGAACACCACCATCACCACCACCAAGTTATTTCTCGTCAGTTTTTATCCCATGATTCTAAAGGGTATGGAAAACAGCTGAAGTAAGTTATACTGAGGTACCAAGAGTGCTGTAGCACCCAAGTGCAGCTGTTCCACAGCCTGCAGCACCACTACAAACTCATGACAAATGAATCACAGAATAGAATACATTTGCAAAGTCTAAAGGAGACCTCAGGCAGGCAGAATGTAATTACTTAACTAGAATTTAAGTAAGGCCACAGGACCACCTGGGAAGGAAGGTGTTGCTCATTGTTAGTAGAGTGCCAGGCAGGAAACATTTTTAGATTATTTACTACATAGGGTAACCTACAGTGCAGTCATAATTTAAAATGATAGAATACCAAAGAGAAAATGTACAGTGTCAGTAATTTTCAACCTAGTAATGAAGCATAATGGAACAGAGCCATCATGCTATATTATGCAATCTGCATTTTATAGAATGTGTGAATATAACTTCAGTCATTTGCTCTCTATTGGGTGAAATTACACCAACTTAAAATTAAAAAAAAAAAAAAGTACTTTTCAAAAGAAGAGGGAAGGAAGTAGCAACTCTGTCTTCTCTGAAATGGAAGTTTCATATAGGGACTTGGATTAATAGGACACAAGCCTTTTCTGTGTCTATCCGTGGCATTAAATCTGAAGGGTACATTAGAGTACATCTCAAAAGAGAGTTGGTGCACCACATATAAAAAGAAGGTGGAGATAAATAGTAGCCGTGAGGTATAGCACAGACCCCCCTTTTCATATGAAAACCAAAACATAATGCAATCAAGCCCACAAGATCAGATGTGATTTGCTTTGAAACCTGTGTCTAATAGACATTTAATCTGTACATCTTTAGGGTTATTGATGCTGTTTCAGTATTTGCAAGGCAGGTTTTGCCAGAAAAGGCATAATCTAAAATGAGAAAGGTGAACTAACAGCAAAAATAAGGAAAAATCATAAACAGCCTAATACCACAAACAGCACCTCAACTTCTTTTTCTGAGGATGCTGAGAAGCTGAGGTGAAAGTCTGTTAAGAGGATGGAAAAGAATAAATATTTCTGGTATTTCTAAATGTCTTAGAAATAGGTATTACGTTTGAAAGCAGAGGAGAAAAAGTAGAAGGCAGTCCCATAACTGGCACTCATTATTTGACTAACTGTTCACCTTGCAAATATTTTTAGTACATAATAGATCATGCTCCAGCCAAATGAGTGACATTTTATTCTTGCAGCCTCTGTTCCATTATTCCATTGGTCTTCAAACTTTCCAGTTTTCTAGATTAGTTAAGGAGCTGCATCAATAAATATAGCCAGGCATTTGTAAACCTGCTACAGCTGTAAGGACTTAGTTTGCAGAGATTATTTAAATTTATGTATGCTTAGTATGTACACTTTCTGTTTCTCCTGGCCCTTGGTGAGAATTCTACTGTGGTCAAGATTTTGAATTTGGAAGTATATTAAGTGCAGAAACAGGGGAAAGCTGAAAATTGTCTGGGAGAAGATAATGAGACAGGGTTTGAAAAAGAGCAAAAAAAAATAGATGGAAATGAATTCCTGATACCTTTAAAGTATGAAGTAAAAAAGATAAGCAGTACTGAAAAAGCAAGTTTGAGAAGATGAGAGGCATCATGTTGAGATTAAGTAGATTTCTCATACTTTTATTTTAATGCGATTGATTGACATAGATAAAGTAGATGGTAGTTTAATTTTCTTGTATGTATAACCACTTCCCATCTTAATTAATTTGTAATTAAAAGAGAGGATTTACTTCCTACTTCCACTTCTGGAAGAGAAAGGAATCACTCTATGCTGGCAGGCAAATTCATATAACATTCAACATGATATAACGCTGAGATCTTCAGTATGATGCGGTAAACCACAAATACCTTTTTGGCCTCCTTCCACTGTTTTATTTATCACATCCTTCTTCATTTTTGACTGGTGGAGAGGAAAAAAATGTGTGATTTAAAGTAGTCATGACCACTTTTTACCAATTTTGTGTTTTGAGACAATACTTACTACATGAAACTTTGCAGCAAATGCATAGACTTGTCCATGCACGATTTTTGAGTTACTCAAGAGAGGACATCTTTCTAAAGGGAAGTCAGAGTGGACTGGGAGGGGGATGATTTTATTTGTGCAGTGTTTTCTGTAAAGATAAAATGCAGGTTAACAGTGAAATATATTATACTGTAGTCCAGGATTCCACAGCGGTCTAGCACAAGTGTGCTGTGGGGTTTTTTCCTACCTCCTCTTTCACATCCCCAGGCCAGGATCTAAGAAATTCCTTTCTTAACTGCTCTGTCTGTGCACTTTGACTTATCAAATCCATAAAGTTTGGGCGGGTTCTGGTTCCCGTTGATACAAATAATCCAAAATGTTTGGGCAAAAGAGTCCAGTGTGATTTTTCTGAATAAGCACTGAGTAAAAAGAGCCATGACTTTGAGTTCTGGCCTCCTGAAGCATTGCTGCAATAGTACTCTCCTAAATGAAAATCAGTGACAAAAGTTGCAGCACATTAGCCTGTCTTCAGTGTTCAGCTTCCGTTCCTAGTGTTTTGGAAGGAAATGGAGATCAGCTTTCTTTGGTCACTGTTTAGTCTTTGAAAGAGCATGACTAGCACTTAGTGGATTAAGTAGATGCTATGTTCTCTGTAAATGACTATAACTATCACAGATAAAATGCTGCTCTGCAGCTTTGCAAGGATACAGTGTCAAAGCAAGGGGTTCTTGTGGTGGGACTGAGGGAAGCTGAGTGGCTGACAGCCATCAGCGAAGAGGCTGTGGCATTTAGTGCTCAGCCTGTATGGGCTGGGGAAGAAGAGAGAAGAACCAAGTACTAATCCAGGCAAGAGAGGTCCTGTTGTCAGAAGCAGGGTGCCTGGCAATAGAGCTTTCTGTGGAGAGCTTTTTAACTCTCACCTCTACCAAACTAGATCAAATTGACCTCAGTACAGCAGTGCAGCTTTCCATCCCTGTATGCTTCAAAGAATTGAAGTCCTTTCTGCACTTAGACTAAAGCAACCCCAGTTCGGTAAAATAAGAGACAATTGTGACAGATTGAGTTCTGGATGGTTACTTTAATCCTTTTGCTGAAATGCTGATAATTTACAGAGCAGCATCAGCTGTAACGTTTTTACTTTCTTAAACTTTAGTAAAATCAGTTCTCCAAAAGGAAGACTATGTCTTTTAATTCTTGAAATAAATCCATTGCATTGCAGGGACACTTAACTAAGCAATTGATATTTTTTGTTTTATTTTTTTTATAAAAGAAATCGTGTTCTATGTTATGAAAAATTGAGAAAGATTTTAAAAATTGCTCTCTAAAATATGCTTCACACACATTCTGCAAGAATCTGCACTCTCAGATCCATAAAGACATGCTCTTAGGCATAAAAACAAAATTCCTTTGCCAGCCTATAATCCATTTTAACAACTACATTTATTTCAGAAAAATATGAAATTAAAAACAAAACTCAGGATGCCTGAACCCACATGAAAAAGCAAAAACACTGAATTGCCAACTAGTGAGCTTGAAGCATCAAATTTTGCAAAGTTCTGGTTTAAAAAAGTAGAAAAAGAATCAGGATGTTTTCAAAAAGACAGACAACATCATTTCTTTGCTCTGTAATATCTAAAATGGTTTAACTAATGCTTAAGTTAATAGGAAGGCATTTTTTCCTCTATCTAGGGTGTATAGTAAATATTGAGCTAGATGGAGTGCCTCTTCTTTCTTAAATTGAAGCTCAGACTGCAGAGCTTCACTCTGTCCCCGGATGACTAGTCCTTTTGTAGGACTATGTGCTCAATGGAGCACTTCTAGGCACCTTTCTAGTTTTAACTTTGGGAGCCACAGCTTTGATTCTGGCTTATGAAATGGATTTACAAGCAAGCAGCAATGTCAAAAGTCTACCTTGAAAGTCTGCTTCCAGCAGACAAGAAACTGCATTCCAGAAGTGCGTAGGGGCTTCTAACACTCCGCTGCAGGAAGGACTGAATAGGAGAGGTGCCTGCATGTGAGGCTGGTTCATGTGCTCTGCCTGTTTTGGATAAAAAGGGAGATATTTTAAAGATACTGGTTTGATTTTAAACAAATTATTTAATACATTTATAGATGCACGAATATCACTTTTTCTCTGAATGAAAAAAAGTATCTGAAATATATTAAAAAATGTCATGAAAAATGAAAGGTTGTTTTCATTTCTGCAGGATGGTTGTTCTTGGAATTAATAGAAAAAAGAATTGTGATTCCTTGAAATTAAATATACAGCACTAAAATGATAGTCAAAAAAACCCAAAAGTTTGATTTTTGGTTCAAATTAAAGACTGCTAGTATTGCCTGCAGTGTCTAACTTCAGACAATGTACAGGGAGACCAGTATTTCCCATATTAGTATTTCAATACTAACCTGACCCATGCTAGATGAAGAATGCCTGTTGCTGGTTACATGTAACAAAAAAGCTGTCGCTTCTTTTTAATTTTGATTCTGCATATAAACCAATTTAAACTCCCCAAATATATCCTAAGATCTCTTTTGATCTGGATTTTTTTGTGTGTGTCTTAGTCTCAGACGCTTTACAAGTTAGAACAGTCACTTATTTAAAAGCTTGATGGCGAAATCAAGTGAGTCAAAATACATAAACTTAATTAGGAAACTATTTTATTTACTTTGGGATCAGGATTAAGATTATAATATAATGTTTTTTATTGATGGTATGTGGTGGAAAGAGAAGCCCAGAGAAGAATAACATTTTTTCCACAAAATGAATTAGTAGTTTTAGAGCTGTTGTGCTGGAACAGTATCTTGGACAATAATAGATCAGCTAGAAAGCAACTTAAGGGAGCTTATAACCTCAATTTTTCCTGCTCCCTGATAAGTATATAAGTCTCCATATAAAAAATCAGTGGGATTCTATACAAGCATTATAATCCATTCAGAATTGATTGACAAATAAAAGAAACCCTGCCAACTCCGTGTTCTAAGCTAAAATATGCTGCTTATTTCTGTACTTAACATGCACCAAAACTTGCACCAGGGCTGAAAAAATTATTTTCATATTTTCTACTAAAAATGTTATGCATAGTTAATTTAGGAGAAAAATGATTTTGACTTGTTCTCTCCTTCAAAGATTTGGAGTAACATATGCTGTATCACATTATAAACTGGGTGTCTGTTAATACCAGAAAAAAAATATTTCTTAGCAGTCACTTGAATAATGGAGTGGTGGTTGCTGAACTGTTCATTTGAGAACTCATTGAGTTGCACAGTAATCACGGAATCTCCAGTTTTATTATCCTTTATGCTGCTGAGAAATGCCTGCTGTTTTGTTGTTCTGTTTTCATTTTCATCATGTTCCAAACCAGAAATGTATCACTGTCTAAAAATGTGTTGGTAGGTAATTGAGAAAGGCAAGTGAAAGGTCAAATCTCTTGCAAACTGATAAAACCACATAACTTAAATTTTAATAGAAACCACATTATAGGTCCAGAGATAAACAACTTATGGATTGCAGTACGATTTATAAAAGAAAGAACATTATCATTAAGGGCGCCTGGGACTATAGCACTGATGAACAAGGCAAAATTCCCTTTGACTTGGCTTTAGATGTGTGCTGGGTTCTTGTTTAGTTGAGGTAAGGGCATTTGTTTGGATTTTCTCTGCTGCATGTAATACCTCTTTCATTTTTTTCCCCACTCTTCCCAAAAATACGTGTACAAAACAAGAACTTCTCAGTGGGAGACATGCCTACATAATGATTTTATCTTGTAAATATTGCCATTATTACCTCAAATAGATCTTTCAATTTTCCCACCTACCATTTGCTTTATATTTGCTCACAAAACAACTTGGTGTATTGTGTGCACTTATGTACACATAGAAGAGTTAGCAGAATGCCAAAGACAGTGCTGACACCTTGCTCTGCTTTCTCAGACTTGTAACTTTTCTTCCAAAGGACTCTGAAAAGGTTGTTGCAGGTTCCCTTGAAAAGCTTATTCTGCCCCCATTCCTTAGTTGCTGAGGATAGAGTTGTTACCACCATACCAGAAGTGGTGGGAGGGATACAGAGGCTGTACCAGGGGTTGTGCAGGTGATCTTTGTCCCCTGGAAAACAAGAGCTCAGACCATACCTCCATCTATAAACATAGGGCTTGAGGTTGTGCAGCCTCAACAGCTCGAGAATTGAATCTCCACCCCCTTTTCGGAGTACTTTCATGGTGTAAATTAATTAGGCCATGGCAGCTGCTGGCCATACATGTTAACCGACACATATGAAGAGATCTGCCTTCAGCCCCACTGTTCTTCTCACATGGAGAACACAGGGCCTTGATCACCTGGTTATGTGTTCAAATGAGAGGTTGTATTTGACTATTACAGTACCAGTGCTGCCCAAACTACTTCTGTCCGTCTCTCCTGTAGAAAGGGAAGCAGATCAGCAGGGTCCATCTGTAATGGGTGCGTATTGCTGGTTGAACCTGGTGTTCGTAGTCTGATCTCTCACACAAATAAGCATTTGCTTCCAGAGAATTCCAGGCAGACAGAAATCAAACACTGCAGGTAAGTGCAACATTTTGAAAATCAGAATGAACTTGTATTATATACATTTTTTAGAGGTGTGCTACCTCCAGTATAACCTTGGCTATTGCAAAGAACCAAATCAAATACTGAAACAATATCCACTACCAATTAATCTAAGAAAAGCTTTTTAAAGTTTTCTCGAGGCCTTTTTTAGAATGTTGTGGTGCTTCAGATGAGACATTGAGTACTTTCAAATGTTACTGTGATTATTTTAAGGAATTTTGAAAACCATTAGTTAAGAAGAGTATAAAAAACCACAGTTGCAGAAATAATCTGGTCTGGGACTGACATGGAAAGATGTGTAGCTCCTGCTGCTGATGTATATGCAGAAATAACAAGATGAAAAATTATAGGAGTCATCATACTTTTCCTTTAATTTGGAAAACTCATGTAAAGAATAAACTGTAGGAGACTGAAAATAAAATCCTATTAATATATGAGTCACTGCTGCTTGGATTTGATGACCTCTGGAATGCAATTTCCTATGAACAGAATGGTTGCAAGAAAATGGCAGAGAAGGTCTGCATGAAGAGCTCTGCTGACGCAGCTCGGCCCCGCTGTAGTCGGTATTTCAGAATATGAGGTGTACTTTGTCATCTGTCTTCCGGGCCACGATCATCTCTCTTCATACTGTCAGCAAACACAGAGAGGCAAGACACCCAGGAGATGCTGCGCACCACAGCTTCCCTTGTTCTTTGTATGTGCTGCTTGAAGTTCGGTCCTTTTTGAGACTGGGGCAGTTCCCACAGCAATAACGTGACAGCAATGGCTTTATGGCAGTTCTGGGACTTTTACCAAGGAACGGCCAGCTCCCAGCCTGTGAACCGAAGCAGAAAGTAACAGTACTTGTCCTCTTCAAGGTGGGACAGAATTCTTGCCTTCACCGAAGTGTATGACACACAAGTGAAATTAAGTGCAAAACTCTGTTGAAATCAGTAATGAAACTCAGTGAAACCAATGTTTCACTGCAGATAACTTAACTAGGCAGTTTTTCTTCATCGTTGCCTGGGTGCTGCCTGTGAACTGTGTTGCCGTTTGCCTGCATAGCAAGTGTTCTAGGAATCTTCTCTTTAGCTACTTAGAGTTGCTACAAGAGTCTTGGTTCTCTTGCTACATAAATGCAACCTGATATTGAAAAATCCCAAAGAAGCTGATATATAACCTGTGCCTTTCTAACAAGGGTAGGAAAGGATTAATTTAATGAACAAGGAATTGGTAGCAACGGTACACTTCTGGTATTCTTTAAAAATGCATCTGAAAATTGATGGTGACAGGAAAGAAAAATGCAGCTGTATCCAGGAAACCCATTTGTCAACAGTCTTTGCAAAAGTATTTGGAATTTCTAGTAAACTATAACAATACCTACAGAAATCCTGTTTTTAGCTGTGGGTGCAGAACAGCTGCTTCACAAAAATTCAAGTATATGTAAAGCTATGGGGAGACAGGACTGTAACAGGACAGTGATGTCAGGACTG
>JAOXNO010000024.1:23385938-23402906 GCA_028565335.1 Limnodromus scolopaceus | reverse complement strand
AGCTGCTTCACAAAAATTCAAGTATATGTAAAGCTATGGGGAGACAGGACTGTAACAGGACAGTGATGTCAGGACTGTGGATGCCTCTAGCTCTTTTACTCGAGAGTGTGCTATAAGGCATCCTGTATGATGGATGTCTAGACAGAAATTCATCAGCTCTTAAGCACAGGGTCATGCCTGGCACAGGTTGGCAGTCCTCAGAGTTAAGAATGGGGAAAGTCAATTGTCTTCTCTACTGAACTCCCAACCATCCTTTGGAAATTTTCCAAGCAGGTAGTCATTTATCTGGGAACCTCTGTGTTGACTTCTCAAAAATGTCTTCACTGATTCATTGGGCATTGTGCACTTTTCTTCTTAAATTTACATTAATGTGTGCATTAGAGCTCTGTTTCCCACAATCTATGGGAAAAATGGTGGGGTGGGAACTTTGCTTTTACTGACATTATTCAACACTGCATAGTGCCTTAGCCATGCATGGCTTTTGTGCATGGATGTAATTATACCCTGTACTCTAGCTGTGGGTGCCTCTTTGCATCACTGCAGAGTTAGCATATTGTAATCAGGATGCACGACACTCATGAAAGACTAATGCCTTCATCCAGGTTGGTGGTAGACAGAACTAGACAGCAGGAATGCATATCTGACATAGCAGGGACAAGGCTGTATTGCTATTCTTTGCTACCATGTATTGGTATTGAAATTTTTTTGAGGTGTAATAAAATGTCTTTGATGACAGAAGCCAGTTCTTCAAGAAAAAAACTTTTGCTCATAGGAAAACACTAGTCTCACTGAAACTTCCCATGGGAACCTGCATTTCAGCTCCACCATGGTCACAATAATGCAACTACTTGATATTGCCAGGATAATTAAGGTGCTGAATCAAGCAGATTAATCCTGTCTCTTGACTCTTCCATATGCCAGGTGAGAGTCCTGACCTACAGTCTAGGTGCTTTTATGGGATGTGTTCAGGGTCTTTTACTTAGTTCTTAACAGAAAAAAAGAAAAGAAAAGAAAACAAAAACAAACCCCCAAACTTTTACAAAGTTTTTAAAAGTTTTCATTCTCACAGTATGTGGAAGAGGGCGTTCACATGTGTAGAAAGATCCAGCTTCTGACTCCCTGTGTGGTCAGTGGACACGCTGCCTTCTTAATGTAGCTTCAGCAATTGCCTGGCTTCTTACATCCTCCTCAGCACCAAATAGGTCATATCAGCTTCTTACACCCTTTAGAGGAAACAAGGAAAGGGTTTTATTTACCCAAAGTAAGAAGAATAACTCTTAGCAGCAGAGAAAATGGAGATGGAAAAATACTGAAAAGAAAACATACCCATGCCCACTCTTCTGATTCATTTTCCTAGCTCTATCCGCAAACACATATTTTGTTCCTTGTGATGGCCCCAGAAAGGGTTGTCCTCCTGTTCACTATGACATTTTTTCTATTTCACATGGGAACAAGCACAACCTTTCATTAAATTTCCAAACACGTATTATAAACAGAAGTATATTGTAGGGGAACATAACCTTGCTAACCTGTGCAAATATCAGAGAAGAATGTGAGGATTATATTAGAAAGGGTAAAAAAGGGTTAGTAATATGAAGAAGTAGTAAAAGCAGAAAAGGTGTTCCCACTGCTTTTTAAATCTGTCTTTAAATTATTTACTTGGCATTTTGACAGCTCACAATTTAAATTTTTTCATTCATCTTAATATTTAATCAAAATTTTTAATTATATTAGTAACTTGAGGCTACTTCTTAACTCAGCAATAGCTTCATCTTCTATTAATAAATGGTACATATCCTTGGCTTTGGCACTTACTCGCTGCAAGTGTTTTAGCTTTGGTAGAACATGCAGTCCAGGACACCGTTATTGCCTCTTAAATCTCAAATCTTCTCAAGTTATCAGTACAGTGTTTCACCCTGATGATGATAACTTAGCATAAAAATGTTTGATTTTCACTAAGGTTCTTAGTGCTACTGTTGCTAAAAATAGAGGAGATCAGAGAACAAGTTCTTAAAAAAACCCTGTTACTCTAAAAGGCATTGCTCCAGGTGATTTTCCTTCTCTTTACTCTGGAGAAGGGACAGTCTGGTACCTGAGAGCTGTGTGTTGGAAGAATGTTACATCTCAGTGTGTGTGACTGAAAGGTTTTGGGATCAAGGTCTCAGGAGCTGCATGCCAAATGAACTCTCACACTGGGGTTACAGCGATCATGTGGCAGTGGGCTGCATTGGTTTGGAGGCTGGAGGGGGACATGAGCCAATGGGCATGAATTCGTCTGGGATGTAGAGGCCATCCAGCCCAAATCCCCAAGAGAGCAGTAAAAGATCTGGGACTTGCTGAACTATCCACCCTCTCTACAGTTCTCTGAAGTCTATGTGGCTCTGTGAAGACTGGGAAATGTGGCTTATGGGGTCAGGATGATTGACCATCTCTCTGCTGAGCCTCTTAGACCAAACTCCTGTTTTTGCAGGCAGCATGTCAGATAAATCTTTATTATAAATTGACCAGCCTCTATTTTACAAAGTTAGGTTTTTGTTCTCATCCTCCCTGTTGAGAGTTTGTTCCACAGGCTGGTTCTTCTCATGCTTTTTGTGATTTCCAGCCAAAATTTATTCACAGAATGGTTTTGGTTTTGGGCCAATGTGGTCCGTTAGCTCAAAAAAGTCTTTTTGATTGATCTACACACAGAAATCAGATGTCTTCTCAGCCATCATTTTGCCAGAATAAAAGTAAGCCGAGCTCTTCCAGTTTCGTCTGGCACAATGCATCTAGAATTCTTTTCTGCTCCTCTTTGGGTTAATTTTTGTGAAGCACCAATGACAAGAACTAAGTGCACTTTTCCCACTGATATTTCACTGGGGCCCATGGATTGGCATGCAGCGCTCAGATAGCGCTTGCAGGCCATTATTTTTGATACTAGCAAAAATAATCATTATAAACAAGATGGCAGATTTAACAGGACTTCAAATAAATTTGATTAAAACAGACTAGAAGTGCCCAGCTTATTAAGTGTATTCGTACAGTGATAACACCAGCATCAGGAATCAGAACGCACTGGTCTCCACATGGGTAATGCTGTTTGTGGGTGGGTCTGAAGGAGTCAGTACGCCAAATGTGTGATGTTTGGTGGCTTTCTGCTCAGGAGCTGGCCACTTCAGGTTCCTTTCAGAAAGTGCTAACTCTCCCCATTCACTTATAGGAGACCTACTGCTCATAAGAATCTCCTTCCCAAAGCCACAAAGCTTATTTTAGACTCAGGCTGAAGCAAGGGTTTAAGGATAATTGGACCCTGAATAGTTTTGGGCAGATGTGTAACTTTCTGTGTGCAATGTATTGCTTCGAATCAGAACAGATCAACAGCAAGAGGTAGGAGAAACATCAGCCTCCCTCTCTCCTGGGCTCCAGTGTTACCTGACGTGTATTTGTCAGTTTACCTGTCACAGTTAGAAGGATTCATCACAGTTACAAGATCCAACCTGGACATTTGCATTAATTACCACCAAGAGCACTGTATGGTGTCTGAAGAAGAGACAGAAAAAGAAACATGCATTCAGTGTTGGAAAGGTAGAAGAAAATGCAAGAGATGAAGGACGTGGAATAGCAGCTAAGGATTTTAGCTATTGCGTCTGTGGTTCTCAAGAAAAGCATCAGGCAGAGGGACTAAAGGAGAATTTTGTCTCTTCAAAAAGAAAAGTTTCTAAAGAGAAAGGTAGGCAAAAGCTAGCTACTATTTTTTCCAGTAACCTCAGGCCAGAGGCAGTGGATATTATTTAATAACCTACAATTAAAGAAGAGCAGTCTAATTGCCAGTTTGTGCTAAAAAAAAGTTGAGAGAGTCAAGCTTTTTGAAAGAATGAAATTCTGAGAGGATTAATTGCATGTGAAATACCCAAAAGAGAAAATTACTTAAAATTTTTAAAAAACCTCATGCTTTTTTCCCAGTTTATGGGATCCTAATTTTGAGATCAGATTGCAGTAAAGACACCAAAACTGGGAGCAAAATACGGTATGAGATTCTGACTTACATTTAGAAGCAGCTGTGTTAGTTTGCCAGGCTGCAGACACTCTTGGACGAGAATGCAAGTTTTAGAAAGAGAAAAGGTGATGGCACAGTAGATTGGGCTGACAAACAAGTCTTATTTAAAAAAATGGATTGACAAAGTGAAAAAAAATACACTTTCAACAGTTCAATTCTCATGTGGAGTGAATTTGCAAGAAGTAATGTGAAAGTTTACACCTGAAGGAAAAAATGGGGAACGAAATGCCTGGCCTTTGAAAGGGCCACTCTTTTAGCAAGAAAAAAAACTATCTGTGGGAAGCTGTACCTAAAAGGAAGTGAAGTATAAGTATTCTGCACAGTGAAGAAGATTGTTCTGTGGAAATTGCTCAGAGAGCTGTTTCAGATGACTGAAATGCCCCCTTGAATATGAATGGAATTATTGTTGCTTATAAATTGGATATTGATACCCATGTCAATATAAAAACCATAAGTCAATTTGAATACAAACAAAAAAGTTCAGGTGGTGCAGTGACAAACTCAGTTCTGTAATAGCTGTATACAAACTAATGTAATTGCAAAGCAGTCTCTTGAAAACATAGAATTTTACTTATCATCGAGGGAAACAGAAGCTGGAAATGTGTGTGGTACTTCATCTCACAGGGAGTATGTATAAGCTAGAAGGCCAGAAGCACTTGGAGGGAGAAAGAAAAACAGATTAGAAAAACCCCAAACTAAATTAAAATACAAACAGCAAAGAAAAAAATTATAAGGCAAATTTCACAAAGAAAAAAGAAAATTAAAATAGGCATTACAGTTGTAAGAGAACACTAAGGAAAACGTAGAACAAAGTTCAGAAGTTGCTAAACACACATATGTGATTAAAGAAACTCTATCCATGATAATGATATCCGTTATATGTTTTGGAGATTTTAGAAACAAAATGTCCACCATAAAGGAGAAAAATGACCCAGTTCTCTCTGGACACATTTACAATTGAGTACACAAAGAGCTAAACTGCAACCTGTTAAAAATTTCTTGTCCACAGGGAACTCCCTATGTAATGCTGTCAAGCCGCTATTTTCTAGGTCCCTTTGATAAAAATGGACATAACAGCACTTTTCCACCTCAAAGAATTAATGAAATAAAGAGCACTTCACAATGTTTAATATATATTTGCTATTTTAATGAGGCCAATACACACGTCTTGCCTAGCTAGACTTAGCAGTCTGTACTAGAGAGAAAATTTATGGTAAGGACTAAAGAAATAAGCCACTTTGAATAATTGGCGTGTCCTCCATTCTAAATTAACGGGTGACTGTTTTGGCTTGGTTCATACGCTGATTTTGAATATGATGGGTAAGTGGGTTTCTGTCATAGTTCCACTGTATCCCAAACCAAGCTCTGCACACTTTTTTTCAGGTACGCTTTTTTTTTTTTTTTTTTTTTTAGTGTTTGCCTTTTGTGCTTTCCTGCAGTTAGTGTTTTCTGAGAGCCGTGCTCTGCTGAACGCCCTTGGAAGCTTCTTAAGCAGGTGGGCTGCTTCTGTGTCGCGGTATGTGGGTGTCCTCATTTCCCTGGGCTCAGAAGCAGATGCAGGCTGAATACCACTGCTGTACCGGGGCAAGACCCAGGCATGCCCCATTCCTGCCCCTGCACCTCTCAGACCTGGTTCCCGTGCCAAGGAGAGCTCAAGCCCAGAGCCTGAGCATGAGCCGTGGCATGTTGCAGCCGGGCGTTGGTCCGAACGCTCTGTGGAGCAGGACCCCGGGGCGTGCCAAGGCACGCATGGGAACAGAAATACAGACACAGCCATAGATAATGGGAGAACTGAACGCCTGGAAGTATTTAGGTTGCCTTTGAAGTCGATGGGAATTTGCCTGAATAAGGTATGTGTAAAAATGGAATAAAAGTGTTCGGTTTTGGCCTGTTAGGACATGGGTGGCAATAGTAAATGCTTCATTGCCGAAATCATAAACAGCTAAGTATTTGGAGATTAAGAGTACTTCACCCAATGGCTTGCTGGTTAAAGCATTCACAGGGAGGTGGAAGATGTGAGCCCAGGTCTCCTCTCCTGTCTTCTGGGTGGATGTTTCAGCTGCTGAGTTGCACAGTGGTGCCTTTTAGCTCTTTGTCCTCTCCCTTTCCTCTCTGCGTTCCCACTTTTTACTCTGTCCTTGTCAAGGACTTTAAAAAGCCCACCGAAACAACATCTGGAATCTGAAGTGCAGACAGATCCTCCCTTGAGAGACTTAAATCCCAGACCTCGACAGGGTTTAGTACACTTCCTTTTCTGTGGTGTTGCCCAGTGGCTAGTTGATAGCAGTCCCTGGAAGATGGTTATGAGTTTCTCCTGTGGGTGACTGACTTTCCCTATATCTTACATAAGGAACTCAGGCTCTAACTTTGGTCTGCATCTGCTGTGTTTAACTAAAGCGAGGTGCATCAGTGCAGAACATGGCGATGCTTAAATCACTGTGTTGACTAAGCCCAAAGCCTGTAAGAGCTGAGGTGAAATCACAAGAGATGATGACCAAAGCTTGGCTGACTTTATTTACAGTGGTGTAATCTAAGTCAGTGAGATTGCATCAATACCCAGTAACTGATGAGAAGTGAATCTGGACTGGAAGAAAGATTGGGTCACCTACCCTTGCCCTCCGTTATTGCGGGCAGCTAGACCATGTAATTTCTTTCACAAACTGGTGACCCTCCAGCCTTCAGCTTGACTTTATACGTTCTGCAGCATTAAATGAATATAAGTCTAAGGAACATAAAGTTGCAGACTTTACTACTGCAGCATCTTGTATATCAGTATGTCCATAGTAAGAGGCCTTAGGGAACACTTATGATAAGATAAGTCCCGTGCTGCAGGTCAGAAAGTCACACATTTCAGTGCCAGTGGTCTGTTTGGCTAAGTGATAGCTCTATCTGTGTTGCATTAGAGGAGTGTATAAACAGGTTCATTAAACATCTGATATTTATTTCGTTATTAAAAACTGCTTACGATATACCAATATATTTTTTAATATTAAATTAATAATTAGAGCTTATAGCCAATGTATAAATACAGTATGTGTAGGTAATACAGATGTATACATATCTAAAATGTGCAAGTGGTATATTGAAGGATGCATTGCTGTTAGTTCATCAGTAATTGTTATATACAGCTTTATTGTTTACTTTAAGAGAAACATGGCTGAGTGTGATACTTTAAATATAAGCTGTGTTTTTCCATATATAGCTTTCTGTTAAATATTCTACACATCAGCTATCACGCGTATGTTCTTTCCTGAGTGGTCATTTTGAACGGCCACTGGTTCAGCAGTTATTGACAGGTTGCTTTCTTGTCTAAAAATAGAGGAATGTGTGGATCCTTGTACACAGCGGGTATTCAAGTAATAATGAAAGTGATTGATGATGAAAAGCTTTCTCTCTACTTTTCTGTCATCAACAACCTATTGGGATCAAGAGAACACTGGGATAGAAATTAATCTTCCTTGAGTTATTCTAAACAGTCAAGTGATGGGAGATTTCTTTGATCTCATTCAGTTGAAATTGATTAATTCTGTTAATTACTGTGTTTGAACTGAGTTAGCAGGAATTTTCTGCGTGTTGCGGCATCCTTGATGGTTTGTCTTCTTGCACGCCAAACAAGTAAACGTGGTAAAGAATGTGAAAGGAGGTGGTGTCAGTGTAGTGTTTGCTGACTAAGATTGATGATGACTATCGGTGATAAATATCTGTAGAAGTGATCAGATGTAATTTGTTTCTGTACTTGTTTTTTTCATTGAAACTGTCATTGGTTAAAATGCATAAACAGTCCTTGGAGCAGGAATTCGTGTCTTCCTCTGCCAAGTGAATACATAATCACTAAGACAGGAATGTTTTCTGTCTTTCTCCCTCTGTCCTTTTCCCGTCTCATGAATCCTAAATTCTACGGGAAGAACTGGGATTATATTAGAGTTCTTTAATGCCTGCTAGATTATGGGATTGCCATAAATGTAAGGAGGTCCTTTGAATCTCATGTCATCTCCTTATTACCCTTCTGCCTCCTGAGTCGGTTCTGATTAACATCGACAGTGGGGGACTAATCTCCTATCCAGAATCTGTTTTTTCCAGTAAGCAGGCTCAATCTTACAAGCTAGAGGAGACACTTGGGATGCTTGGGACTTGTAAGAATAGACTGACATTCACTGAAGGATTTGCTGCATACTGAGGAGTTGGCTGATTAAAGTTTGTCAGCCATCCTGAAATCTGCCTTTGTTCTAACTAGCTTTCAGTCAAAAATAAAATTAATTTATCATACTAAAATGTTAAGATTTAAAAAAAAAAAAAAGAAGTAACTATTTCTGGAGAGAGGTATGAGAAATGAAACAACAAAACATGTTGTACCTACATCTTATTCTAGTTAATCTTCAAGGTGATATGTCTTTCCCATGTAGCCAGTAGGCACTTAAGCCAACATAATTTCCAAAATAATTGCCCCTGCGCTCTGGTGCTGGGACCCAGTTCTTTTGCATCTTGCCTCTCATGGGTTAGTCTTTGCTCTATAAAAATACCTTTGGAGCGCCCTTCTGTGACAGTGTAGGGTCAGCTGGAAGTCAGCAGCTGACTGACTGACTGACGAAACCCTTTGTGCAACAGGAAGGCAAAACATGACAAGCTTAGTACTTGCTCTGGGGGTAAACAGGTCATTTACCTGTTTTCAGTAAAATTCTTTCTGCTGATGGCGTGGGAGGTTAAGCTTTCTAAGCACCCATCTAAGTATATTACTATTTATAACACTCGAGCAAAACTTATTTTGCACAACTCAGTAGTATTTCCTAGAGACAAGACGCAATCACAGGACAGCACACTTGAGTCTAGTAATGTATTAGGATTGGTGATCTCTAAGCATGGCTTGCTGGAAGTGTGGGAGTCACAGTAATAGGTTCTCTCCAGGAAGGTGAAAGATGTGGATTTAAATTCTTTTATACAGAAAAAATAATTAGAGTCCTTTTCCCCTTCACCCTGAGAGAGTCTTCCAATCATTGCACTATTGCATAAAATCTGGTGAAGGCATTTCTTATATTTATGTTTTAAAAGAAAGTGGTAACCATTCCTACATTTTCCATAAAATTTGTTCCGTTAGCCTTCTGGAAAAGCCTAACAAATAAACTCCCCTGAGGAGATAAGTAAGGCAGGCTTATTTTCTGGATCAATTAGGCATAAGAATGCCTTTAGTGTTGAGCAGCATGATGGGAACTGTATTTGTGTCTAGAAGCAGAAAGCTTGCTAAAGAACACCAGTGGTGAAAACAGAGCCACACAGAAATTAAAAGAAATATTTTTTTCGGGATCACAATTTTGCATGTAGGCACCTCTGACCAAGTTGGATGCCAGCTTGTCCCCTGCACAATGATGTAGAAAAACCCAAAGTAGCTGACATAGAGGTAACTCCGGAACGGGAGGCAACACATGCATGCCATGGAAGTTCTGTATTTGAGCCAGTTTGCCTTGCTGAGAGGTCAGAGTTACTAGTTTGAGTGTGCTGCTGTGAAGACCATACCTGCCCTACCTTCAGGAGCTGGCAATGTTTTTGTGTTATGCTTCACAATCTTATGCATGCAGCAGCTTGCTCCAAATTCCCACACGGCTCCTTGTGCAGGGTTTTGCTGTCATGTACAGCTATAGCCAAAATCCTTCACATCTGGATTGCGTGTATTTCTGGAGATTTGCTAGCAGGATGCAGGACCTACTCTCCGTAACCTTGTAAATTAGGATTAAGGGATATTTTTCCCACAAGTCTACTTTATTAGTTACAATATTGCAATCACAGCTGACTTTCAAAAATATTCTAGGCAATTTTTGTGAGCAAGGAAAATCATCAGATCTTCTCTCTAAAATAAAGAAAGAAATTGCTAATAAGTCCCCAAGAATCTGGTACAAATTTTCAGCCTGAGGCTTCCTTACTCACTGGTTTTGTTGTATTTCTTCCATTGAGATATTCTTACTGGATAATGCCTTAAGTAAATTTTTCGAGTAGTAATCCCCTTAATATCTGAAGTTGTTCTGAGAGAGAACATGAAAAGCTAGGAAAGTAATAATTTCAGGAACTGGTTTCTCTATGGCTTTTCTGTTAACTTTTCTTGGCAATTGTGTTTCTTAAATTGGTGTACTCCCATTTTTAAAAAAAGATCACAGAAAGTTTATGTAAATTGATATAGGGAGTCACTTATGCTATATCTGTTGCCAACATAAATAATTTAGAAAAATAATATTTTTATTGAAGAATACCTTTTACACTAGTGTAATGAATTTTTTACAATCTTCCTTTTCCCATTTATGCCATAGGGCAAGTGATATTTTTGGGCAAGTGATTATAAAAACATTAATATGTTGAGGATTTTAGAAACAGAACAGCCTTCATTTCCAGGCTGCTAGGATGTCATGGAAATTTCATAATATTAATTTTAGTGGTTTTATGTGAAGAGGTCACATAAAGTAACTTTCTCACCGGTCACAGTCCTAAATGTATCTTTTTCTATTTGGTGCCTGGGATATTTACATCTGGGGGACATGGATATTTGCTTCGCAAAGTGGAAAACAGGGGCCAATCTTCCCCTATATTTTGTATCTACATTTTCCTTGGAGCCGGAGATCAGCTTTTAATGTTCTCTCCAACAGCTGAAAATAAGACGGGAAACTGTACAAAACAGTGGGTCAATTTCCTTGCGTGCTTAACATCAGTGGCACGACACAGCCGAAAGACTTTATTTCTAGTAAAAATGTAAAGACAGACTTTCAGATCATAGAATGGTTAGAGTTGGAAGAGACTTCCATGGGAGGCAGGACACTCTAAAGCTGAAAGGATGAGTATGAACCTTTAGTTTGTTGTCCTGCCAACACACTCTGTAACTGCCAGCCCAAGATTAAACCTCTAAGCCCAGAATTTCAAGGTTTACACTTTAAAGAAAATAGAGGGAAGAAAGTTCAAGGATGGAAGTGCTGAGCAATGCCAGCGCATCATGCATCTGAATGGCAGCAATTTATGCTTCTTACTGTCCAAGCACCTTACGAAAACCGGGCCCTGTTCACCCAGCTTTCTGCCTGCACAGTGCTAGTGGCATCTTTACCACAGCAGAAAGATTCGGTCACTGGGAAGGGTAGGTGATCCTTTGCAGGTAAGCTTTGAAGTTGTGACCCTCTGATTTTCAGTCAGACTTTTAATGTCATATGAAATTATCTCTTCACCCCTGTTTAGGCACTTACGTATGAATCTGGGAGGTACTTTTTTCGCTCAGAATTTTCAAAGCTGAAACTCTATGCTTCTTTAAATCAATTAACCATTGTTTATAACTGCCATATTTTGATGTTGGCATTAGCACACATTTAGTTTCACAGTGCAATTTGTGAGCTCTGTGCCTCACAGGGAGGGGGGAAAAAATGACAAAATAATTGAGAAGAGGTAAAATAAGAGGTCTATCCTTAGAACAAACTAGTGAATTAAAAAAAAAAAAAAAAAAAGACTACCAAAAGCTGTCTTTCTATAAAAAATCTGCAGCATCTTTTCCAGATGTATGTCCATGTCGCTGAACATTCAGAGACTGCCAAAAAACAGTGTCTCTTGTCTGCATTTGAAAATAGTTCGTAGATTTCATTGCACTTTCTCTTATGGATACTGCCATGTAGAGTAAGTCTGGTGGTTTTAAAATGTAGATGATACTTAATGTTCTCCTTTTCCATCTCCTCATTTGTATTGTTTACTTCTGCCAGCAAGTTCTTTCATTATCGCTGCTTGATACTTATTTAGTATTGCCTGGGCTATTGTCCCTTCTCTTGTCTTTCTCTGGTTTCTTTTCTTTCTTCCAAATTTTATTTGTGCATTACTCTACAAGAAAAGCACTAACACTATTTTAGGTGATTTCCAGTGTCCTCTGTCTGTATTTTGTTTTATTTACAGATTGTTGTGCCATAGGTCTGTGTCAATTTCCAGAGTTCCCTAAAATGTGGATGTAGAACTTTACAAATATAAAAATCAAATCCTCAGTTACTAAAGACATAGTTTAAAAGTAGGCACCTGCTTACTTACTCGAGAAAACTACAGTTAGAGTCAGCCTAAACTTTGGCCATCCTCATCAGGCCTGATGTGTGCGGTCTTCTATGCATTTTCTTTTCCTTTTAAAATACTCCGTGCTTTTGTCCAGTCCGAAAAGACAATACAGAGATTAGGTTTCCATCTCATAAGTCATCCAGTAGCACCATGAAAATCTATGAGGACAGTTGAATGATTGGTACTAAAGGGTGTGGACAGCCAGATAAAAAAATCTAGATATTTCCATTGTCAGTCTCCTATTTTGAAGAGACCACAACTAGCAAAAAAGAAAAACAAATTAAAACCAGCAATTTTGTAGAACATTTTGATGATTACAGAAAAACATTTTGTAATCATCCCAAAGCACCACTAGCTTTCCCTCAAGGAGAATCAGTAATTCAAAGTAGTAGTAAGTTTTCCCTGTGTATAAATAACCCATAATAAAGGTGACATATGGCAATTCACATTTATCATTGATGAGAATAGCATGGAAAAGTTAGTTATAATTGTTGCTTCTGAAGCTGTCCAAGCATAACAGATTTGTGAAAGCAAATACGAAAAAACAGTGGCAGAACATGTGACAAATAAATCCCATTAGGTCTGGAAACACGACACAGGCAGGGAGGAAACCCACTGGGAGATTTTCAAGCCAGTAAAGAAAAATACACATTCACAATATTAATTACAACAGCGAATACTTTATGGGTTCTAAAACAACTTCCCACTTGCTGCACGTGGATAAATAGATAAGAATTACTAGTGATGGAAAGAATTAGAACCTAATTAAAACTGACAACTGATCTGTATGAAAATAGATGGGCACATGTAAACATTTTTTCTAGTAATTGATGAGGTGAGAAACAATGGCTTTTCTGCTGAAGAAATAATGCGTCAGACTGTAAGACGTACTCAGGGTAGGTGTAATAGCTTGCTAGTGAGATAAAACTCATTAATACATATTCTAGTTGCACCACATACACTTAACTCGTTTGAAAATGTGAATTAAAAGCAGTCACATATTTTCAAATTAAGTCTTTACCGTTTTCAGAGGCAGATGGTGGCTAAGTATCACCTAGCTGCAAAGTGCCTCCTGCCTATTGCCTTCTCTTTGGCCTCTCAGTGCTGGTGGTGGGCTGGCAGGGTGCGGGTCTCGGCATGGTCACTGGGAGCAGCCCCGCGTCCTTACTGCCTGCGAAGCACATGGTCTGTCTTCTCATTTGCTCAAAGGAGAAGCAGCGTGTGTGCCATTAGTTTCTCGTTCAGTGTAAATTCCTATCACAGGATATGAGTAATGGTTTGATGGCAGAATGCAGTAACATGACATGGCCTTAATGTCATAATTATCCATAAAGAACTGGCAGAGATCTTTTAATGTCTCCAAAGAAGTCAAGAGACAAGTCATTTGTAAGTCCCACTGAATAAGTAAAATGAGCCTTAAAATTAACTTATTAAATAAGTTCAGTAGTATTTCTGCTGAGCTCTGTTGTAATAAAACTTAGTAGTTGCAAAGGTTTATCCTTGACTTTAACTGCGGGTGTGGTTTGGTCCATTCTGAAGAGCAGCAGAGGCTTCCTGCTCTCATGTCATGAGGAAGTACTATTTCCTTTAGAGGGGAAGATGCTGTGTCCACAGCAAGGCCTGAAGCCTATAGTAATACACTGTTTAATCAAAGGAATGGGTCCCCTGTGGCGAATTAAATAGGTGCCCACAGGAATAGTCTGTTGAAGCCAGTGAGGGAAATGCCCTCACCGGAAGCCTTGCCGTAACAGCAGCAAGTAGGGGAATGTAGGGGATTCTACAGGGAATGTAGAAATCCTTGGCAACTCAATAAGAGTGAGGAAGGCTGGCACCTGTGGCACCTGCTATTACATGGTAACAGAAGAGCACCTACTGCACCCAGAAGCGGGTGCTTGGCAAGAGCCCCTTGCTCCGGGCAGAAAGTAAGCGCTCTTCATGGCCTTCCAGGGAGGGGATGGCTCCTGCAGTTGGAAAGAGGAAAAGAAAGTGTTAGCGACAGGTAAGGGCACTTTTGATGTACGCTTTTAAAATTGATCTTTCTAGGGTGATATTCTTCTGGAATAACTATTTCCTTACAAGCATGCTCCTGTCCTACCAAAGCTATGTTTAGATCATCTACAGCTGTTATTTGTATGAATATGTGATTGCTATGTTTATCATGCAGCTTTGACTTCCTCTGCATGCTGCATGCCTGTCTCTCTCGGCTGAGCCTACTTTTAACATTTCAAAGAATTGAGCAGCTTCCAGCAGCCACCGTCTGTGAGTAATGTGGCCATCCCAAACTCAAAACTCATGCCAATACATTTTTAGACAGCATTTGACAGTCCTGTACTTTGTGAGTCTTTCTTGTGTTAGCATGAAATACACAAGCCTGCATATACTTGATCTTACAAGCTTTTTTTTTTTTTTCCCTCCAGTTTGTTCAGATAAATCTCTTTGGCTCAGTAGCAAGCCCATTTGCTTGCAAGGCTGGAGCTCCATGTTGTACCCCTTTTTCCTACTTAATCTTGTCTGTGTTCGTTGGTGGTATGTTTTGCCAGTGATATGCTGCATTTGAGTGTGTTTGTTTAGTAAAGCTCAGGCCTGGTGCTTCAAACTGGTTGGATGTCAGTTCCAAATTTGAGGGCAAAATGGTCACACACAACATTCAAACAATGTGTGGTGTACATTACAATAAAAATATTGGAGAGCACGACTCCACAGAATAAATGCTGGTGCTATATAAGGCCTCCAGAAAATAGGAGTTGCTATACACAGCGGTTTTTTTGTTGTACACCACAATAAAAATTACTGGTTTTCTTGCTGGATTTGAAGATGCCTGGCATTAAAGGTACCTACCGTCTGTGGAGCATTTGTATCTGTAGTAGAAGTGAGAAAGCACAGCTCAAATCCACTTTAAGTAGGCAGTAAGATCCAGCTGAGGATTACATCTGGGATCACAATAGGTGGAAAATATCAGCCAACTGAAAGTAGATATTGGAGATATTTACCAGGTAATTAATTAGGAAATAATTACTTTCACAGAGACAGCTCTTCAGCTATTAAAGTTAAGGCACCAGTTCCTGGAGTGGATCTCAAAATGGTTTCTGCCCATTGGGTAGAATGCCTGAATTTATGGCCTGATCCAAACCCTCCTGAAGCTATTGGGAGGCTCCCCACTGATTTCAACTTGTAGGCAATAAGTCTGACCCTTTTTCAGCTTTTAATAATAATTCCTCCACTCAAGGAAAAACAAAATCTTACTCCAAATATTTAGATTGCTAAAGAAAGGCATGTAGTACTATTTTCCACAATATTTTATAGACACACAGGCCAGCACGGAGGAAAATTTTCATGCCTGTTTTCCCATAGGATGTTGGAAGAAATCCTGTGAAGTTATTCTTTTCCATGAGATACAAACAGACAGTGTCCACATAGGCTGATGGTTAAGAAATCTTTCTGGGAGAAAGGGGAAAAGATGATGTTGGTTTTTTTTTTCTTTTGGTATAAAAAATATCCAGGTGTGAAAATCTTTCCTCTTCAGGAATCCCGTGAGCAAGGGAGTATCAGTAGACTGGAGCGGGTATTTCACTTCTCTTCTCTTGTTCGAGGATTGGGACTATGTCGGTGAAGTTGTCCGTGTGACTGAAGGTCTACTTGCGGAAGGGTTGGTTGGACTGGGCCCAATGGTTCTTGTTACTCGACAACTGCTTCGTTGGTCCATGGTGATGGGGAGCGATGAGCTACGGCTCAGACTGAAATAGCAGACGCGGTTTCCCGCCCCATGCTGCATCCCCTGGAGACGTGTGAACACGCCAGAGAAGATTGGCGTGATTGATGTTGCTGAAATTGAGGTCCTAAGGAACTCAGGATTACGCTCATTTGTATTATGTCACATTGATACGGAGATAAAGCTAAATAAGTGACTTCTAAAGTGTTTGCTGATGGTGCTGCTGATTTGAGCAGGATTATAGCCCATTAAGCACCCGATGTATGACTGACTTTGGCCATTTTACAGATATAGCCTCTGGCTTTAAATGCTTGTGACCTATACCCATTTGTTATGGTGAGTAATTTTTTAACGTGTTTGCAGAGACTTTTTAGAGAGCGGTCGTGGGGGGCAGTTTTTGGATTCTCTTGGTAAATCCTTTTCTGTCTTTTAGGCGGGTGTAGATGTTCATCACCTCAGTGTGAACAGCTGACCCATGGATAATGTCACAGGTGATGGATGGCCGGGAAATCGGAGAGTTAGCCCTTGGCAAGGATAACAAGAATAATTTCAGGCTTTTTAGTGGCAGAAACCACGGCTGAAGCAGCGTTTCTGATGTATCTATCAGTCTAAAATGGAAGGAGGCAGTACGCTGGCGGTGCGTGCGATAGGAGAGCAGCTACCATCCCTGACTCCTAGATCCCACCTAGTTAACTCCTTGCAGCGAAACACCGGGCTGCAACGCACACGGGTTAAAAATCAGGCCAAGCCGGGAAGGACGGAGCCGCCGCTCTCCGCAGCCCCGCGCCGCTCCCCGGGCCAGGGCCGGGGTCTCCCAGCTCGTCCCCCCGGCTCCCGCTGCCGTGACATTCCCTCCAGTTCAAAAGTTCACGGGGAGGCTCTGGCGAGGCGGTGGCGTCTGGGGCTGGAGCGGGGACCGCCGGCAGGTCCGGCCTCGCCGGGGAGGGTGGCCGGTGCCTTCTCCTCCCTCCCGCCTTTTTCCTCGCTCCTTTCCAGGCGAGACCTCGGGCTCCGCAGGTACCGCTCTGCCTCCCGCCCCTCTCCGTTTTCTCCCTGCGCCCCCGCAGCATCTGCCCGCCGCCCTGCCCAGCTGCCTGCGCGGAGGGGCGCGTACCGCCCGGCGCTGCCCACCCTCCCCCCCGCCGGCGGGGGGGGCGCGGAAGGGGGCGCG
>JAOXNO010000024.1:23370496-23384993 GCA_028565335.1 Limnodromus scolopaceus | reverse complement strand
CTCGGCGGGGCCGGCCGGCAGCGCCGCGGCCCCCGGCCCCGTCCTTGGGGGAGCTCGGAGGGTTGCGGGGGCTGCGAAGGGAGAGGGGGGAAGGCGGTGGGGAGGGGGCTCCCCCCACCAAGGTGTGGGGCGCGGGGGGAGCGCGGCCGTCCCCGGGTGCCCGTGGGGCGTGGGGCATGGACCAGGGTGGCGGGGGTGGGAGTGGGAGGCGTGACGGCAGAGTGCGGGGTGCCCGGGTCCCCGCTCGGCCCGAGCTATGGCCCCTTCTCCCGGTGCCGAGGGTTGTGCCTGAGCCCGGCGGGTGCCCAGGAGGTGACCGTGCCACCGCCACCCCTGCTGGGGACGTGTCCCACCTCCGCCGTCCGGAGGGAGACTTTCCTCTAGATTTGAGATCTGGGCTTTTCCCACCGGCAGCTGGGAGCGGTGTCGTGGCCGTTGGAAATGTACTTGTAATTCAAAACAATTTAAATATAGCTTGTGCGGTCAACTGCTGTGGCCATCTTCCCACAGGAGACCTTTACCTGCACTTGATGTGGCGGATTTTTTTAGTGCCCGTGTAGTTGTTGCTGGTAGTCACATGAGTTATCGAGATACTTGATAACACACTCAGCTGCTCTTTTGCTAACCCGGTGGGGTTTTGTAGCTGTAAATAAAAACACACGCCTTAACAAATGGGTGACTTTTCCAGTAAGTACACATGTGTTTTACTGGTATGTTCTGAAAGGTGTAATCAATACGCAATTAACGCTTTAAGCATGATGAGCAATGTATTGTTTTTATGGTTGTGTCTGGGGAGTTTGGAAGTGACCATGCAACTGTTCTCAGAGAGCATTTGTTGGAACGCAGGACAAAATAGGTGAGAGAAAGAAGGATTTGTATTTTTCTGCTATCTCTGTAATGCTGAGGTAAAACAGCTGGAAAGCTACTTAGCACTGCTTAAGAGAGCAGCAGCTGTAAAGAATCCTTGTAGCAAAGATACCACCTTATACTAATTTAAATGCAAGAGCGTAGGGGAAATTTGCGTTTTTGAAATGAACGATTATGAGAAGGGGACAGACACGTATAGAAGATGTTGCCTTGTGTGTAAGGTGGATAATACTACTCAGAACAGCAGCTTCGTTGTAAACGTTCCATGGGGTTTATGTGAAAGATTCTGCAGTTTAAGAATTCCAGTTGGAAGCAACAGAATTTCTGTAATCTCTCGGCAAGAAATTAACAAAATCTGAGTGACACTGTAAAAATTAACTTTCTTTTTCTGTTTTGCCAGTGGCGGCACCTGACTTGCTGGATCCCAAATCGGCCACTCAGAACTCCAAACCAAGATTATCATTTTCCACCAAGCCTACCGTGCTCTCTTCACGGGAGGAAAGTGATTCGGCTATTAATGTTATGAAATGGAAGACAGTCTCAACAATTTTTCTGGTCGTAGTCGTGTATTTAATAATCGGAGCAACGGTATTTAAAGCCCTGGAGCAGCCTCATGAGACCTCCCAGAGAGCCACCATTGTGATTCAGAAGCAGACGTTTGTATCTCAGCATTCCTGTGTGAATGCAACAGAGCTTGATGAACTGATTCAGGTAATCCATACCAAACCCTTGTCACCACGGCTTAGAGGAACAAATGATATATGACAGCACTGCTGTGATAAAGGTGAAAAACTTTATTAGCAAAGCTCTGTGTTGGCCGAGTGATGTAACAAGTGTTAAGACCAGAAGTTGAGCAATAGTATTTTCGTGCAAAGCCTCATGGTTGAAAAGCTATTGCTATTTTTAGGTCCAGTACGCTTGGTAGACAGCCTTTTCACTGAAACCTCCCTTTATACTAATTAAATGATTATTCATCGGCAATATATATAATTAATAGTTCACAAAGGAATTGATATATTGATTGTGCCTTACTAGGTCTGTCAATATTTGAAACGCCTAATTCTGAGGAAGAAAACACACTATCCATTGCCTTAAAGGACTTCTCATTTACCGTGATTGTATCTAACTAGCTTTCCTTCCAGCTGTATGTTTCTTTATATTGATTTTGTTTTAAGTACAGGAAAGTACCATGGACTTGCTGCTTTGATCTTAAATCTCCATTTTCTCTGCTTCTTAAAGGCACATCCACAACTCATGTACATTGGTGTGTTCCTACTAACATGACTTTACCCTTGCAGGTCACCTGCCTCGGAACCATAGGAAGTATTTATTTGCAGTAGCACAGAACTAGATCCAGAGCCTTATGAGGCCCTCTCGGACATAAATCCCACATCCCTATCTTCTTATGAATATCCAATGGCACTGTAGGGAACAGCAAGGGGCTGCCAAATGTCAGTTCTGGGGATGAGACCATGAAATAGGAGGCTGCGGTAAACATCTAAGAGTTGGCAAGGATTGATCCCTTCATTACCAGTAGCCATGGGTCTGCAGAGCCTGAGATGGGACACTGGAGGAGGGGATGGGAGCAGGAGAGGGTGGTGGGCATCCAGACTGTGGCTAGCATGAGCTCTGGAGCGTGCCAGTTGCATGGGCAGCAAAGCTTTCTGGAGGTGGTTTTTGACAGCAAATCTGGCTGGGAGTTTAGAATTTGATTTTACCTCTCTAGACCAATCTGCCTTGAGCATCAGCATGGACACCCACAGTTTTTTTTCAGTTTTAAACACAGAGCTCAGTTATTTTTATGGCACACTACTGAATTTTAAAGGCAAACAGGGAAAATGTCTTGTATTTTGTGATTTCTCCCCTGCCTCGTTGCTAAAATGTGTTCCAAAACTGGCAAGATTTAAATGACTGTCAGGCAGTTCCTATCTCCATGTGTCCTGACTAGGCATGCCTGAGAAGGTGGTGTTGATAATAATTTCAATGCTGTGTAATAACTATCATGGAATCACTCTGTTTCAATGGTTTTACCAGCAGAATGCGAGATAATCTTTCAGGGAAGTATACAAGCACATTCTGATTAAAACAGTCTCTTCTAGCTAGTATAAATACCTCCATATGAAATTTTTAGGTCAGATCCTGTACTTGTGAAGATAAAAATAGAAATTTTGAGGCAACATTACCTTACATCATCTATGAGATGGTCATTAATGCAAAAACTGTTGAAATTTGCTCTTGAGTACTTAGATAGTTTAGCATTTATGATTCCCTACCCAGAAGCACAGATTGGTAATAAAAATACACTTCATCAGCATTCAATGCCCATTTGATGTTCTGTGCAAAGTAAATGACAGTTTCAGTACAATTACCAGAGCACAGATACCCCTATCAAGATTAGCTCCCATCTTTGCTGGCGACCTTGGCATGACCAGAAAGACACAGGCTTGGGAAGTGCGGGGGTGTGAGAGTGCCTCCCACAGCACGTGGATGAGATATGGCTGTGGGAAGAGTTTCCTTTGCTTGTTGTTGGGATAAATGGAAAACTTCATTTCTCCTCGTTCCCTTCTGCTCCTCTGCGAAGAAGAACACCACAACTTGGAGGTAGGAATGTGCTGTAACTCTCCTTTCATAGGAGGGTGGCTGAGGCATAGGAAGCCTGGTCCTACAAGTGCAACTGGACGCCTTTCTTTACACAGAATAAATGATAACAAATTACATCAAGTTGTTTAATGGTCAAAAATTAAGTGGGTTGCCCAAAGTGAAGTAGGAAATCAGTGGTAAAGCAGAGTCTCAAATCCGTTTTTCCAAGTCTAGGCTGCTACCCTAACCATGGGGTCATATTTCTTCCCTACTTACCACTTTGTCACAGAAGGTAAATTACTGAAATGCATGTGTCTCTCTGGGTTTAAGTCTGACTGTTATTACAATTTAATGCAGTATATCTTCAGTTTTTGTTGGATGTCTGTATGAATAAAAATAAATAGTGCATGTTTGAAAAGAGTAAATGATATTTAAGAACTCACTGAAAGCTATAAAACTGAAACTTAATATGTACTAGTGTAGTAGGAAGCTGGAATGATTAGTGTGTGTGAAGAAAATTACAGAGTTTACAAACTGCAATGTCATCTTTAATCAAGTATTTACCTTGAGTCAAACTATAATGAAATTCATTATAAACTTTTCCTTTTGAACTTAGCGTTCTGGGATTCCAGAAACTGGTTTGGCTCTGGTTCGTGCTAGCCATTGCTCATGGTGCTTGTCATGCCAGACTTTTTCAGTCTCCACAGCTTCTGATGGGCTATTTAATCCTTACGCTGCAGCAGGATTGACTGCCCCAAGACTGCTAACCGACAGTACAACGTGCAGTGGCTTAGTCAGGTGGGCAAATTAGGGAGACTAGTTTTTGTAGTGGAATGTACAAGTGGAATGAAAGTCCAGTTCACTAGTATCCAGGGGCCATCTAGTTTCCACCACCTTTGCTAAAATCTTCTCTTTTCCGTAGAGCTGATTACAGCACAGAGTTGTGTGCTTCTATAAATGCACAGAGGATAGAGATTTTTCCCTTCCTGTCTTCTCCATCCTTATTTTATCTCGGCAATCACCAAAAACCTTCCTGGCACAACAGTATATCCTGTTGTCAACTTTTCAGCATGCACAGCTTTATTCCCTGGGTTTTGAATTCCTGAAACTATGTATTTGCACATTAATTGTGTGGCTCCTCTAGGTGTACTCAGTGAGAGTTATACTTTTATAGACTTTATAGATTTTATATACATGTGAAACATGGGGCAATGAAGAGCTGCTATGCAGCATAGAAAATGTGCAAAGCTACTGAAATAGAGTGCTCTGATGTTGACAGCCAAGTAGCCTCAGCTGCCTCAGAAAAATGATCTGGGTTTTTCTTATAACTTTTCATCCTAGTCCAGTGGCATCGTCCATGCGTTGACAAATACGTGGTCTTCATGACCTTCTCTGTCTCTGACTTCCATGGACCAGTGTTGCAAATCTCTTTCAGTCTAAACCACTTCAGTTACTTGTTGCCCCACTATAATAAAATATACCTGCAGTGAACAACAGCAATGTATGATCCTGAGACTGGCCTACAGGTATATAATTTTTTTTTGATATTTCATGAGCACTTCTATTTAACATCATACTTCAAATGTGCAAAAGTCACACAGAGCGTATCTGTACACCCAAGAGGCCGTTTTTTCCAGGCAATTTCAGCTGCTGTTGCTGTAGCCTGAAGCCAGTATTAACAACAGTATTGGGTGGATCACTGTGTGCTGTACGCAACAGTGTTGAGGTGGGCAGTGCACAGCAGTCAGTGGCCGTGTATCTAAATCTACAACTAAAGAAATATCCCAGGAGGGAAGCTTGTGAGCATACAAGCACTACCATGGTGAGTCTAATCAGGGTACAGCAGACCAGCAAGCTGTGCAGGGTCTGGTGTTAAACTCCAGGGTTTAAAGTTTCAGTTGGGAGGTCTTGAAAGGATCTCAGTTATTAACAGATGAGAAAGCATTGGTTTGTTGAAGGTTTTATATAATATCTAATGTATTTTAAAGATGTAGAAAGGGATGTGGCCAGATGCTTTGCTACTATTTCTTCTTTCGGAAGAAGAACTCTTGACAAGTCATCACGGGTGGTGTTTTGGTTTCTCTGTCCATGCCTGCTGTCAACTTGGCCCTGCCATGCAATGAAAAGTAACTGCCAGGTGACAGAATAAAAGAGTAAATGTAGTTCAAACTGTGTGGATTTTATGTATATGTGACAAAATATATAAACCTGATCTTCATTCGCACTAGGGTTTTTTTACATCTCACAAGGAACAGGTTTTTTTCCCCACCACTGAGCTTTTTGTGGCAGATGCTGATAGAAAACTGGGAGTAATCCAGCCATACACATACAAATAACAATAAGTATTAAAGAATGAAAAAAATCTATAATTAGAGAACTTGTATCTCTAATTATTTCAATCTAGTTCTGGTTCTCTTTTAGTGTGTTGGCTGTTCCCTATAGTAAGCTTGTCTCTAAACATTTGAAAATGTTGGAGACAGTTTCCAAACTCAGATGCACAAAGTATATTGCCAAGTATCTAGAAAAAGCTCCTGCTGTATTTATGCACCCGTGCATAGTAGAAAATGTAGAGAGACCTGATGTTACGTTGCTGATTTTCAGGTTGCATGCATGTCCTCCTGCAGTGCTGCGCAGCCATCAAATGCATGCGTATACCTTCATGACATCTCTTGGGGTTAAGAGTTGGTCTCTGGGGACAGATGAACCTGACTGGATACAATATCCAACAACTTTGCAAAATTGTTGTCATTGTGGTTTCTTACATCTCATTCCTCTATAAGGGAAAAATTATTTTCCTCCCCCCACCCCAAACTCATATTGTTCCTAGGAGGTAAGGATGTGACCTGTGTTGCGTATTGTGGGATGTCTTGGCAAAAAGAGACAAATATTTGTCCCCCTGCCAAAGGGAAAGCTGATTAAAAAAAAAAAAAAGAGAAGAGATTTTTATGTAAATATCACCTAATTATGTATTGTGCAGCAGTTATTTGTTTTAGTGTTGACCTTTATAAACTAAAGTGGTAAAAAAATTCCTTTTAATTCCCAAGCATCAAGTTGTTTAATGTTTTATTTTCACATACAAAAATTTACATTTTTTGCATACAAAAATTGGAAATAAGAGATTATTTTAAATACCTAGAGTGTCCCAGCAAGCTGGTGTGAATTATTTTAGTTATCTTAGTGAGTTAATTCTGAAGCTTAAGAAAGAGTTTTCAAGTAAAGATACACCAAAACTAAAGTTAGTAACAGAACTTACCTCATTTCTGGTTCCTTTAGCAGAAACATCCTTGAAATATATTTATTCTGAAAACCCTAACAAGTGGAAAAAATAATATCACGCTGAACAGCACAATCTTTTCATACGTTCTAAGTGATAATTTTTGTTTTATAAAGCCTTTATTTTGAAATCTGAACAAGTTTTCAGGGTGCTGCACAAAGCTGTCGCAGCAATAAAGGACTCTTGTATTTTTAAGTCCAGCCCCTTTCAGGGTATGTGGATACTTCTGAAAACTGAATGCCCACAAAAATGTGCTTGCATTTAAAACAAACAAGCAAACAAAAAGAGTTAATGAACCACCAGAATTAGCTGAATTGACCTTGATCCCACAAGTTGATTTCCTTGGGTTCTGCATGGGCTTGTGGTTAACAGGAGGAGAACAGCTCTCCGTGCTGGGGTTCCACAGTCGTGTCCCATGCCTGTTTTCATCTTATATTTGTGTCAGCTGCATTCACCCTTTTCTTTCCATTCATCTCTTAGATGGTGAATGGGAACAAAATGTGTTTTCTTTTTATCTCCCTTGAGGAAAAATGTGGGTTTTTTTCTTTACCTCCCTTGAGAAAAGCCTGACACAGTTATGAATGACATGGGAGCAGTGTTTCTTTCATTAAACTGGCATCACCGGTGTGTCATCATGGCTTCTTATGTGCTCAATTTCTTGTAAAAATATTTTACTTTAAAATATGTGTTTTCTGTGGCTTAATTCTCAAATTTCAAGGTAGCTAGTTACTTCAGCTGCACCTCCACCAGTGGCTGATATTGTGTCTTTTTCATAGGCTTTTTTACAACTTACATTGTAGCCCCAAAAAACTAATTTTGCTGCATCCTCAGGAATATGTTGATTTATTTTAGCCAATAAGCTCCTTGAGCTGCAACCTCTCTGATTATATAGAAAACTGTTAAAATAAAGAAGTGTAAATCCTTCTTTCTCTCCCAGAGGCTAGAAGGCATTTGAACTTGCTGTATCATTTTGGGAGATAATAAATCACAGAGATGCAAAGATCTTGTTTTCAGACAAATCTGAAATTTATTTAGACGAATTTAATATTTATTAGCTAAGCCTATTAAGCTTGAGTCAAATTTTATTCTTTGAATAAATTTTATTCTTTGAATCACAATATTTATAGACATTCTCAGTCATGTGAGCTGTAGCTTATGGGTCCTCTAAGCAGGAACTTTTTGAGGGAATTTGAATGTACCAGTTTAAATCCTAAATTTTCTTAGTCTCGCCCTTTAGCAATTCCTTTCAGCCTCTCCAAAAGGAAGCAGGAGCCATCCCATGTCTGGATCCTAACCTGGAAGCAGCAGGTGTTTCTGCTTCCTAAACCTTAAAGCCTTGAAAAGATAAAAGAAAGAAAGATAAAAGCATAAAAGAAATTGATGCTGTAGCATATTTTATTTATTTATCCGGGGATCCAAAATACCATTGAATCAGTTTTTTAATATACTGTCTGCATGTCAGGCATGAAGCTTGTGACAAATTGCAAGTGCCAGTAGCAGAGCTGCCTGTTGGTGTTTTCAAAGCAACGTGAAATGAATGACTTTTAAAGTAGTTAACACACGAAGCACAGGAACTGGAGTTTGTGGTGTTACCTTCTCCATATGTCTGTCCTTAGTAAGGTGTCTGCCCATCAAAGCACTTAACTTTAAACGTACAGGTGGTCCTAACTGGTACAGTAAGATGCTGTTTCTCTTTTCCTCTCACTGAGTCTCTAAGTCTAGTTTTCACTGCAGTATTTCCTTTCTGCTTCAGTCTTATCAGATGTTATTGTCTCCTTCCACAGTAAAGCCCTCCAAATCCTACCTGTATCCCTAGATCAGAGGAATATTTATTGAATAAAAGGTCTCTGTGAGAGACTTCCGATTATGACCTTACCCAGACCACCTGCTCCTCCATCCAGATACCCACCTGTTCTGGTCAAGTCTGGGCAGGCTGCAGAAACCCCTGGGTTATGTGCACTCCTTTCTTAGGATTGCTCAGGTTCCTGCTGTCCCCTTACAGCCAGAGCCCCTCTTCTGGCTCTGTGCTTAGCTCCTGGAGGGAGGGAAATTATTGCCAAACTTTCCGTTGCCTGGGAGTGTTCCCTTTTCTGTCCCTTTCAGGACAACTCCCTTTTCTGCAGTTATTTTCTAAGTGGTGGTTAAACCCAAAGGGAAGTTTTTTAAGCACAGAGTCTTTATCTTTCATAAGCATAAGAGCAATAAAGATTTTGGGGAGAATAATAAATAAATTCTAACTTGTCACTTCTTTGTTCAAGCAGGTTGGCTTCCAACTTTTTTTGCTGCTTCTGGTGTTGGGGCTTTTAAAGGATACATTTACTTCAGATGAACAGTTTTATAGGAGCTAGAGCCTAGCTAGCTTGAATGCATCTGAATGACAGCTTTTGTCTTAGAAAGGGTGGCAGATATGACTCATTAGTAACTCAGTTTTGCTGAGCATCTGTCTGCATAATCCTTCCAGTCTTTAATCACAAGAAGCAAAGAAAAGCCCTCTTCCCTGAATGTGTATGTATACATACATATATATATGTATGCACACACGTAAAAATTTATATACATAGTCTGTTTGTAATGCATACTTAGACACAGAAATGTATTTCAATATGTTTCTACATGTTTTCAGTTCAAGTAGATTGGGAATGTTGGGTGAAAAGAGTTCTTCAATTCTTCAACGAGTTGGGTACTAGTCTCCAGTGCAGATTACGGTCCTATGTTATACAAACTAAAAAGAAAAACACAGAGTCAGAGAATTATAATACAAACATCATTGTGATCTCTTTCAATAGCAAGGCTCAAAAGTACATGCTTTTGGAGGCTGGAAAGTTGTTTGCTAAGTGTTAAAAGCATCCTAATGTGCCTCTCAACAAAGAACTAGGATTTCCATTCTTTCTAAACCAAATCTGAAATAAACTACAGGACTCATGCCGTAGCTGGGCCATATGAGATTTATCATTATACTGGAGAGTGAGAAAGTGCTCTTGTCAAATGGCAGCAGGACAGCGAAGGAAGAAATTCAGGCTGAGAAATGAGTTTCCAGAAACTTTGAGGTATATCTGACTTTTTGACATCGCTTGTTAAATGATTGCCAGGAAGCACGAGCTGACTCCTGACAAGCTGGGTAACGAAAGACTGCATGCTCTATATTTTATCAGAAGCATAATTTAAGGTGTTTCTATTTTAGTTTTTGGATAGAAAAGCTGAGAGTAATGAAGTGTTATGTTACGTCATTTCGCAAAAGTGAAGTGACTGGAAGATGGTACAAAAGCGCATATTAAGAGCCTGGTGTGGAACAAGTAGATGACTATCAGGGTGACTGGCTTGATCCATAGGTATTCGCTGTATGAGACAGTGGTAGCCTAGCAGAGGCCAGCCTTCTCAGTTTATAAGCTCTGTGTTGCTCCTGCAGTTCTGCGGACCCCTGCGTACTGAATATAGCTCTAGTGCCAGCAGGCTGGCTTTTGTCAGTCATCTTCATTGACTCCTTGCAGGGTCAGAGGACCAGGGGATGAAATCCCTGACCCAGGAGAGTCGTCTTCTGTTTTCACAAAATGACTGCGCTGCTTGGAAGGCTGTTTTAGCTCTTGACTTGACAGGAAAAAGTCCCAAAATTCTGTGTCTTAGTCTGCAAGGGTAGCTCAGCATGGCCTCTACGGACAGATATCTGCGTGAACACAGGGATGTGATAATACAAAACTGCACAATGTATTTACCAGAAAGAGTTTCTAAATGACATAGGAAATGAAAAGCTGACATTCAATTAAAATGATTTATATTGTCACTTTCCTTTTCTTAGTGTTCTGATTTCAAGCAAAAAAGTACTGCCTGAATGCAATACCTAAGTATCTATGGAGCTCAGGTCCTGGTTTTGACTTCTACTCAGACACAACAAATGCCTATCCTAAGATACAGTACAGACCCAGCCTAAGAATCCACGTAACTTAAAAAATGGGAATTAAGTTCCTAAAATATTTGGAAATTTTAACTCAATGCTTTTCACTGTCAAAAAAAAGCCCACATTTTCACAGTTATAAAGACAATTGAAGAGCAAATGGTGAAAAACCTACTACTTTTACTATAACCATATAATACTATTCTTAAAATCATTGCACCTAAATTGATTGGGTGCCATGCGCTGGGTGACACCTCCTCTGCTCGGTCCTCAGTTATCTCATGACAACTAGTAGACAAATGCTCTGGAAGAAGGTAAGGAAAGTGAAATAATCTGCATAGTTTAAGAACTGAAACTGTCCACTGTCCCGCTCTAATGCTGGCTGGTTCTGTAGTGCTAAAGTGAAAACTTTATTTAAGTCAGAATTTAATTTGTATATGGAATAAAAATAAGAAAAACTGGAAAAATTACCACTGAAGTGGTCAGTAAACTTTAATACTGTAATTTTTTAAAAGTCAAGAAATTCCCGTGTTAAGATCACACAAAGTGTTTACAGGCTGCAACATGTGATAAATGTCAAGATTATATAGTTTTCATGATTCTAATTGTTTTGAGATTGAAAATACACAGAGTTGCTGTCACTATTGTATAAATTAGGATAAGCTGAAGGGCTCAGGTGACAGAAAGACATTATGAAGGAAGGAAAGAAGCAGAGAACCACATGCTGAACTTGTGACAAATGACGTAGTTGTGTTTGCTCTAGTGGTAAAGCATCAGTCAAGAAAAAAGGCTGAAGCCCAAGAATAAAGTTGCAGACAAAATTGAATCTAACAGGACTGACAATGAATAGCATGTTGTTTGAACGCTGAGGGTGAGATCCTGGCCCTTAGTGAAGTTGGTGGAAAGCAGCTGCATGTGCTTGGGTTTTTATTCCAGGCTATGGAAATGTTAGTATCCAATATTCCAGCTAAGTTTGTACAGTGAATGTAGTCAGAAAGAAGATGCTACCCTGAAATCAGTGCCGCGAAATGTACATATGTTAGGAGTTATGTTATATATTTTTTTAAAATTATGCTTGGGAATAGTTTTAGATGAGGATCTGCTCATAGGCACTGACCAAACTAAGAAAAAAGGTGTCCTCTGACCCTGAAAATGCAGTTACTTCTCCCAGAAAATCTGCAGGCAATATTAAAATAATTTATGAGATAGTAGTATTGATTTCAGTAAACCAGCATACTTACCTAACTGTCATCCTTGTTAGTAAGGAAGACTCTTACAGAAGACTCCAAAGGAATATAGTGCAGCAGCTTTGTTAGTATTTGAGGCTGGCTCCTCCCAAACATGGCAACAGAGCAAAGTAGTGTGTATTTGGAAACTTAATAATCCGATGATGAAGAAAGCATCATCTGGCCATTTATGACTTAAACTATGTTTAAAACAATTGATAGGATAAAGCAGTAAAGTTACAGAGAAAGTTGATGAGAAATAGTGGCAATAAAAAATACTTATATGCAATATTCAACAGATTTATTTAAATAGGAAAATATATTATTTAATAAGAAAAAGTCTTTAATTCAGAAAAAAAGGTGCAGCTGATGGGTCAATAAGATCATTAAATTCTTGAAGGAGCCAAATACGAAATCTCTATTCGAGTGTTTCTCATAACATAAGAACTTATAATATTATTTTGAAGCACATAAAAATCTCAAAAGAGAGATGCATTTTAAATGATCTACAAATAAATGGTGGAACTGCCACCGAATGACTTGGCTCCCAAAATACAAATGAGCTCCAAAAGTAGTTAGATAAATTCATGGTAAAATGATCCACCCAAACCAATCTGAACACCATGATGCAGATGCAACCTCCCACTCAGGAAGTTCTTAAAACTGTTCTTAGAAGCTAGGAGGATGTATGAAGGCATCACTTGCCTATTTGCCCTGATTCTTTTCCTAATTAGCTGTAGGCTAAAATCAGAGATGTAATAATAGTGGCTAATCGCCTTTTGTAGCCATCTGTTGTGTTTTGTTAGGTCTGACCCAACAGAATAGTTTTGGGTTAAGTTGTACCTTTTTTCCTGGAATTCTGTAGGTACAGTATAGTGCAGTTAGGAAATGCATAGCTGTAGTTCAAGCAGTTTAGATTGGCACACCTTTCATATAAAAGATGTTGAGTTAGTATGGCTTCAAAAATGTGTAGTGACGAGATAAAGCTCTGAAAACATTTTACATCTGGATCTGTATAAAACTTGGTCCTCTAGACCGCCTAAACAGTTGAGTCTCTGGGTAGTGCAGTCATCCTGTACAACACACTGTAGTTATTACACTGTAATAAAACATGAATGGTCCCATAAAATTATATTGATCCAGTGCTTTACCATATGATATCCTCACTGGAGAGCGTGTTCCCATTTGCAGGTACAAGGACTTGCGATGAAAGTTCTTAGTCCACTGAAATGAAACAGTCTTGAAAATGTATTCAGCAGGCTTTACAATGCAGCACACTGGGGTTTGTAAGTCAAAGGAATATCTGTATTGTGTAAATTGTAAAATCAATACAAGGGATGGTTTTCACATGCTGCTTAGTCTGATGTGTCCCTTCCTACAGTGATGTAAACACTTGCCAGTGTCAGTGCTGCTGTACTTACTGTTGCCAAGTTGTACGTGATGTAGAAACGTGGAAGAAGCTCTGTTCTTCCAACCCAAAGGAGAAACTCTCTTCCCCCTCCCTTTCTCCAGCCTTTCTCCTTCTTCAGTAGGACTGAAAATTCCACATTGTCGATGTGTGCCTTACTGGTGTTTAAAAAGAAAAAAAAAATGTTAAAAAGCAAACATTGGGGGTATAGAAGATAAAAGAGTGTAAAATCTATGTAGAGATACACCCCCCAATGCCCTGCCGCTGGCTTTCTGTTGACAACCCCGGGTGTTGAACGTGGCTTACGTGTGGCAGCAGGACCCCTGTGGCTGTGGAGATGCAGCTGTGGACTTTAAAATGGTTACTTTGTGCATCTGAGCTTTGGAAATGGCAAACCAGAAATGGTGGATTTAAGTTCAGATCCCGTTATGCAAAATCAATGGCCTGGTTAATCCAGTGTTGGTATTCTGTCTTCTCTGTCCAGATCAACTAACTTCCATGGGCACTGTTTAGAAATAAAAATGTTTTCATTTGCAAATTACCAATGTATTTTTGGGTTTGGAAAAATTATTGCTACTGCACAACGCTGTTCCTCTGCAACAGACTGCCCCCACGGAAAACCATTCTGCTATTCTGAATAGCGTTTTGTGCATAATCATTCCTGGTCAACTTGCTAATCAGAAACTATTAGTTAGTTAAGATGTTAATTTTAGCTTTGCAGTATTGCTTCCTCTGTTGTTCTTTCGTTCAACACCAATTGTTATTATTATAAGGATCACGATTATGAAAGAAGAGCTGTTTTAAAGTTTCAGAATGAAATGATAACTTGCAATCCTTAAAAATATTTATTGTCAGTTTAAAAATATTTTTTCTTGGTATGTAATATTTGACTCGAATACTGGTATGTGTCTGCAATGGACATAGAACTAAAGAGGAATGCTGTTTGTGATAGGAATTTACAGCAGGTGATACTGGTGAAATAGGAGATGTTTCGTATTTCTTGAGACTATGAAAATGTCACTAGTGGCAAGCTTGTTCATTTTAGCTCCTAGAACTGAATTTTTCAAGAACTACATTTATGAAGTATATAGGTGTAGAGATATACATTTGATATCGGACTCTGAATTTTCAATTAATATAGTTGAAGTTTTATAACTGTAAGTGTAATCGTTAATCTTTAATTGTTGAATTATCTGTTCTACAGAAGTGTTTTAATTAATTGGCATTCTTTTGATCCAAAACAATGCATGGAC
>JAOXNO010000024.1:23345398-23360809 GCA_028565335.1 Limnodromus scolopaceus | reverse complement strand
GTGGGTGTGTTTTGGTGGTGTGTGGGTGTGTGTGGTGGTGGTTTTTTTTTTGTTTTTTTTTTTTTTTCCCTGTTGGTTGGACTAGATGATCTTAAAAGGTCTCTTCCAACCTAGGTGATTCTGTGATTCTGTGCTTTTCTCTCTTTTCTGCACTTGTGTGGGATTCTGATCTGTTTTGCTGGACCACTAACCAAGGCCTACAGAGAGCCAAGTATAATTACAGAAAAAATCATCACTTCACATGGGTATCTTTACTATGGATGTTTCATAGCAAAGATAGCTGTAAATTCAAGCTTCGCTTAAGGATAGAAATTTGATGGCAATCATGGTCCCAGTAAGTCTCCCTTACCTGCAGGGATCCTTACTCAAAACCAGTTATCCACCTGAAATCAGCAATTCAGTATGCTCAGATACTGTGGGTACGGAAGTATTAATTTAATATTTAGATGAATAGGTGGAAAGTGTCAAGCAGTCTGAGCAGGAAAAAGAATTTCAGTCTTGAGAATTCAAATACTTCCTGAAATCCATCAAGGCAAAGGTGTCTTTTTTTAAAGCTTTGAATGTAAGTAATTTTTTTTTCATTCCACAGAGCTTGTTATAAAATATGTGTTTAAGTTCTGGTATCCAGGTTTAAGGCTCTATTGGGTTAAGGATGATATTATTTGAAAATACTGGTGGTGTTTCTTACTTGCCAGAATGTCATGAGGATGCTTGAAATAGTAACCAAATGGAAGAATTGGGTAAATCACTCTTGGTTCCTCTTTTGTTTTGGACAGTCAGACTCCAACTGTCACTTCTGAATAATTGCTTCCATGCTGTCATCACCTCTTGCTGTATAGATTTTTCATCTTGCTTCCTTTCTTCAGCATAGAATCTGAATTAAACACTTCTCAACAACGAATGGGTGACGCTTCCTACTTGTGGGGCTAACAAACTCTTTTCTGTCACTGTGTTTAGTTGTACAACTTATTTTAGGTCAGCAAAGTATTCTTGTTGGTGAAGATAAATACTTGAAGGATCAGATCACTTTTATTATATGTTAGCATTTTGTTAACCAGTGAAAACTTTTGCCATCTGAAGAGACTGCATAGGAAAGAAATTCCCTCCTCTTGTCTACAGTTGCTGTTTCTTGTCCAAATTCAGAATATGTCTTTTCTAGCTCTACAATGCCCAGGATTAGCCACAGTGAGGATTTCTTGTTTACCTGTAATTTTTGCGGACTTTAATTTTGAAATTATGTTATCGGATCATATATTAGTAATGACTTGCTTAGTTTACCTGTAGTCTTTGGGTAGTGTGGAACAAAACAGTTACCAGGAAAAACAGCAATGCATGGATGACCTTGGCGCACAGATCTTCGAGACATTTTGCTGTGTGATGCATCACAGCAAACAAATGATTGTGGAACCAGCATGGTGCTTGCCATCCGCTGTTATGTCTTTGCTGTTGTGTTGTTTAGTCTATCTTGTTTATTTAGATCACAAACCCTTTGAAGCACATATTTTGGGTCATAATGGTAACAACATGGTCAAGTTAATCTCTACAACTACTTGAAAGGAGGTTGCAGGGAGGTGGGTGTCCATCTCTTCTCCCAAGTAACAGGTGATAGGACAAGAGGAAACAGCCTCAAGTTGTGCCAGAAGAGGTTTAGGATGTTAAGAAAAAAATTCTTCACTGAAAGGGTTGTCAAGCTTGGAACAGGCTGCCCAGGGAAACCAAGTGGTGGACTTGACAGTGTTAGGTTACCGGTTGGATTTGATGATCTTAAAAGTCTTTTCCAACCTAAACGATTCTATGATTCTGTAAGTATCCCAAGTGTCTGTTTAACTGGTAACTTCGGGAGCTATTTTACACTGTACAGTTAAAATTGCTAATTTCTATTTCCTGGCTCTGCAATCAAGAAAAAATCCTGTATCAAATTTCTCTCAGATTAATGATCTGTACTACTTCTAGTTTACATAATCTAATTTTATGTGATATTTGAATACTATTTAAAAAAAACTACCACAGCAGAATAATTTAAAAAGACTGAAATATTTTTCAATGTAGTGGTGGATCTTTTACTCTATAATCTTTTCATTAAATAAAATAATGTCAGAGGCTATTAGAGCCTCTAACTTTGGCTTTTAAGTAGATAATCTTCTCTATAGGAAATAACTGGTAATTTTAATGGCTTAAAAATGTCTTTGATTATGTATTGTTGGCACCGACTCTAAAGTCATATTGGCAGTGTGAATATAGTCTTAGATTTGGACATAAATATGCTGAAACACATTTGATGTCACCAAATGCTTTTAGAAATCTGTCAGCAATGTTGCTTTTTTCCTCTTCAAACTGATCTGGAGGTACCAATTTGTGCTTTTATTGCACTACAGTTTCATAAACTTCACTATTCAGAAAAGCAAAACCCAGCATTCAGGCTTAATAAACAATGACAATTGCTGCTTGGGGAAACGGGTGCAGGAAAATACATTTGCCAGAATTTGGGAAGTGTAAGGGCACTTGACAACCATGCTGGTGCTCCTGGTGAAGGCAAAGAAACCTTTGCGCTTTGGCTTGCTCTATTCTTTCCCTGATATAAGAAAAGATAGTGGAAGTGAAAGCAGATATATTAGGGGCTGTAAACCTAGTTCCATGTTTTGGACAGTGTAATTGGAAATTGTAATTCCACAGCCTCAGAAATGAGAATTTGGCCATATGTCTGTCTACTGTCTGGTTAATAACTGGCCAGAGAAAATGTACTTGCCAGAACAGGGATCCATTATCTGAGTCACTGCTCCATTACAGATCATCAAGATTTAGAAATTTTGAATTTTTCTGTGTCTCATTGTGGGATTTATTGCATTTCAGCTGAGTCCTGAAGTGTTTTTTTTCTTAAGCTACATAAAAATGTAATTTAGGTTTGCATTTGCCTGAAATACCTTATTTTGCTGTGAGAACATTTGTAGATCATCTGTGTGAAGAGACTTCTATAAATTTGTAATGACTTATGGCAGATTCTTATTAATGTGTATTTTTGTCCTAGTAAATAGCTTTTAAAATTGTAATTTCAAGCATCATATGCTCTTGTGTGAACTTTTGATGGCTAATTAGTCATTGCTGTTGAATTGTTCAGAATTTTCATGCCTACAGACAAATATGAAATACAGATTTGATTGTTCATCTAGACTGATAGTCCATTTTGTCCACAATAGGTCAGTGAAGACTTGCAGAAGTCATTATTCTGAACTCTGTGCTTTTATCTTGCAACCTTTAAGCTATGCTTTTCTTGTGATTTAGTAAAAGGAGTGGTAACCAGTGTGGTTCTGCAGCAATAATTAGAGAAGAAATGAGTCAGTGCATCAGAAATGTACACACATTATAACTGAGCAATTCTTACCAGTAGAATGTGAATCTGAAAATAGTGTTTGATAAGAGTGAAGACACTGAAATGCAAGAATTAAAGATTTCATTACTAGATGCCTTGTAAATATATGGATTTATACGTGCCTCTGAAGCTGCAGTATTACCAATAAAGTGGTTTTGGTAGGTCTTGCATAAAAAGGATAAAAATTTGTATTCTTCTACTAAACTAGTTGACTTTGGGTTAGTGTATAGGGTAAGATACCAAAATTTTTATTTCTTTTTATTTTCCCTGATTTATTTGCGGGAGAGACAAATATTTGCATGGTGTGTTTCACTGATTGGGTGAGAAACCTGGATTGCATCTCCAAGTGTACAGTATCAGTTTGTATAGGGCTTTGTGCAGTAGATTTTTTTTGGTATGAAGGAACATGTGTGTGTTGCAGAGACCAAGGATCATGCCCGATATTAAAGGGTTTAGTTGCAGGAACTGCAGACGGTGGATACCTAGTCTTGGGTTTGATGTATTAGCTTATAACAGAAATGATCATTTGATATATTAAGTTCAGCCTATTCGTTTCATTGAAATAGTGATGCATAGAGAAGACAGGAGCTCCTTCAAGCACGATAGGAGCGGTGTGTTGTATTATGCCGTGTTCTGTCACCCTTTGAAATAACCAGTCCTGGCAATTGTCCCTGGTGGTAGTGAGCCTGATGAACCTACATGATAATGTAGTATGGCAAATATTTGATCCTATACGCTAGAGACATTTACAGAGTTAAACACCCTTGGTGAACAACAACAACAGAGAAGGAGAGATAGGGAAGAAATTTAGATTTATTTTTAAAATTCCCAATTTTAAAATATTTTTAAAATTAAAATAATTCTCAAATGAGTCTAGTGAAGGCAATTCGTAAACCTGGGAATGGTTGTATGAAGGAGTAGATTGTCGTAGGATATGATCGCTATTTCTTGGTAGCCTAGTAAGAGTTTGGAAGAATGTGTTTTGTAGGGATTTCTTCTTTTATGAACAAGTCTTATTACATGTTGATAAAACTACAACATTTTATGATGGAGAAAAATGACTATAACATGACTAGAATTCAATAATGGGTGATTACTTCTGTGTAAGAATAGGTATGATTTGTAGGAAAAGGCACTATGTCTTAACTAGAGCCACTCAAAACAGCTGGAAGAACAGATAAGATTTTGAGGCATAGCTGAAGAAGGCCTCATTTACCCAAAATACTGTTGTTTTTCTAGTTGTATCAGATACTCAAAGATATTTTGCTTTTCTATCATTTTATCCCGCTTATGTTCTTCTACTATCCTCATTATAAAAGAACTATTATGAGGTCTCTCTATGAAATGTTTGAACCATCTTGCAGACACTGATACTCATGTCTCCAGTCTCATAGTAAAACATTTAAATGTGTTTATTACTCTCACTTAATTTTTAAAATGAGATTTCCATAATGATATGTTGCTGGATCATCATACAAATATCAAGTACAGTGGAAGTGTGAAGATCCATCTGTTCTATTTTTTCCCCCCACTGCCTTCTTCCCCCACCCTCATATTTTATGTTTGTTATTTAAAGCACCTCAATCTTGTTGTCTAATATTTCTCTGAGTGGTAACTTATTGGGACTAATTAGAAATAATCATTCTTTCCATAATATGCTGAAAATAAGAGATCAGGTTTAGTATAAAAGAATTTAGAGAGATGATTCATAAAGGTAATGAAGCAGTCAAAATTATTTCTCAAACAATAAAATAATATGTATTGTGTTGGCTTCCACTTTACAAACATCCCTTAGGTTCTGGCTGGCTGAACAAGTCCTGACCTCTGGTTTGCAGCCATGATAGTGTGATAGGGGTGGGAATCACAGAAACATTGAGGTCTTTCCCCTAGAACTAGCAATAAAAAAGAGATTGGTGGTAGGATGGGACCCTTATTCAGCTCTCATTAAAATCAAGAAGTTTTGCCTCTGACTTTGAGAGAAACCAACCATTCATGTTTGAGTGGGTAGCTTTACACTGTGAACCCTATGTTTGACAGATACATGAATGCATGTGCATATATATGAATATATAATGTTATCTGTTATGAAAGTAGCCTGCCAGTCTTGAGCATGTGTGAGTTCTCTGCCAGCCAGGGTGCATGCAACAGTGAGCAGTATGCCTTTGCTGAAGATACATGCTGTGACGTGTTTCAGAAGGGCAATAAATATATCGTGGCAGCTTGCCACTGGCTGACCGTGCACTCCCGCGCTTGTAAGATAGAACTATCTTTACATCAAGCTCGGGAACAATTTCTTTCTCATCGTCATCCAGAAAGTTCAGGATTTTTCAAAAGATAAATTTTTGTGATCTACTTAAAGTGCCTATCTCTAATGATAGGATAGAGGAATGAAGTATTGAAAGCTGTTGCAAGACGTGAAAGATTACCAGATGCTTGTTAAAACAGCATGCTGCTTAAACAGTCACGCAGAGGCAGGATGGAAACTTCAACTGCAGCCCTCTGTGAAAATGTTCCCACAGAGATCTGCTTATTAACTAACACCAAAGAAATCATAGCAGGAGAGGCTGAAAAAGCAGCTGGGATCGTGAATGCTTTCTTGATGAGGAACTGTTGGACACAGAATAGTGCAAAGTGTGTTCTGGCTCTGGGGATATTATGCCTCTCCAAAGGTATAAGGCCTTTGGAGAAACTAAAGAGGAGACAGCTACCATAAGCATCAAAGCATCCTGGGAGCTGTCTGGAAGCCCAAATAGGCACCCTTCATCCTGTCCTGGCTGCTTTCTCCAGCACTTTCTGCTTCTCTCCCTATCTAACATCCTTTTCATCTCAGGTTCGTCTACATCCACCTTCCTTGTCTCCTTTTCCATCTGTCCTCCCTATGAACTCACCTGGAAAAATAACCACAGAACTAACAACACCTCGCGAGGGAAGACTGCAGCCTGCATCTGAGTGAGGAAGGGGCTTTGAGACAGCAAGAGGCACCATGTGCAGCTGCTTCTTTTTATCACAAAGCGTTTTGAAAACTTAGGTTTTGGGCTAGTCCAATTGTGAGTGCCTAGTAATAAATCTGTCACATAATATATTGCACATGGTACTATCATTAACACTACGGTTAAATACTAAATAATACAAAGAAATTTTTAGGGAAATTAAAATCTGAAGATTCCAGAGAGAAAAGCAGATTTGAGAGTGTTTGACAGTATTGATGCATACAGCTAGTAAATCTACATGAGTCAAGTGGAATCATATCCAACTACGAAAAATTAAAATAATGCATGTGTGATGCGGTGTAGTTAAAATAGTAGGTCCTGAGCCTTCAAACATCTCTGCTCGTGCCCGACTTGAGGAGCAACAGGAGGTTCTTGCTCCAAGGTCAGGACCTTGGAGAACTCTTGTGGAAAAAGCATGGTTTTGAGGCTGGAAGACCAGACGTGCCTGGTGTTACAGCTGGGCTCAGTGTTTGTGAGTTCAGTGATGTCTGACCCCAGAATTTTCCACTCTTCTGTTTTCCGTCTGTGATAGAGGCATATGCTTCTGAAGTCTTTCTGTAGTCATGACATTTTGTGCTTCCTGTGAGTCACTCTTTGGTAATATTCATACAAATTATTTAAATACACTGGAAAAAATAGTATTAAAAAAAATTGTCCTCTGATCTGGGGAATACCACCAGGGTCCAGTGTAAATGTGGTTTTACTGAAACTACCTCTATGTTACTCAGCTATATATTCTTTAATATTTCTTAAAATTAATGCCAGTTAAAGTCACTGTAGTTTTCTCTCTTACACATTAGATCCTGATGAGTTTATTTTGGTATTGCTAAAGTCCTCCCTGCCAATCCTTGTCCTTTCATATACATATCAAAATTCTGTTTGAATTTCTATGAACAGAATTTCTATGAATTTCTATGAATAGAAACTCTGTTTCTGTCAATTCACTGGCTTTCAGTTTCCTGAAAGCATGTAAGTTTTGCAATCAGCTATTGTGTACCTCACTGATGGCTCAGTCGCCACCCACGCCTACTGTACTTTGACACTTTCCACTGAAGTCTCACTCAAAGCTGGTGACTTGGTGTGCAGATGCTGAGTTCAGACCTTTGTGCTGCTTTGAGTGCTGCATCTATTGTCCCAGCTGACAATGCAGAAAGGTTGCAAGTCCAACTCAGTAAGGTAATTTTGCACTAGGATTTTCTCTTACCTGTTCTAACAGTGGAGCAATTTAGATGCTGGTAGCTGTATTGTAGGACAGCCACAGGTGTTCCCATAACGTACCTCACCTTGTTCAGAGCTAATAGGGGCTAAAATAACTTAACTGGAGCAGCAAAAGACCCCCAGCAGGATATGTCTTATTGTATGTAAGAATATGAAGGTTTTCTGGTATTTGGCTACAATCCCATGGCTCAGGAAGAATGGTACAACACAATCTGTGTACCGTAAACTACTTTATTCTCCAACTGCATAAATAATGTATGTTTAAAGGTATGAACATATGTTTACAAATACATATTTGCATCAAGGTCTTTTAAATATCTATGTATATATTGGCATTCCTACAAACAGTGTATCAGTGTATGGCTTTACCTTTTAATAGTCACTTATTGTTCCACCTCTAAGAGGAGAGAGGCTGACCAGCCGTGAGAAATCAGATCTCTTGTCTATAAATTGCGTACCTAAGATCTCCTGGGTGTTGTTTTGGGTGTTACTTTGCATGTATCTGATATATCTTGGTAATTGCTGTATAATGTCTGTTGAATGTGCTTGTCTCTGGGATGCAAAGATATAAGTGATCCCCTCAACCGATATGTAAGTAGACAGTGATTTAAAACCTCTGGTGTCTGCAGTTCCAGTTTAAATTGAGGTTACAAATTGTTTCCCAGCCAAATGGCCACACCAAGGCTGTGTGACCCAGTAGCTTGTAGTGTTGATGGGGTGACACCTTTGGTCTTCTCCTTTTGTCCTGATACTTCCCTGCCTGGTGGGAGGGGGTCTGTAGCACTTTGCGCTCTGCGGTTTTGTTCTTTGTGAAGTTCTTGACTGACAGGTAAGCTTGACTGTCTGGGGAGACTTTTGGTTTGAGCGACAGCAGGAGTGATCTTGGATGCATATTATCAGTCCCTTTGAGAATAGTGCAGATTTATGTAACGTCTCTAAGGGATTCCTGGGGAATTTTTGGAGCCCTGAGCAGGGCTCTGGCTTATGCAGGTCTAATCTCTGGGAGAAAAACTAAATATATCCAGCTTTTATAAGATACTGTCTTAGGAACTTTGCAGAAGATTGGTACTGCAGTCAGAGCCTCTGGCTGAGTTCTGGATCCTGAGCTCATTTCTGGTCAGAGAGGTTTCAATGGAGCTAAATTCTGTGGGTGAAAAAGCCCTCTGCTTTTTCCCTTTCTGCTGCTCCTGTTCTCCCTTGTTTGAAGCCTCCTCAGCTGCGACATTTCATGTCACTTGGCTAGAAGATGCAGTTTCCTCCTTCATATTAGAAGGCAAGAAGAAGCACAGGGGTAGTGGTAGCTGAAGCTAGAAACAGTTAAGTGGATAGTAAAATCAAGGGGTGGCAAGTGACCAGGCCTATCCTTTGTCTGCTTAGAAATGCAGTGGGGAACAAAGTACACACTCATGTAGATTTCCCTTCTTCAGGGAAGCCAAAGTTAGCAGTGTGTATTTTTTTTTTTTCATTTGGTGCATGAACAACATGAAGGAATTATAAACAGCGGATTTTTTTCATCAGAGAGCTCATACAGGAGGAAGTTGCATTACCATGTATATTCCTAATTTTATTATGTGACTGTCCGAAGACCAGAGTATGTATCCAGTTTTGAGCTCTGAATTTTTCATATGTATGAAAATAACTTTGCAAGATCAGTGTTCTCAAATCAACTTGAGAGTGGTAGGAGTAAAAATGAGTGAGACAGTAAGAGCGGAACATCAGCTACTTTGAGAAAAGTGCAATCCTAAAAATTAGATAAGAACTTTCTTCCCTCTTATCACTTACCCAGTTTCTTTTACTCTTCCATTGCTACAGGGAGACCTGTGTCCTAAAATACAGATGCCAAATAAGAAAATAATTTTTTTGTTGGCTAAATGCTGCCATGTGCAAAGATGATATACTCACTAGAGAAACTTCTGTTTTTGAGGATGTTTTTATGTGGAATCCTTGTATTTCCTAGCCTAAGCTGTTCAACTGAATGTTCAGTTTGTGTAGTAGTTTCTAGATGTTCAGTTCATCAAAATTGTAACAGTACTGTAGGAAAGACTTGTTGTGCTCTACATGTTTATTAGGACTCCATAGTGTTTACTGAGAGTTTGAGTATGGGGTTATATGACACAACTGAGGCACATAATGTAGTTTTCAGCTGAAAAGAGGGCTGCTCTGAAAAGGTCTCTGACAGCTTCGTTAAATGCAGATTATATTTCTCTGCTGCAGACATCAGATTTATAAGTATTTCTTTTTTTTTTTTAAAGCCGGTTTTACTGATATATGAAAATGAGCATCTGGGAGTTAATGTTTAGGATAGAAGAGAAAATAGCATCAAGTGGCTTAGTCATATGCAGTAGATTTTTTTAAGAAGTCCAGGAAAAGAATTGTGCTATGTAGAGCCAGTTACTCTCTCTGCAGTATTGAATACACTTATTTACATTTCACAGTATGTTCTTTGCTTGTAGAAGGCTCGAGAGGGACATTTCAGGAACTGTAGTATAGGAAATCCTTAGGTCCTAGAGTTTCATCCTTTTCATTGGGGCTAATATATCTTGGACCACAGAAGCACATGCAGTAAATTTTGTGGCTTTATTTGGGGGGTGGGAATATGTGGTGCAGAAGTTCTTTTGACTTCAATTTTAACACCTGGGAAGCAGTAAGGATTTCATTAATGTCTTCGTCACTAGTTGAGAGCCTGAAGATATTTTTCTTGGTGTGGAAAAATTAAAAATGCCAAATGATAAATATTGAACATTTGTATATAATCACTTAGAATGGGGATCAAAAGATTGAATGAATCCCACTGAGTCTTTGGGCATTCGAATAGAGATGATAATGTAGCTTTCATCTATTTGTGGTCTGTTCGTGTGTAAACATAAAGAATTCATTCAATGGCTCTTTTTCTACTAAGAGTCAGAGATAGGCTGAAAAAACAAAATGGCATCAAACGATTTGTTTCCCATTTTTGTGTCAACAGATGAAGCTGTGAGATACCAAATTGACACAGATTGCTCTTACAAATATTTCTGGTTTAACCAGAAAAGAATTCCTGGTTAAAGCAAGATAAAAATCATTAGGCTTCAGTTTATGACAGCTTAATTACTTGCTGCAAAATTAATTGTTATAATCAGAGGATTGTAGTGTTTTCTTGAATGAATAGTGTCCAGTAGAATCAGACAATTGTAGTGTAAACAAATTAATTTAGGTTTTATGAGTGGGATTTTTAAAACCAGTCACTGTTTCCCCAGTTACCTTCCTAGTTAGGTTCCCTGTTAATTTCCCAGTTAGGTTTCGTTCTGGTTGCTTGAGGAAAATGAGATCCTGTAAGAAAAAGCAGCAGGAGTTACAAGATGTTTTGAGTAGTAATCTTTCTGTGATAACTCCATATAAATTCAATAGGAAGCAATGTCTTTTGTTTGCATATTTGAACACAAGCTAGCTACTCTACTACATTCAGCTTTTTTTAAAAATTTTTTTTGCTTTCTCTGTGATTGTTATGCAAGCTTGTGAAAAATAAGCTGTTATTATTTGCCAAAAATTTTTTTACAATAATTCTCAGCATTTGGCTTCTTATAAACCCTTCAACATAGACAGTCTTGGCTATGTTCATGTGATTTTTCAGGATCATATATTCCTAAAGAAAAACAGAAACCTTTGAAGGAGGTAGACAAAACTATGATGAGTAATACTCTTGTTTTAACCCTGATGCTTAATGTGTCTGGGTTTTCACATTGTCCCATCAGGATAGTATGTTGAAATAAGCACAAATACCTGTTCAGCATGAAAATGCTTACAAACAACAATTCAGTAAATATTTGTGTGAACAAAAGCTACATATGTAAATGTCATAAGTGTCTTAAAAAGCCCAAAGGAATAGAAACATGCTTAAACTTAACACCAGTTCAGATCTTCAAAGAGAGTTTATAAACGCTGCTGCAGAATATTTGTAAAAAAAAAACCCCTTCTAAATATTTTCTGGCAAACACTATTTTCTGTGTGAAAGGGCAAAATGCATTTTAAGAAAATTAGTGCAGCTTTATTTCTTTATACAGGATTTTTTCCTGAAATGTAGCCTCGGGAATTTTAAATTCCATGCATATTTGCCATGTCAAACTGGAGTGACTAATACAGAATTCACAGCAGCTAAAACATTGATGAAACTTTCCTTATAAATAGGGATGAGTCTGAGCTACTATTTGCTTCTTTCTCATAGTAAAGGAGTAGTAGTGACCTTTAGTGAGGCTAATTAACACACATTCTCTTCGGCAATGCATTTCAGAATAATAATAATAGAAAAAATAATATCAATATATTGTATCTGCTAAAATAGTATTAAGAATATTAATTTTCTTACATCCATCTTACTCTTAGTTGTTAAGGTTGAGTAAGGGCATGGGTTATACTTTTAATTAATGTAACTATCCTCTTCTCATACCAGGAATAGTCCTATTTAAAGGTCATTAAGATTTACTGTCCTTAGCTTGCATAACTGCTGTGCTGTCCATACCTCTATGTGCTTTCATGTTTTATGGGTTGAGAAACAATATTATTTTATTCAGGAAAAGGTTTTTCTTGTCTTTCAGTTCAAAGATATATTGTGCTTTTGATGAAAAAGGAGCTGTTGCTTTTACAAGATGTACTGACACTTAACGGAGAGACAGAGAAAAAAGTAAATTGATGCTTCTGTGTTTTAAAACCTGCATGTGGGTGAAGATGTTTGTTCAAAGTGGAAACTAGATCAAACCTGAATCCATTAAACCTAAAACTTTTATTTTCATTGAAAGACATCAATATGCACTCCCCAAAGGTGATGCTCTTTCCTTTTCTGACTCTGTGTTACTCTTTGGCAGTCAGTGGTAATGCAACCTGGGACTTCATTTGCTTCTGGTATCTTTCCTGAGTCACCATTTGCTTTCATGTGGATGCTCAGACACCAAAGAATGGAGAAACCAGAGGGCTTGACCCTGCAGGGTGTGAAATGCCCTCAAGTAGCACAGGTTTAAATAGGACAGCAGGCCAATAGTCTCCACAAGGATCTGAGGTTGGGGAATACCTGGAGGCCTTTTGGGAAGGCCAGGAAAGAAACAGGTTGTACCTTATATCTCACAGCTGCGATGGAGAGGACCACTAGATGTTGGAACTGATGATCTAAGCTTTTGGATGTCAAATTCTCAAGTTATTTACCTTTTGATTTTCCCTTTGCTGAGTAAATAAATACTCTTTTACTCTTAGTTGGTGTGCTTGGTCTGAGACTGTATTTCACACCTGATTCCAGGAGACTATACAGATCCCATAGGCCACGCAAGACTCGGAGCTGTGTTTGTAGAGTCAGATGGCTTAGTCTGCACTAACTTAGCTGTTCATATTCCAGCTCAGGGCTTTGGAGGGCAGAGGAAGTGGTTAAATAATGTTTGAGAAATATCTTGACACATAGTTAATTTTTATACATATTTGTTTTCATGTTTCTTTTCCCTCTGTAAACTGAAATGCAAGATTATATAAATTTAAGACTTTTAGCTGAAAGCTTTATTCTCTGTCTCTTAGTATTATGTTCCATTTTGAATTATTTTCCTATGGGCAGGTGAAGTGATTAGAAATTTCTGAAAGATTCCTCTTAATTTGTAAAGAAAAGTCATAGCCTATGTATTTAAAAGTAAGGTGTGAAGGAAATGATTGCTTGTTAATTTGTTACTTGCTGAAATTTCTGTCCACTGTGAATCAAGTTGGGTTATTTCAAAAGAAAGCTGAGCTTGTAAAGCCAAAGTATTTCAGTGTACTTAGAGTACAAACTTCAGAATTTATTTTGCACTTTCTGACAATAATCTTTTTATATTCAATTGCTGTTCTGTTAGGAACTTCTGGTTAGAATCACAAACTCTTATGAGAAACTTATCTTTACTCTTTTCTGTAGATACACATCTTTAGACTGCTCTCTTTGCCAAAGAATCAAGTGAGAATCTCCAGTGTGATAGTTCACCAAGTGGCTTGGTTGAAGACACGGAGTTGTACTAAGGGTTGGTAGGATGCTGGTGAGCCACAGAGTGCTCATCTTCAACTGCCTTCTGCTGAAGCACTCTCACTGCAATGAAAAAACCCCCACACCTGCAATTTTAAGGCACTAAAAATTGAGAACTGTGGAAGCAGAAATTAATTCTTGCTCCTTTGCCTTCAAATTTAATATTTTTGCAGTTTTGTAATTGCACTTTCTCCAATTGCTTGGATAATGACATTGTAACAAAAGATTTTTGATATATAGTGTGAAATTCTGGGAAATTAAAGAGTTGGTGACAGCATGATTTCCAGGATTGATTTCTGCCACATCACGACAGTGTTGAAAATCAATTGAAAATCTGTAAAGAATTTCATTTGAAAGAGTATATATGTTTGCAGGTATATATGCTGACAGAAGGAGTATGCTTTCAGATATTTAAAACTTACCCGAATAGAGATAAATTTAAACATTTTTAAAGTTAAGCGTGTTGCTTGCTTTGCTGAATCAGGAATAAAACGCTTAAGTAGCTAGAAGCCAAAATGTGAAGTCACTAGAAGTTATTTATGCATGGTGGTTCATTTTTTCCTGTTTTTAAGTTTCCATGTTAGTCCTAATTGTAAAGATTGCTCCAGGAAAAAAAAGAAAAATGAGATATAGGAGAATGACTTTGCACTTTCTAATACTCGGTAAGCCTCATTGGCAAAAAATGATCTAATTTTCTTTTTAAAAAAGATAATACTATGAATGAAAATCTTTAGAGCTTTTTCTTTTAGAAACTTGGTGGTGTTCTTTCTTTTTTTTTTAACCGTAACTTTTTTGAGGAAATTGTTTCTTAATATGCTGGTATATGTTAGGACTAACTGCATCAAGGCATTTTTTTAGTATTAAAATGCTCAGCTATTTGACATTATGTGCAAAATAACGTGTGTTTGTATGTATATATATTCTCTTGAAGAGCTCTCCTTCCTACCTGCCTTACTAAGATTAAGCAATTGTGCAGTTAGATAAGTATGTACAAAGGACTGCTCTCTTTTCCCCAGAATTTCTCTGCTTATCGCTGATTCATATAAAAGATCTGGATATATGGGCTGTATATGTGTAACTTATAAGCAAGGATAGATACAGGACACACAGAAAAAACTGATGAGGGATGAGGCAAAGTATTTGCATTTTTGAACACTGACCTGGTGAAAGGTCTCTTAAAGTGAAATAGGTGCATGAAGAAAAATTTAAAGCCACAGAGAAAATTCTAGCTTTTCTAATAGGTCAAGGTACCTGCATTAAGTTTGGCCAGTTGTATGAGCTTAACAGGATCTGAGGTCCAAGTCTGCTGATTATAGGATTGTGGGATTTTTAGTGCTTGTTTTAAATCTGTGACTTCACTGGAACCAGGGTGCATTTAGAGAATATCTGTGCTGACACAGAACATGTTTCAGAAGAGAAACTGGATGTCCTCACCTCCGGGAATAGCAGTGCTCTTAGAGAGAAAGGGCAAGTGCTGGAGACTTGACGTATTTTAGCTGTTCACATCTCATTCATTGCTGTAAGTCTGCCATAGTCCTTAATTTGCTAACACTTTTGCTGTGTTTTATTACTTGTAGGGAAGATAGAAACATATACAGGCAGGGTATGGTTTAACTCTGCTGGAAAGCATGTGGCTTGCTTTGTACTTGGGATGGAGAGGCCAACAAGAGCTTGCTTTACCCAGCACCAAGAATTTATTTATTTGTAAATAAAAAGCCAACCTTATTTCTGCAATTACTTATAGGGAACTGTCCTGGTTTGAGGTAAAACCGAACCAATTTTGTGTTCTGTAATTTTACATTTTAGTTAGGCCTCCTCTAACTCTCTGAAAT
>JAOXNO010000024.1:23314588-23336917 GCA_028565335.1 Limnodromus scolopaceus | reverse complement strand
GTCTTTTTCCTTCAAAGTTCACCTTGTGCTGAAAAATGAAACAATGTAAAAAATGCTGGAGTGTTACTACAACTGCCCCACTGCTCCCTCAGAACATCGGCTGATCCTTTGGAGGAGAAAAGCTTTCGAATTAAAACAGAGGATTGATGCCCCTGAAACTTGTCTGTGGGGTTCTGCCCATGCAACCTTGGGCAAATCATTAAAATTCCAGTCCTGGGAGATGCATCTGAGGATGTTTCGCAGATGCTGGGGCCTGTGCTCTTTGTATTCCTGTTTTCCTTTTTTAAGTGGACCAACAGATTTCAAGCTACCATATCCTAGGCATATCGGAGTGCTCTTTTTCACAAGCCAGTGAAGATAAAATGATTTCCACTTTCAAATGGTCAGAGCTGTGAACTGTAAACTGTTTTCCCTAAGCTTTGTTTGCAACACTAAAAGAATCAAAGCCTTTACTAAAGAAGATTCTAAGCAGTCCCATTTATTCTAGAAACCTGTTTTGCTCATCCAAGCGGCTTTTTTTTCAGGCTGCTTCTATTTGAAACACAGCACATCTAAAAGAAAGTCTTATCTTGTTGACAAGTACTGTAGCCTGCCAATTACAAATGCAGTAATAGAACATTTGCAGGTAGCGGAGGCTAAGGCATATCTTAACCAATTGGTATGAACTACATGTAGTAGATGAGAAAAGCTGTCATTTATTTAATAATAACTATTAATAATAAAATCACTAATGAGGAAGATTTTCTTCTCCACAGGCTCTTTGAGCAACCTGCTCTAGTGGGAGGTGACCCTGCCCATAGCAGGGGGGTTGGAACTCGATGGTCTTTAAGGTCCCTTCCAACCCTAATGATTCTATGATTCTATATATAAAATTAAAAAAAACAACTGATGAATTGTGCAGCAGATTAGTTTGAGTCAAAGAAGATTATATGACCTATACTTCCATTTTCTTTTTCACAATGTTTTCTGTGTTGTATGGTTAACCTACTAGGACCTGTTTGCAAACTGTCCTTTCAAAAAGTGTAATGTAATATGTAACTTCTTAAACATCTAAAGTTGTTTGTAATTTAGGCTTTGGAAACATCTCCCCACGCACACAAGGTGGAAAGATATTCTGTATCATCTATGCCTTATTGGGAATTCCTCTGTTTGGTTTTCTGTTGGCTGGTGTTGGAGATCAACTGGGGACAATCTTCGGAAAAGGAATTGCCAAAGTAGAAGATACCTTTGTTGTGAGTATATTGACTGCCTTGTTTTTCCTTTGTGCTGTTTGTTCTTCTGAAGTTACCATGTGAAATGAGAAGTCTGAGAAACAGGGTATAGCTCATCATTGTAACCAGATGTCTAGCACAAGGTAGGAAGAACTTTGCAAAGTCTAAGCGTGTTACTGAACATTGTTAATTGAGAATTGGATGAAGCCCAATGTTTTCTACAATAATTATGTTTGAGAAGAGGAACAAGATTCAAAATGTTTTATTTTTGGTTTACCCTTATACTCCTAAGCTTACTGTGATGTTTACCTTTAAAGGTTGTCATATAGATTGTGTCAGGAAATCACTGACTCGGACAGATGGAAGAGTAGAGCTGCAGGGGTAACGTGTGGAAATTATTGCTGCTGCTTTGAGTTGATTCACAGAAGACCTTTGGTGTCTGAGCCTAAAATCACAAGTCTTAAAATGTCTACTCAGATGCCATCATACCACAGAAAATGCTTACAGCCTGTAGGCATCTACATTTCCAGATTTGTCTGTAGGTGACTAAAGCTTTGGGCATTCACAGGAGCAGGACAGCCTAAATGGTACAGAGCTTCCCTGACACTGGACTTCTCTTTGTGGTCTCCTCAGTAGGCTGTAGGATGTTCTACTGTCTAAGGTATTTTCAGCCTCTTCTGCTGAACTCCTTAGCACAGCCTAGAGGTTCATGCCCTCCATTTTATTTGGTTACAAATCTTTAATTATTCATGCAAAGTGGCACGGCTTCAGTAGAGGAAGAGACCTCTCAGACAGGAAGCTTGTGCAGATATTGATAAAGTTCAGCTATAGCCAGTCCTTAACAAGCAAATGCTTTGCCTTCTAGCAGAGGAACTTAGTTTACTTACTTTGATCTGTTTCATGCAGAGAAAAGTTTATTAAGGTTGTATTTTACAATGCAGTTATGAAGAATGTGTTTAATGAGATTTTTGAAGCATAGAATGTGGCATAATGAAACTTAATAAAACTAATTCTTTAGATCTTTTACTAACCTTTAATAAAATGTTGTAGGTTTAACTATTATCTAACATTCGAAACACACATGAAATACTATTTGTCTTTTGATATGCAGAATGTCATATCAAGTAAATACTTAGTAAGCAGCCTGACTATGTAGCTGTTTACATTAGCACTCCAAGTGTTAAAGGATTGTTTTTCTGCAAAAATCCTGAATCTTTTCTATGTAGGAAGGGTCTGCCATGGCTTTATTTTTAAAGAAAAGCAAAGCAAACTGGGGCTGTACTGAGTAGTCTTATGTGATAGGTAAATACAAGCTTGAAAGCTTTTTGGGAAATGGCAGGTATTTTTGACTAGGAAACATCAGTTGAAGTGCAGGCAAGTTACTGGTGAGTAACATCCATTTCTATTGAGATTTGCCTAAAAAAGGCAAGAATGCTCCATAAGACCACTTTATTTTTATCCTTTCTATTTTTTTATCACTGGATTTTATTTTTACTTAAAAGTACAAAGGATTTGAGACCAATTTGTGTGCCTCTTAGCCTATTGTTCATAGGGATAATGTTTTTCCTTTTTTGTCATGGATGTATCCCTACAACAAGAATGCCCCAACATTAAAAAGCAGCATCTTGCCCCCTTTTTGCCAATATCTGAATGAAAAGGCTGATGTACATGTTGTAGTCTGGGACACTGCCTTGTTCTGTTTACTAGTTCTCCAAATGAAGAACTGGGAGACACTGACGGGTCAGAGCAGGGAATTTCATATTGCTGTATCTGAAACTACTACTGTGATATGGGTTAAAAAAGCTGGACCTAGGTCATGATGACTGTAAAACATAGTTTCCATTGCCACTAAACTTAAATACAAAAATACCCATGTATTGTGAACAGCCTGATTTCATTTTTGAACTCATTTTGTGAAAGCTTTCAGTTTTGCACAATCCCTTGCTTACTTGAACCAACATGCTTTGGATGGATGGAAAACTGTACTGAAAGGAAAATTGTCAAACTTGTAGGGCATTTCAAATGGGACTTTGCAGTGGTCTGTTCTAGCTCTGGTAGTGTTAAATTCCATCAGTAGTTTACACAACAGAAAAAGGAATTTGTTCATTAAATGTACAGATTATCTCAATTGGAAGACAGAATTAGAATTCAAAATGATCTTGAAAATTTTGAGAAGCAGTTCAAATATGTAGGATTTAATTCAAGGGGGGACAAATTCCAAGTACTCTTTGAAGAAATAATAAAATATGCAATTACATATCAGGAAACAGCTGTCTAGGTGCAATTTTGTAAAAATGTTCTGAGTACTCCAGGGGCTCATAAAGTAACATGGGTTAATGGTCATACTGCTGTGAAACAGCATACATTGTTGTTAGAAGTATAAATAGGAATGTAAATAAATGAATAAGTGGATAAAGCATAAGAAAGGATCCTTGCGTTCTATTTTGTTGTTTATTTTTTTTATATCTAGTTTGGAATATAACACCTAATGAAACATGGTTTATTTAGTTGGAGCCATTGGAGCCAAGGGATGGCAATGAGAATGGATGGGTGAAGAAAGACTGAAAGAAATTAGTTATTTGGGCTAAAGAATATATGACTGAAAGGAAACAACTCTAAAACTTTACTGGAAAGCGCAAAGTAGCATTTTCTTTGTTTCCCTTGTATAAGGTCATAAATAGTAGACAGACTGAAGGAGATGAGATGCAAGTTAATCATTAGGAAAACTTTCTGATGACAATAATAGTGCATATTGCCTGTCCAGAAATGTATCTTCAGTGGCTTAGTTGGATTGTTTTTGTCTTGGGGCAGGTTTGGAAGAGGTGATCTCTCCCTTCCAGCTCTATTTTCTGTGGTTTTGTTTAGCCAATTACTTGATTAGAGAGAATTGTATGGTTAAAAAACTGAATGTAAAAGGTGAATTTTGTGGAAGCACTAAAAGAGACGTTGCAGGTGCAAGCGTTACTTGAAGCTCACTCAAATATCTAGCCCTCACTCAAAACGTTAGCATGATTAGCTGTTAATATAAATGCTACATGTCACTCATCCAGATCACAAACCTGGCCACAATGAAGAAGCCAGCCCTGCTCTGCACTTCCTGCTAGCAAATGTTTCCTTGGGTAGTCATGTTTGCTTTTGAAAACTCTTTCAAAATAAACCCCTGCTTTGTTTTTCCTGTTTGTTTGAGAATTATAATACACCGTCCGCTTGAGCAACCGAGTGGTCACTCGGTTGGATGATGATATATGCTGATATACAGTGGCACAGTTTTATTAACGATGGGTTTCCTCTCTTTCCCCTTCCCTTTCCAGAAATGGAATGTGAGTCAGACAAAGATTCGCATAATTTCAACAATAATATTCATACTATTTGGCTGCGTGCTGTTTGTTGCTCTTCCTGCAGTTATATTCAAGCACATAGAAGGCTGGAGCACACTAGATGCAATTTACTTTGTGGTTATCACTTTAACTACCATTGGATTTGGTGACTATGTTGCAGGTAAGATTTTCTCATAACTCTTTTTCTTACAGTATTTTGCATAGTGATATATACTCTGCATTTTTTTTATTATTATTTTGAGACAGACACATCTCTGTTATGGTGCTTCTTTCCTAGTTTTACCCTTTATCATTCTTGTGTCAGTGCACGTGAGGGAACCTGCCCTCATCTTGGGTCGTGTGGCAGGCTAGAGATGGGAGATGAAATGCACGGTACCTGCCTCTGCATATTTCATACTTTTTTTCTCCTGTACTGTTAAAAGATGCTTTACTTAATTTTTAGTTAAATTTTTTGTTCTTACAGATTGAGTAAAGTGCAAGAGTTAGTAGGGTATTTTAGTCTGCTGGAAGCATTTTTTTTCAGCTGGAGTCACTTAAAATGTTTCACCCTGTGAAGTTATATGGCATAGTTTTTGTGTGCATCTCTTACTTTTGAAGTGTTCTTCCAGACCTCTGTTTCTGCCATTGAGGTACCTCTATTGCTGTTGGATCCTGCTTCTGGGCTTGCTTTCTTTTGTTTGCTGTGTAGGCGTTTGCCTGTGTGTGTCTTGCAATGTTAGGGAAAGTTATAGCACAACCCATAGATGACGTGTCCTACTTTTATGGTTCTATTAACCCCGATTGGATTGGTTGCACATAACTTTAAGTCAGTTTGTCAAAGTTTGGGCCAGTTCTCTGCATCAACTTCTTTCTTGAAAAGGTGTTAGACCTCACCTCAGAATAGGATTAAGTATATGTTGTCTGTGAGGAAGGGTGTTGGTCCCAGCCAGTAAAGTGTTGAGATGAGGATTAGAAATTCAGAGCTTTGTGTCCCGAGTTCCAGAGCCTGATCTCATGCTTCTCCTGATGCTGTACCATCATCTCTCTCTTTCATGAGGTGTATCTCTCCCATCCCTGAAGTCTGTGTGAGGCAGAGATAGCTGAAAAGGACAGCGGTGCTGGGCTGCTGTCAGTGAGGTACCCTGCTGGAGGGAAGTGTTTCTAGCAGACATCCAGGTGGTGTGGGCTCCTCTTGTGTCCCATCTGTAGCCAAGGCTGTTGCATGAGTCCAAGTGTACCAAGATGAGGGTATCAGGTTGGGTTAGCTCCTCCTAGTGACTTGCAGACCTGCCTGAAGTATGTGTTGGTGACAGGGATGTGACTGGTTTTGTCACTGGCAAAAGTTTTTCAGGTTGGTTAATTCCCACAGTGACCTCTTAAATGTCTGAATTGTTTGGCATATTCATAAGTGATCTGGGTAAAATGGGGAGATATTTAGTTAGTGTTGAAGATACTAAGTTATGCAAGCTGTTTAAAAAGTGAAGGCCATGTGAGAAGTGACTAAAGACTTTTATAAATTGTGGAACTGGGCTGTAAAATGGCAAACAAAATTTATTTGGACTATTGCATAGCTTTTTGTGATTTTTCCATATTTCTTTTGAATGTGCTTCACTGATTTCTCCTTTTCCCTTTTCCTTTTCCATATTGTTTTTCTTATGTCCATTTTGTCTTCAGGAATTTGTGATTCTGGTCAGATTCTAACTAGCACCAAATAAAAAATTTATGCTGTTTTCAAGCCAAGAGTCTGGGTATTCTAGACTTTTGTTCCTGAGGGGTACGTGTATGTCAGGAAATAAAAATAATAGTATATATAAAGACCTGGTTATATTTACTGTAAAGCACTCTGTGAAATGGCCCACTTGGTTTAAACTGGAACACTGAGTACATTCATCATTACTCTCATTATAGATTTCCATGGATTTATCTATTTGTAGACCACTTGATATCATAATTTGTTCCTACATCATGTCTGGTTTTTTAATTTTACCAGGAAATGCTTTCTCTTTCTACCGAATGTCCTTGAATTACATTGTTCTATAGCTTATGACTTTTTATGGTTCACTTCATATATTTTTTTTAAAGTTTCACTGTAAAAGCATGATGTCAAAAATGTCATGAATGTTTTTTATTTTCTTTTACAGTAACATGAATAAGACTTGTATTTGTACTGTAATATGTTATTAATTTAAGGTTCCAGTGTGTGGGAATTGGATCTGTACTTGCAGAGATGATGCTCAAGAGAACAGGGTTAGATGACTATCTCCATCATATCTGGGAAGTTAACACTGGCACTGGATTGTATTTTGTCAGAGATAAAGTCGACAATATTATCATTTTTGTGTGGACTAACACACTCAGTTTATGGCAAATGACCTAAAGAATTTTTCAAAAAGGTCCATTTGTTTTCATGTAGTTCCCATACATACTTAACACATAGATAAAAATTCTGAAAAATAGGTAAGGTATTCATTGACTCTATACTGTGGAAGTTTGCAGTTGTTGATGTGCATAAATACCAAGCTATGTGAAGAAAACTCACACTGCAACTTTTTAATAGAGCTGATAAAATTTGTTTTAAATGTTAGGCTTCCATATTAATTTTGAGGAAGTATGTAGAATCTTTTGCACTCTAACAAGTTAGTAAGTTGTCTCTGATTTTTTTTTTTTTTTTTTGTTTTGCTTGTTTTTCTTTTAGGTAAGTCATAATGACCATGCAGACAGTAAGGGCCATTGATGTTTTTTGTGGTAGGCTTCATCTAGAACATTCTCTCCTTGAAGTTTAGGAAGGCTGAGCGCCATAAACAGAGGTGAAACAAGCATGTAGTGTTTAGGCATGTAATGCTGTATAAGATTGTAGGGGAGGTTGTCAGAATATTGCATCTGAAATTGTGGCCGTAGAGCATGGTGTTCTTGGTTCTGATCTGTCACGGTGAGACGTGCAGCAGGCAGAATGACGCTTCAGTCCACTTAGTGCCTAGATTGCAATGCATTTGAAAAAAAACCTTACACTGACATTAATTTATTCCTTTTTCTGAATTTTTTTTTTTTTGCCTGGCTGGAAAGGCATGTTTTTAAATAATGCTTAGAGTGAAAATTACCTTCTTTCACTCAGAATTATAGTTAAATCTATAGCAGAGTAGTGGGCAGTGATGTTCAAATTTGCAATGACAGGGGTGTGAACCCTTAACAGTAAAAATATAATTGGCAATTCTTTTAGAATATTGAAGGTCCATGGCATATTTCATGACTAAGTGTCAATGTTCCCTCAAAAACCTAAAAATCCTAAATATTTGAAGACTTCCAAATATTCTGGTAATTTTTTTCTGGAAACTGTCATCCCAGAGGGAAAAAAGATAATCTTGCAAGCCCTGTATACAAATGTCATAGTTGTGATATATGCACTGGGGTTAAAAGAAACATTTCTTACAATCTCTGTCACTTCTCACTGACATGGAAGTCACTGCTTTCCGGCACCACTGCAGGTAAGAGTTGAAGAGAAACCCTGAAGAACTTTTAGGAAGTATAAAGCTGAATAGCTGTACCAAAAGGAAACCAAAAGAAGAACTTGGAATTTGGGAACATAATGGTGTTAAAGGCTGTAGATCAGGTTGTCATATTAGAAATTCTTGTAGAGTTATCCAGGATTTTTCTACAAGTTTCTTCTCAGTTGTACTGGAGACCAAGCACTCTGTTCCCATGAACGAGACTGCCAAAACATCCCCTTTTGTACTGAGAATCTTGGTTTCTATTTGGAGCCTATTCAAATTTCAGCTGCAGTTTCCACCAGCAAGAGAACTCTTAAGACAAATGTAAGACTCATCATTCAAGATGCATGCAAGGAGGGAAAAGTGCCCTTGTACTGCATGTTCAAGAAAATATATGAACAGTATTTCAAAAACCAAACTTAACTTCTCTCAATTGTATGAAATGCTTTGATTTTTCTAACATTTGGAGGGGTTGATGTTTTTTTTGGGTGTGTAGGGAAATAAGTAATTTTTTTGTAATTTAAGAAGGTTTATTGTTGCAACTTTTCACAAAAAAGGAAGTAAGAAACTGCACTACAGCCTGCACTGTCTTAGGAAATTAGGAGTCAAATATCCCTTTTTTTGTTTTCCAGAGACATCATTAACTTTAATGTGACAGAAGAAAATCCAGCCAATATTATGTATATTCTGTGAGAGAAAAGAAAGATATCTTTTCATGTCAAATGTGTAATTTTTTAGTATAATGAAAGATATTATTGGGTACTAAAGTTAGTGCTGAACTCCACGTGTGTGTATATATATATATATATATATATATATGAATAACACAACAATATTTTGTTTGCATGGGAAGGTAAATCCATTAACTGCAGTGCAGATGGGAAGGTATAGTCCAATATTTCTAAGGGAGCTAATCTAACACATATCAAATCTAAATGAGATGAAACTTCCACAACCGAACTGAACTAAGTAGAGGTCAGAAATAGAAATAGCTCATTAGTAGTCTGTTTCACAGTGGGGCATAATACTGATACAAGGTTATGTTGTAATCAGTCCAGTTTAACAGATCATGGAATTTTGCAAGTTTCACTTTAAAAATTTATTATCTTTTTGTTGTTGTTCTTGTTGGTTTTTCCCCCCTTGTTCTAGCTCTGATTTTCAGCTTATTGCTTCTTTACTGTTTTGGTCTGTAATTGAATTTGGTGTATTGCCACTGTAATACAGGTATCTGGGTCTGCACTGTATTGCTTGGCCTGAGACCCGGTTTGTAGAGTACAGAGTTATTTTAGCCCTGTTTAATGTCACCGAACTGGAACGCTTCACCTGGTGGTCACAGCATCTCAGTTGATCTGCTCTCGCTACGTGATATTACTTACCTGGCAGAAAGGCCTCTACAGAAAGAAATCACTGTCATGCTGAGCAAGAGGCGCATGTCGAGCATCCCGTAAGAGCTGTGCGCACTCCCACAGGCTTTGTGTCTTTTTTTTGGCATTTGGAAGTGCTCTTTGCCACCTCCGGACTTCACGTCCGTAATAGGGGCTGTCTGGTGTGAACCCCGCAGCCTGCTTTAAGCTTAAGTTGGCGTGCCGTGTCTTGCTCAATTTCTGTATAGGACAGCGTGCAAGGAGTGTTTTATAGCTGTGCCGTATATTCTGAAGTAGCTCTCCATTTTCCACTGAGTGCCATCAAGTTACTTCTGTGGCCTACTTACGTTCTGTCTCGCAGACAGGGCAGGGTTATCTCACCCCAAGCATGCTGCTTTTCTACCTCTCCACATAAATTAGCCTTCCTCCATCCCTTTTTGCAGTCCTTGGAGGTAATTCCTTTCAAGCTGCAGGGCTGCCCTTCCATATTTCTTTGGAGTGGGACAAATGATGTTTCTGGATCAAGCCACTTGGCCAGCTTTGTCACAATGGGGATGGTGGACAGCTACTCATTATTCTGCAATTAAAACTGTGATTGTATTTAATCACATTTCTATACCCAGAATAATTCGTACTGCTGATAAAAAATAATGAAGAGATTTCCTGGTTTGAAGGACCAACTTTCGAGTAACCCGGAAATTGTGCTGGTATGGAATTAAGATACTCAATGCCAATAGCACTTTCTATTCTCTGCTTCTACTTTTAAAACAAAATTGTAAAGAAAACCAGAGAACTTCACAGTTCTTCACAGAAATAATTGCATGTTTCTTTTTTGAGTCAGCTGTAGAAAGAATAGAGAAAAGAGTGGCAACAAAAAAGAAAATTATTTACTTAAAATGTACTTCTTTTATGTAAATAAATAAAGAAAAATTACTTACATTTGAAACCTGAGAACCAGAATCTAATGCACCCTTGAAATCTTCTCTAGTGCCATCCTTCACTGAAACACAGAGCTTTTCACCTCGGGAAGAAATATGTGTTTGGGCCATAAAACAACCTATGCCTTCCAAAGCGTTGAAAATCCCAAATAATTTAAAAGTTGTTTGGCAGATATAAGAATGGTGGCAGCAGTGATACAATAGCCTGTGATGAAGATGGATGGAAAAGCTCTTGGATTTCTCATACATTTCAAGGGACTTTGGATCAAATCTTTACCACAAAACGTCTTGGCAGTAAACTGTGGCTGCTCTTGGTAAAAGATTATGACAGTGAGACTTTTCATAAGCATGCTCCAATTGGAGGATACATTTCTTCTGAAATAGGTTACAGCCATAATAAAGGTAGAGATCAAAGCAAGCTGGAAAAAGATTTTGTCCCTTGGCCCACAAAATTGGTTTTGCCAGACAAACTACAAAATTCAGCTTCTGCCTTCTCAGCGTTTCGCTTCCTGAAGGGCTATATAAAATATTCTGCTTTGTGAAAGAAAGATGATAGCATTATTAAGTAAAAAATTATGCTAGTAAAAATCCATGCAAATGTATCATGTTGATATGCTTTTAACAATGTTACCAGTAAAATCATTAGATGAATTATCTCATATACTTCAGTACAAATACATTTACCTATACATACTTCTATCCAAATATATTCATATCCATTTATATGAATTGTAAATCAGTAGTTAATGAATCCATTTAGTTTAAATTCAGTACAGTTGACTTTTGATCATGTTTTCCTACCAGTGAAATCCTATTTAATGACATTCCCAGGTAACTGCATTATAGCGCTCCGTGATGTTTAAGCATCACAGGAGACAGTAGTTATCTCAGGACAAACATCCTTATGTATGTCATTCTCTGTCTCGCTGGTGTTCCATTAAATTGAGACCTCACCTGAGGAGTTATTGAAATTCAGAGGCTCAACAGCCAATACAGATTCTAGCTGTTAAGCCTTTTCCTAGAGGGTCGTTGGCTGTCCCTTTCATGCTCCTTTGGGCATGGCTAGATGGAGCCATCTCCTGGCCAGACAGTAAAGAAAGCTCTTGAATATGAATGTGTCCTAACTCCTGCCCGGGTAATTAACCTTGCTGTAAACAAATTGGGTATAAACTGTGAAGAAAATGCTCCCTGCAGACTGGCAGAGTTAGGTTCCAGTTTCAGTTTATAAACTGAACACATCAAAAACTAGAAACCAGCTAATGGATGCTTTATGTGATAGTTGCTTGTGCAGTGTATGAACAACTGGAGAAGAAGGTTAAGCACCAAGCGTGGTTCTTTACTTGCTCCTGATAGAGCAAAAGCGTGGTAGTAATCAACCATTTACTGAATGACAAACAAGTTCTGGATGAATCATCCTTACCTGTTTTACTGGACTGATATGAGCTGGATGATGTTAATAAATCACTTAATTTCTGATATTTTGTTTGTCTTGGACTGTGACAAACTCAACCCTTTGGTGGTTGGCAGTCTTCTGTTCCAGATAGAGCCCTGTCTTCTACCTTGCTTGGGACTGTGCAAGTGTCAAAGTATATCCATTTTTGCAATGTGGATTCATCTCTTGGGAAGTTGAGTAAACCACTACAGCTCAATGGATTTTATTGATGGCTTATTGACATGAGAATAACAAAATTTCTGTCTACGAGGGATTCCATACAGAGATAACTATCAGTAAAATTCTTTGTTTGCATGTAATCTCTGTGATGATTAGATAGTAACAGCTTGAAAAAACGTTACTCTTGGTCGGAATTAATCTTGTTACTGGAACAAGGTGCTTAATATTTTGGGGCCAGTTTTCCTTTGATTGTTTCAGTACAGGATGCAGATACATAAGGCAACATATTATGTACCTGTACAGGCTACTTTAATGTGTCTTAAAAGGTTTTCCTGTAGAGTCTCTTCAACTGTGGGCAGGTACACACATCAAATTTCTACTTGCAGCAACCTAAACTGGAAGCCTGGTTTTATTTGTCATAACACAGCTGAATTGCAAGTTTAAGGCTTCTGTTTTATTGTACTGCAAGATGTGAAATGTGAGTTATTTGTGTTGTCAAGAGCTCTGGATGAACGTAACTTTTTTTTGTGGGGAAACAAAGCATCTGTTCTCTACAGTTGTATTGTACCTGACAGCTCCATTGCAGACGTATCTGAAATTTATCTTTTTTCACTTTAACACTGGAAGGAAGGAAGTGACTGGTACTTATGGCAGTGGGATTCAAAAAGGCTGCCTTCATTTTACATCTATTTTATCCACCTTTTTTGAGTATGATCAGTTCAGCTCAAATCCCTGCACCCTGGTTTCCTCCTCTGCAAAATGGGGATGATAATGTTTGCCTACCCAACAGGGACACATGTTTAATGCGGGTGCTGTTCTTTACTAGGGCTAAAGGATTCATCTAAGTATTGAGATGTGTTTCAAAGTCATTGCAAAATCAGATTTCTCGGGATCTGAACACATTATGTATTCTAGAGCAATACTTAAATTTTGGCACAGCATTGCTATTTGGAGCAGGTGGAAAGTCCTTTCATTCAAGCTGTCCTCAATGACCTCTACCTTAAATAATGATATGTCAGAAGTTGAATCATTTTGTCTGTGTTTATTTTTTAATTATCATGAATTATTAGCAATCATTGTCTAAAATTTGCATATTCCAAACTGTGTTTTCAGGAGTGGATGAATTTAGATCATCTTTTATTTGAATTCAACAAAGTGTTTTGCTATGAATTTTTGCATGGGTAAGAAAATAGAAGAAGTTGTAAGAAATATAGCTGGTTTTTTTGGAAAATAGTTAATTGAAAAACAGTTTTGTACCTATAACTATTAAGTCTGCTTTAATTTTACCTGCATTGTTTTTCAGGGGGATCAGATATTGAGTACCTAGATTTTTATAAGCCAGTGGTGTGGTTCTGGATCCTTGTTGGGCTGGCTTACTTTGCAGCTGTCCTCAGCATGATTGGAGACTGGCTAAGAGTCATATCAAAAAAGACAAAGGAAGAGGTAAGAACACCTTGAAAGGGAAAAAATACTACTTTTTAAGAACTCTGATTAGAAGTCAGATGAGCTTATAGCTACTTTTGCTCTTAGGCCATAGGTCAAATCTGTTTATGTATGAAGTATATGCTACAGCTCAAACTGCAGCAAACTTTGTAGCAGTCAAACATACAGTGATTTTTACATGGCTGCATATAAAATTAGATTAAATGTATCATGAAATTAAGTGTATATGTACAATTGCACCTGACTTACAGGAAAAATTTCTCTAAAAGGATTATTCTAGACAGTAGAATGTAATCCTTAATTTTTGAGGCAAAAATCATTCTGCTTTGGTTGTTTCTATATGGGATGCAGGTATGTATTAAAAAAAAAAAAAAGACCAAAACCAACCCCACAAACCAAACCCAAAACCAAAAACCAAAGAAATAGACCCCAAAACCAAACAACTAAATCTCTCAATAGTTATATTCAAGATACCTTTCGTAGTGGTAAGACAATAAATGTTTCATATCATGCAAGGTATTGGAATGAATTATTTAAATATGCCTGGGTGTATTTTACCATAATATTTTCAGCAGCGTGTCTAGTTATTTGTAGTCATGTGCATTGCTCTCAGTTCAAATACATTTTCATTTGTAAATGTGTATTTATCATTCCAATGATGCTACAATATTTTACTTTAAATTTTTGTCATTTAAGAAAATGTTCTGGTTTTGAAAATGGTAGAGGGTAAATAAAATTTCCTTTGATTGCAGCTAGCACAGTTCAGGATTTATTAGAAGTTTGAGAAATAAATGTAATGTTGTTTTAAGCAACATATTATTTCCCTCTAATTTAACTTCAGTTCCTCTGCACGCATCAGTTCATTTGTATGACTGAAATATAAAAACTCTAATTTCTTTTTGATGGAATGAATATGTTGGTTATTGTGCAATGGCCTACTAGTTACATTGTTTTAAATTGTTTTCCTGGCTCTAGGGCACGGCATCAATGCCTAGATGTAATCCTGGCAATCCTTGAGCTCCCGAAGACCTTGCTATAAAGGGTAGCTTACGCCTGTATACCTTCACTCCTTCCAGACCCTCAGGGTCCCTGCTGCTCTCTGACCAGAGGGCAGGAGGATGTAAACCGGGTGCATAGGCAGCATTAAGCCCACTTTGTGAGGCATGTGGAGTGGGCAGCCCTTGGTCATTGCCCTTGCTATGCTCGTAGCTCTTTATAGTCAGAGGCAGCATTGGGGCAGGTCTGTTGTCAGTAGGCTTTTACCAGGCATTTCATAAACACTTAGCTTTGAAGCAGAAGGCAATATTTATTTGATCAGTTTCATTTAGAGAGTATCATCTTTTGCCCCTGTGCTGTAAATTTGAAAATATATTTATAACTTTCCTTACACAATGAGCATTACTAATGTCCTTCACAGACATGGAGCAGTGGGCATCACCTAAGTGTTCCCAGTTGCAAGTTCAACAGCTGCAGGATCACAGTTTTGTTTTCTGGAAAAACACTGAGGGCGTTTTTCACACTGAACCTTCATGATTTACACTGGCTGCAGGGAAACCAATAGATCACTTCAAATGCCATTAACCTACATGGTTTTTCTTCATTATTTTGAATTTCAGAATTAGGTCAGTCTAGCCCATTTTTCCCTCTGCGCTAGGAAGAAGTAAGAGCTGGGCAAGCACATGTGATGTTTCCCCTGTGCATTCTTCTAGTGTCTAACTGTTCTCAACTTGGTAATTAACTCAATTTGGGGCATTTCCTAAATTGCATTTAGTTTCCCTCGGCTACTTGTTTCTGGATTCTTGCAAAAAACGTGATATGACTGAGGTGCTATGACTTGGTACTATGCGAAAATACCTTATTCAGGCATGGTTTGCTGCATTTCCTCAGACACAGGTGACACTTCAGTTCTTCACACTATTTCCTAGAATGAATCTGGCCTTTAATCTCACTTTTCTCATACTCTTCTCTCTTATCCAGACAGTAAGATCTCTGGATAAGCTGCTAACGTGACTCTATAATTTTACATAGCACACTGAGGGGTTAATCTTGTTTAGAGTCTTGTTTATCTGTATTATTGTAGTGATAACAATATATTAACAATGTTTAAATTTTATAATATCTTGGTTTTATTTTATACTGAAGCTATTTCAATATAGACTAACTTTGGAAATGATTTAAAGAAACTTGAAAAAACTCATGGATTCTTTTACCACATTAAAATCATTCCTATTTTTATCAAGTAAAACTCCATTTCCCAAGTTATGGAGCACAGTGCTAAGCCAAACTTTCTTTTCTCAGGCACCAGGAATGTATGCCCTATTTCATCTTTCCATTCTTTCTCACCTTTGTAGCCTAAACAAATGTATTCATTTTGTCTACAGAAAGGAAAACCTCATTCTTCAGCCCCAAATTCTTTTGGCTGATGCAGGTATTCAGGCTTTTGCTGTATACAAGTGTCTCATGTGTTAGGTTAGATTAAAGATAGACATAACGTAATTGGTACCATTTGTTCAACTAATCATATCTCTGATGTTCAGAAATCTCTCTATCCCCCCACCACCACTTCTTAACCCATTGCTTAGGCATGTCTGAGAATTCATAACAGAGAGAAAATGTTTTAGCAGTTTAAAAATTCCACAGTTTTAAAAATGATAGAGACCAGTTTGAAAGCTGAATTCTGGCATAGCACAAGTTGTGTGCTAGTTAGAAAATATGAAAAGTTACTTCAGTATTCTATTCTAATGATACTATGTAGGAAGAAAGCTATACAAATATATTGTGTTTTGCTATAAGATTGTCTGTGTTTGAACAGAAGCATTGTACAACTATTCACTTTACAGGTAGCATTTTATGACAAAAACTGCTGCTCTTAGCTCATCCTTACTATTTGCCCAGGAAAATTTGAGCAAAGAAGCTGAGGGATTTTAGTAGAAATGTAGTCATTAAGTCTCCTCTATGCCAGAAGAAGCCAGAGGAGATTCTGAATTTCTTGAATTGTCTGGTTTTTCAGTTAAACTTAAATTTACAATGATCTGTTCCAGCTTCTATGGATGCAGATTATAGCAGAGGAGCCTATCTGGAGTTCAAACAGTAGAAATGAGTGCAATGGAAAATCCTAGTTCTAAGTCTGTTTTTTAACTGTCTTTTAAGGAAATATTCTGTCAGTCCTTAGGGAGATTCATCATACCTAAAGGTAGCTTTTGAAATTAGAAACAGTATCTATATAGTGAAATCTAATGAGAGACAGAGGCTATGATAAAATCTATAGGACCATAATTAATGCACTCTGAAAACTGAAACGGTTTAATATATCCTAGGAATTATAAGACTGAAAATCTTCCTTCTGGAACTTATCATGAGTATCAACACCTGTAAGTAAACAAGATTTTGTGTAGGATTTGTACTGTACCTTTCCTGAAAAAAATAATAGTAACCTACCATGTTTTGGACACAGGAAGGAGCAGATCATTCAATAGTGATTGGTTGTGTTGGTTTCAGTGGTCTAAGACCAAGGGCTGATAACAGCCAAGTCTAGAGATTGTACCAGAGTCCAGGATGAGGACAGGTTGCAAGTGTTGAAAAGCCCTTCTCGTTACTTCCCCTCAACAACCAAAACTATATATCAGCTGAGGTATTTGATAGCTGTTTTGGTAGGCAGACATAATAGTCTCCTTTTTGCCTTTTCCTGTAGTCTAAAGTAAGAAGTAGCTTATCATAGCATATTTAAGGTGCATATTGTGAAAGGAAACCTCTATATCCCAGGCAGTGGGCATGCTGATATTGAATATCAACTACTACCTACAGTGCTGTTCACATTTTTTTTTTTGATGCAGTTGCAGTGTTCTTAAAAAGCAGTTTACGTAAGACTTTGCGGTAATAATGCATTTCACTGATTCAACAAAGCATCTATTTTTTTTTCAGGATGCTACCAGGAAAGTTTGCCATAGGCAAGTGGAACTGAGACAAAAAAAATTATCTGATCAGATATGCGCTGATCCACAATAATGCTGTATTTTGATATTAAAATCCAGATAACCAGAATGTCTATCAGTTGCTCAGGTGGCTTTTGTCTCTTGAAATACTCTTGAGAGTTTTGAATGCATCAAATGGGGAGGAAAGTGAAAGACAAGTAGAGACAGAAGTGGGAGTTTTAGAAGGATAGATCTGCTGCTGGAAGGAGTTCATACAGTAAGACAGATGAAGTGTCAGAAAGTCACTGGAACATGCTGTGTGCTGTAATCTTAAGTAGATGATCTGTCTCTGAAGTTCAGCTTCAGCTGCACTAGCTTCCCTTAAACTCCCTCCTCTTCATTATTCTCTATACTCTGATTACTCAGAGCACTTTTAAAGTCTTCTGATTTTAGTCTCTTTGAAAGGTAAAATTTCAACAGGATTTTTTCTCTTGTCATATTTTTCTTTTACTTCAGTGTGCTGCAGTTTCTGAGTTTCAGCATTTCCAGTGAAAATGCCTACCTAATCAAGATTCTTAGTCATGTGGGCTATAAACTTTAAAATTCCTGTTTTTAAATTAAGTGCTTACATCCCTTGACCTCGTGGTATTCTATTTGTTAAACTCTAGTCCAGGCTCCATTCAATTCAATGAAGATGGGATTCATGTCCAGTGGTAGATATCAACATCTGACCTAGTCATCTACATTACCTTTATATTCAGTGGAAGGAAAGGAGTGTTTCTAGAATAATCCATTTTAATTTTTTAAGGCATCTACCGTATGAGATGACTTGCATCCTGGAAGAGGCTGTGTACCTTCTTCAATGTATACCAAGAACCCAGGTGACTGACTGGTGCTAGACATCATCTCAGTTTGGACAAGTGATTTTTCATGCTGAGTGTCTATCTTTTGAATTGAACAATATGGATCTAGCTTTAAAAAACAAGCCTAAAATTTCATGAGAAATATCGTATTCACTTCTTGTGGAAATTGTGAAGCATTTGTTATCTTTGATATTTATAAACAAATTAAACAAATTTGACTGATCTGAATCATCATTCAGTTTAATCTTCTTGGCACCAGTGGCAGAGCTGTCACTCATGTCTGTCAAAACAGAATTAGGCTTGTCATGATGATGCCATGGAGATTATCACACTCCCTATAATATTTGTTGTATTTTCATTTTACTAGCTTCAGGTGCTTACCTGGCATAAGGTTCCCAGCCTAAAGAGAACTTGAACCCATCTCTCATATCCCCCAAGGAGGGACCCTTAAATGTAGGCTGTATGCATGAAAACCTGAAAATATGAATGTATTCAAGTAAAAAAAAAAAAAAACCAAAAAAAAAAAAACCCCACAATTTTTACAAGGTTTTAGTGAGTTGAACTGGCATACAAAGCAAGCAGGCTTCAGAGGCTGTTTGGTGAGGGTGTCTGACCATGGAGAAGGAAGGAGAAGTTCTTTCAGTGGCAGTGAGCTCTTAATCTTGCTCTCGCTGTTTTAAGAACAAAATCCATTTGCTGAGAAAGGAAGGTGATAAGAATAACTCTTCACCCTGCTGATTGGAGGCTTTTTACAAAGGTGTACCAAATTGCTGATCTATTTTGCATTGTTTTAAGTGAGATGGATCGGCTTCTGTTGAAGAAAACAGCTGTTTGGTTTTTCCTTTTCTTACAAAAAATTACAAAAACAATTGCAGTAGTTCTAAGAATTAAGTGGATATACCAGTTCAATAAGTAGGTCAGACCGACTTGATGGAATTCTCTTTCTACAAAGCACTGAATCAGAAATATTTGTGGGAGACAGACACAGTGTGAGAGCAATTGCATGTGAAGCCCTTTTGCAAGGCAATGATGAATAGGGGGTGAAATAATTCTAGGATGCGCAAGCAGCCGATCATTGAATTTCTGTAGGAAAGTAGTGTTACTGCTGCAGATGTTACTAAAAAGGCATATTACCAGAAGACACTTCCTAGGTCTGTGGGCTAAACTTTGGAAAGAATACAGAGAGCTACAAAAATGGCAAAAGAGCCGTCTGAAGAGAAGTCTGCCTGGCATTAAGAGTTTTTTCCAGCCCATCCAAGGTGTATGTGAGAAAGAATAGCCACTTTCAAAATGGTGATTGTTTCTAATAATTTCAATGAGATGGGGAGGAAAAAATATAAAATCTTTCTATAGTAAATATAGCCATAGGTCTCTGGTCAAATTTGACTAGTAACGGGACAAAAATAACTACCCCAAAAATGAATGATGGGAATACAGTCCCTCCATAACATCTCTGAGTCTCAGAGATATATAAAGAATGGTATTGGTGTGAGGAGAAAGTAGAAATGGCTGACCTGGTTTTGAATGCAATTTGATGTCTTGCCTTTGCAAGAGACTATGGCAAGTAATCCTGGTGGTGTTCTCTGTCCTGCCCTAGCAACAGTCTGTAATACCGAGCTTCTGTATTGATCACTCTTTTACAAGTACACTGTAGTACTATGTGCAGTAATGAATATGAAAGAATGTGTTGTTCTGGGCATCCCAGGAAAACTAATCTGCTGACGTTTTTTTTAAACTTTTCCTGAGATGCCTTTCCTCATGCCTGCTTAACTTCAGATTCAACACACACACACACAAAGGTAACATCTACACTCTTTTCATTTTGACGTGGTTTATATTTATATCACTCCTCTTAGAAGGGCATATGAAAGCCCTGTAGAGATGGCTGTTTTGTTATTGCATATTAAGTACTAGGTCCTGAAATTGATGCTGGTGTGGTGCTGATTACAGGAGACGTGAGCAGCCAGGCACGCTGTGCCTGTCGAGGGCAGGGGGGCACTGTCAGCACCTCACCTGCCTGGCCCTGCTCTCCCATGGTGACCCCCTCCTTGCCTCACTGTGCCAACTGGACCGTTCAGGGGAGAAATGCCTCCAGTGTGGGCTGCATGCACCCAGGTCGTGATGGCAAGAGCTATTGAATTTGCAAAAAATAAAACTGAAGCAAGTGACTTATACCTCATAATAAAAGAAATAGATTAAGGAGAGCTCAGTTATAGCAGTGGCATTTCTTGGATTTAATTACCCATGAAGATTCACTGAATGTACATTATCGTGGTTTACATTAGGAAAATTTGATTTTTGGAGACAAGATGTAATCGATCCTTTAGGTTACGCTCACAAATATATCTGTGATTTAACTCCACTGGCAGAGTGATATTTAATCTGGAATCTGTTCAGCCTACATCTTCATGATTAACATTCCTGAAAACTTTACATTCTAAAGCTAGTATCAGTTCTTGGATATTGTTAGGAAAAGACACCAAAACATAGTAATACTGAGTGTGTATGCATTTGATAGCTGTCTTGTGGACAAGCCCCCAGACACAGCCAGTTCAGCAGAATACCCTTGCATCTTTAGGAAGAAGTGTTGACAGTGAAGAAACTGCTTTGCAGTCGTGGATAAAAAGGACTGAAGAAACTATGGAATACTTTCCAAGGGATGAGTGCAGTTGTAATATTAGAGCTGAACAACCGAAGTGGAGCTTTAATATTTCACACAAATATCACTCCAGATATTGACATTAGAAAGTTAAGAAATAAACAGTTTTTACTGGGACTTGACCATGTAGTTACAATAGTCATTCCTTACGCAGTACAATGTCAAAATTAAAAGTCCTTTTTTTTTGTTTCTTTGTTTGTTTCAGCATATCTTTATAAGCTAAAGAAGTCCAAGGAGTTTATGAAACAGTCATTGTTTCTTTCCTGTGGGAGAAAGTTGAGACAGTCTTTCAACTGCCTGTGGCTTGGGTTTCATTATGCTTCTAGTATAATTCTTAACATGCCTGCTATTTCTGGCTGCAGCAAAGTCATTGGCTGTATAGTGCAGACAGAGAATACATGCTGTTCTCCTGAACCACCTTAGACTCAGCTGGTGGAGCTTTATGTAATCCTAAATAGTTTCTTGTGGTTAATACAGGTGGATGTCATTCAGTCTCGTCAGGTTGAAAGAGGGGCTGGATGGCTCTCTGAGGCAGATGAAACAACTAAGTAGAACAGCTGATTTTGATAGGAAAATGTTGGCATCTTTATTAATAATTTCCAAAGATAAAATAAGAAGAACATTAGGGACTGAGATAATCAGGCCAATAACTTGCATACAGCATTGAGAGACACTCACGTGCAGCTCTATGCAAAGTGGTGGCTGATGGGCAATAGTTCTAAGGAGGTACCTGTCATAGGAGTGTTCCTGTTTCTGGAAAAAAAAAAAAAGAGGTAAACAAAATAAATGTGGTGACCATTAATATATCTGGTTCCGGCTTGGTAGACATGTTTGGGTTATTTTTTTAATATTATTCTGTAGGCTACCTGTTTTTATTTTGTTGAATCAGATCATGATAGAGCAAAAGGGCCATTTCTGCATGTGCCATCTGTCACATCTCCACAAAACATATTCCCACAGCTGCCACCATAGATGTTCCTCCACAAAAAAATAAACAAAATTAATGGAGTCTCTGTGTTCCCGTTGGAGAATGTGGTTTATTTCATCCAAGGCATCAGATGTGCTCGTGGAAGTTATGTGGGTGAAACCAAACAATCATTGCTCACCAGAATGAACTCACAAACATTACTTATTACAGGACTGAATAATCCAATTTCCAGCAGGAGAGCATTGTTCCCAAAACATTTCTGACCACCATGGCTACAAAAGTACAACTGCCTATGTAATTTAAATGTCACTCTAGAAGATGGCAATTTCACAAAATAGAATCTTTTCCCCTCTAATATTTGCCTGAAAAACATAGGGACTTGTATACCAGTCAGGGGAATCAAAAAAGGGATCACCTACTGCTTTATCACTTTGAAATTAAAGTCTGGTAGCTTAAAGACCTGGTGTAGAAGAGTTCTCTGCTATAGAGCTGAGGTCCTAACAGAATGAAGGAATAGAAGGTAGTGATTAAACACCTGGGAAAGCTCAGCAGAGGTATCTCATTAGTGCCTGTGGTATTTCTGTGTTGCATTTTGTTA
>JAOXNO010000024.1:23285546-23314488 GCA_028565335.1 Limnodromus scolopaceus | reverse complement strand
CCTTAAAGTGCAGGAAATGCACAGGCTTCAATAAAAATGTCTGTGAAACTTGTCCATTTCTCTTATACACTCTGGTCTTCTGTAGTCTATAGATGACTGATGAACTGAACATAAATTTGTGGCCAGCAGTGGCTCAGGTGGGAAGAGTTCTTGCCCAGAACTGCAGGAATGTGAGATGGCAAACAGACAAACCCGCTTACCCACGCAGTGAATCAACCCACTCAGCAGCTGCATTGTTAAACCCATCAACCCTCCGCGTACCTACATTTTTTTAAATTTTGTTTTTTCAAGTGAGACTTTGAGAACAATTTCTGCGAACGCTAGATGAGTTTCTTGAAAGCTAAGACAAAATGTTATGTGCTCTCTTCTGCTGCCTGGATAATGTGACATGTACATGCTCTTGCTAGTTTTGTCTCTGAGTAGCATATCATGGAGAGGTTAATTGGATGTGTTATTTTTAAGTAATGGAAAAAGTACATTGGAGAGGAAAAATGAAGCTGCGAAACTTTGGAGAATGCATAAGGGATAAATGTTAGAAAACGTATAGAAGAACATCTAGAGTATTAAAGAATATCTATAAGGAAGGCCATTTTTTATTTTTTTCCCTAAAATCCAGTCAGATAGGTATCTCCAGCTCATCTACTTGTTCTTTAATTTTTTTGAGTTGCATTAACATGGCCATTGTAAAATGTATGAGCTCTGTATGCCAAAGGAAACAACATAAAGTACAGTTATGAAAAAAAAAGCTATACACATTATTTAAAAATATATATTTTCATTTTCTTGTTTAGCGTATATAATGTGGGTTTTTTTTCTTATTTGATACTTAGTGGTTTAGCTTCATGTCATATATCTGAACGCCATGGAAGCAGGGTATCTTTCTTCCCACTCTGTAAATAGAAGTTGATTAACTGGTTATACTGTAATGTTGGGATTTTTCAAGAAAGTCCCTGAAAGCAAAACTAAGGCCAAGTTAGACAAGTCTATTCCTCTTTGTCTGTTTAAAGACATCTTTAATTAGGCTTGTGGGTTTTTTCTGTGAGACCAAAGATGTGGCTTAATTCAAAGTACAGATTACTCACGTGAAGGTTATGGCTACATGACTTGTGTTGTCCAGACCACTCTTAATAGGGTAAGTGGTCTTCCTGCATGGTGGGAAGTTTTGTTTGTATATTTATTTGGCTATCTGTTGTGATCGGAGTGTCCAGAAAGATCCTCAAAGTCCTGAAAAGTAAAAGGAGTTAGAGTAAATGTACTGAAGAATGAAGCAGCTGCTTCAATATCTTCAAATGTTTGGGTTTTTTGGTTTTGCTGGGGGTTTTTGGGGGGTTTTTTTGTGTGGTTTTTTTGTGGTTGTTTGTTTTTGGTTTTTTTTTGAGTAGGATGCCATTGGACATACTTACATTCTGGGTTATACTGTTGGCCTCTATCCAAGCGCAGAGCTCAGCTAGACAGTGAGAAAGCTAAAACATGGTGGCGATGAAAAAGAATAGAGAGTTTTGGTCTTGCCAGTGATATTGACTGAGAGCCAGTTTTTGGTCATTATTAATTTAGAAGGGTTTTGGCAGGAATAGGTGAAGGAATCATTGCTTAATGTCCATGTTTTTTCCTAGTTCTGTCAAATTTGGTATGACTGTCTTTATCTTGGTGATAATGTATGTGCACGACCTAGAAACTGTTTAGTCATTTAGGAAGTTCATGCAGTAATTTTTTGATGTATAGTTAAAAACAGTCAGACAACCCCCCAAAAACCAAAAGTGACTTTAACAGGAATGAGTAGACATACTTCAAAATTGTTCAGAGGCTATTCCTCATTATAACCTAATATGACATTTCCACCACGGGTAGATATCCAGGCATATCTGCAGTTTTGCTGCAGGTTGCTGGAGGCCATGCAGCCCGTGCTGGGCAAGGTATTGGTTGTTTGATAGAAAAGTATCTAGTTTTTCACGGTGAAGTGTGCTGTATGGAATATTTAATTGTGTATACCGCTACCATATTTCTTGAGAATTTGTCATTGAGACCTGTCTTCCTTGGACTTATAATGCAGTCACGTATTGTTTCATAAATACCTAATAAAGATACTAGCTGTTTGCATTTGAAGTACAATGTTAATATGTTAGAGTTGATGCTCCTTGCGAAATATATGTGAGATCTTGCAGTCTAATTTGGATTTTGATGTGGAGGAAATCAATCCTGGAGCTGGGCTAGGGCCCCTGTCCCCATTACTAGTGGCATTTCTGTTCCCCAAAGGTTGGGAGTGAGCAGTGTCATCAGGTTAGTGCTGCTTATTGTATGGCTGAGTCAGGTGCTATCACTGTGATGTGTTTTTCCTATTACTTTTGAAATATTTTGTGTCATTTAGCCTTATGTAGAGTACTTAGTTGTCAACAGTTTCTGTGACTAAGAGGCCTTGTCCTCATGTCACATTGCCCCCAAATATGACAGCTGCAGAGTCTGCAGAGCTGTGCAATGTAATGAGGCAAGAGAATTGGAGAAAAGTAAACAATTGTTATGGTAGGTAGGTATGTTAAGATTTTTTTTTTGAGCAGCATAGGCAACTGGCATTTTAATCACTTTGTATAAGACATTTTGTGGCTGTCAGTGCCCAAATGAAGAGGAGCTGTAATGCAGTATGATAAAATGTCATACCCTAAGGACAGAAAGAACCTGAACATATACAGGAATGTCCCTATGGATAAAGGAGGGATCAAATTATAAGAGCAAGTTGCTTATGTACACTGGCAGTTACAAACTGCACATTTCCATTCCTATAACCTTTTGTGCTTGAGTCCATAAGTGCTATGGAATAAGGAATTTCATTCTGAAGAGATAACATTTATGAGTGCATTTCAGTTCACACAACAGCTAGGGGCTGAAAGCAGTAATTTGGGGCACGCGTAGTTCACACAGCACTGAACTTCTAGTTCTCATGCTGTGCCAATTACCTCTGTTTTACTACTAATGTATTTCAATTCTGCTTAGCAATAGCACTGCATTTTTCATTTTCTTTCCTATGATTTTAATATAAAACTCAAATTGTGCCAAGCAACATCATAGCTCTCTGGTCCATGGGAAGATAGGATTGAGTCCACCATGTTCATGTTCCACATCACCTTAATTGGAACATGAGCCTGTCTCCAAAGGCATATTTAATGATGTTTTTCAGCTGGCTGCATAAACATGTTTCCCAAAAGAAATCTAATTGGAGTTTAGTAATCAGATATCCTAACAAACTACAGTTTTAAAATTCTTCTGAATAACTTAGAGGCACAAGAGTTAAAATATAGCAGCTTGCCCTGTGCAGGACATATCCATCACCAGCGTGCAGTGAGGTGGGCTGACAAGGGAATTCTGAGCCTATCCTAGGGGTTACCTGGGCTTGCTTTCATCAAAAGCATGCTCAGATGTTTTTTCTTTGCTGGGAAAACATGAGAGAAGTGGGAACAGAAACTCCTAGTGAAAGGAAGGTTAAAAAGCATATGGGAGGACAGTTCAAGATGCTTCCAGCTTCCAGTAGGTTGCCACGACACAAATTCAAAGCTACTAGTTTGGTAACAACCCTTGAATATGACCATGTGAAATGCCAGAGATATGTGCTTGATCAAAATAACCGGTCTGGTGAATGCTTACACAGCTGATGAAGGGTAGAAATGTGTAGGGTAAAATAGGAACCCGTATACTGGCTCTTTGCTCTCCCGGACAGAAGCATGCTCCAGAGCCTGAGCAGCCTGCCTTTAGTAAAGCTTCGGACAAGGACAAAGCTGCCCCAGGGTGTGCACTGATACTTCTTATCATATTTTTATTACTTGTTTACAACAAATAAAAATATTGTCACAGCTGAAATGTTTCAGCATTACAGATTTCATTATTTTCAGGTCTGAAGTGCAGTGTGTATGAACCTAATTGCACAATTTAAATACTAATAATCATTCAGCTGGGCAAGTCCTCTGTGTATTACAGATAATAATCCTTGTTTTAGAAAATACACATAATGGGTCCACATTAGTCATCTGTGTAATTCACTGAAGCTGAGACAAATGTAATAAAATGACCCCTGGGTAAAGAGATCTTTTTGTTTTGTTTCTGGAGGGGGAAAGTTTTCCTGAAACCCTGTCACTCTTGGGTGAGCTGATTATTTCTTTACCTTCATTATATTCTTGTTTTCCACTGCACTGCAAAGCATGAATAAGCCTATGGCCACTTTTCTCACTTTTCTCTGATGGCTTACCCCCCATATTTCTCTGTGTTAGCTTTTTTATTTTTTTCTTTCTGCGCTCACCAAGTCCGAGCTTGCTTGCCAATGATTGAAATTCTGGACTGAGCAGTACCAATTAGACTAATTTATTTAAGTGGGTTAATTCTTCTGAAATGCTTTGCTTTGGAGTTATATTTATCAGTTGTCTATCTTCCCTGAGCTATACCTTCCAACTATTAAACTGCCTACAAAGCAGAGACTTAAAGAGAAATGATCTATTTCCTTTACAGTTACAATGACATAATCTCCCCAAAAGGTGCCTCCTTTAATTACCTATATAACTTATTTAACATTGTAACAGTGATTTGGTTGAAATACAACAGCAAAATATAAATAGCATATAAATTGCAAGGCCATAGTAGTTATCTCAGACTATTATCTAAGTGAGCTGCTCAGTCTACCTCATGCCATATATCTGTGGAAAAATAAGAATAATTTGGGATTTTGTGCCCATAGGTGCCTTCCTCCCCCTCCTTAGCCTTATCCTTAGAGATACTCTCAGGAGTACTCACAGGATACTTCAGCTTTCCTAGTACTGAAACACTGAAATGGTGGAAAGAAATCATAAGGGGTAAAAATTATGGTAGTTGTAGTGAAAGTGGAGCACACTTTGCCATAAAGGCCGTCATTATAAGGGTGTATAGAGTTAGAGCAGAGGAACTGGGCAGGAAGCAGGGGATATACGCACACTAGTGAATTGATGGAGATGGTACGAACCTTGCAGCCAACCTGATGGGAAATGTGGGCTTAGTGGTGGAAATACCCCCCTCCAGCTGTATGGCAGTTGTACAGCAGCCGGGTGCGGGCACTGGCGGGCTGCCTTTCCTTTGGTGAGATCAGTAACAGCTCCCGGTGTCCCACTCGGCAGTTGTCTTCATGCTGCTTTTCAGTATGTCATTTCGGTGGAGTCGGAGTGGTAAGCAGACGTGCTGCTGACATGACTGAAACTGCTGCTGTATTAGCGCTACGTTTGAGCAAGCACAAAAAAGAGAATACAAGCAGCTGACATTTTCCTTTAAAAAAGCTTTTCTGTCTAAATTTAGAAAATTCTTTGCCAAGTCTCCCAGGGATCTTTCCAGAGACAGTAAAAGTGCTCATAAATAACCCTGCGCCCTAGTAACAATACATAACACAGCCTGGGTTGCTGGGATTTCAGCATCCCCTGACCAGCTGGGTGCTGTGCAGCTGTCAGGGCTCTGCAGCTTCCCCGTATTGTTGACTGCCTATAATTAAAGAAAATTTAGAAGAAAAGACTTTTATTGTGTTTTTAGAACCATTGTTAACTCTTACTACTGCGGCATTTCACGTTTAGTTGCTACCAATAAAAGAGTGAGCCTGCAGCATGAGAAGCCTGTGCAGGCAGCAGCAGCAGCTCTTTGCCGGCCCGAAGCCTCATTGCTCACTGGGCTCTTGAGCCTAAACAGTATCTGAAGGCCTCGGCCTCGTCATGCTTCTCTTCTGTCTCTCTTTTGCTGCAGGTAGGGGAATTCAGAGCCCATGCCGCCGAGTGGACAGCCAATGTCACCGCAGAGTTCAAAGAAACTCGAAGGCGCCTGAGCGTGGAGATCTATGACAAGTTCCAGCGAGCTACCTCTATCAAAAGGAAGCTCTCTGCAGAACTCGCTGTCAACCACAATCAAGACCTGACTCCCTGCAAGAGAACCCTGTCAGTCAACCATCTCACCAGTGAGAAGGACATCTTGCCAGCTCTGACAAAGACGGACAGCATTTACATGAATGGTTTGACACCACACTGTGCAGCAGAAGAGATAGCGGTTATTGAAAACATTAAGTAGCTGTGATTTTGGATCCCAGTCCTTAAGAAGCTCTTGGCTTAGACTAGCCATTTACCTTTTTTTCTCCACCCTGTCGATGATCAATGCTAATGGCATTTTATATGTGTGCATGAGTTCCACAGAAACTACAGTCCAGAGTTACCATCACATCTCTTCAAAGACACAAAGATGAACGGCACTTCTGCTATCAAAAGATGCTGGAACAAGCAACGTCTTCTGCCTTTATCTGCCCAGACTGTTTTTTCACTTCTCCTAATGTGCCATATGGCCTCAAGAATGAATCACACTTGTTTATGGTAACAATGTAGCTTTGAGGGATCAGTCCTTAAAATTTCAGGGTCTACCTTACTGAGCCTAGGAATGGACCATTTCTGGACTACAACACACTTGTAAATGGCAAGAAATTCTTATGCAGCCTTTTACCTAAGAAATTTTTGTCAGTGCCTTATCTTTTGAAGAACCAGAACCTCTACAGTTCCTGTATGGCTTTTTGTTTGTTTGTTTTTTTGGCATGAGAAGTGTATTTCATTTGAGCTTTCATTCTTCTTGAAATGATGGTGTTTTAAAGGTATCTGTCATGAGGATACCAACCAGCATGAATGAATGCCAAAACTCAACAATCATCAAATGATGTTCTTAGCTCTAAATTTAAAGGCACTGCAGTTTCAAAAGTTGCAAATATATCCCCCAGAAGCATTTTTTTTTTACTCAGGTCCAGCTGATACTTGTTCACACTGACTTGTAGAATTTGCAGACCCTCGTCAGGTCTTATTTTTCAAGCAGTGTTCAGCAGTTGTTTTTTTCCTCCGTGTCAGATGTACCAAAAAAATCTGCAGCTTATCTATCACTAAATTATTTGATAGATGACAAGAGCAAATAAAAATTACTATTTTGAGGAGAGCCAGGAGAGGCTTTTAATTGCTGTGTTCTAATAACCACATCCAGAAAACAATGCAGAAAAATACAGCGGTTTTTAATAAGCGTAAACCTTCGGCCAGATATTTGCTCTGTGAAAAGGATTCTTAACTTCCTCTTTAAGTCAAGTCACACCAGACGCCATATGATATCTTACCCAGGAATCCTGCTGGAGAGCTTTCCTGAATGTCACAGTGTACAGTGGCTGCCTGTGCCGGAGCTGTGACTAACGTGGGAATGCAATTGAAACTGGTATCACTGTGACTTTCTACATTTCAAAGAGAGATGGCTCTGAATATAAGTGCAGGCATGAAGAAGAGCTGATAAATAGCACAATCTGAATACCGATGATTGTTCAGACAGGATAGGCTGACAAGGAGCAGATCTAAACCAGACTATGGGTTTTCTTTATTGGTTTTAAGAAAACACATTAACTTTAATTTTGTATCTTCTGTTTTGCTTATAGATGTACATGAGATTCAGAAGAAATGCAGGATGGAATGGATAATTTTGCATTTTTTTCTTATGTTAGTCTATTGTAACCTGGCTGTACATAAAATGAGTAGAACAGGCCTTAAAGAATAATTTAGGCTCTGTGTAAATCAAAAAAGAATGGGACTTTGCTGATTGGGCATGATTCAAGTGGCAAATCTTACAGCATCTCTGACTATTAGATAACATGCAAGATATGAATGTTGATGTTTTTTGGATGCTTAGCTTGTTTTCTAATAAATATAAGTTAATATGTAAATTCAGTCAATTCAGTGTAAATATCAGTCAATTAACATTTACAGAGAGTACGCTTTTAAAACTACGGAAGTTCCATGACACAGCACCGAGCAATGCTCTTATAACAAAGACCCTTGTCTCCCCAGCACAGTGTTCTGAATGTCCACATGGCGAGGGTTCGTCTTGCCGTGTATAAACTGTGAATTGTAATGAAAAATAAAGTTTTTAATTAAAATAAGCTTTTCTGAATCTCCTGCTTGCTGCAACTGGAATGCTAGGAAATAACTTGTGAAACTGATTTTTGTGCTTTCGGAGTATAGCAGTTTGCCACCTGCTTTAATTTAAGCTGGTTTAAGCAATAAAGGCTTGACTCGCCCAGCACAGAAACGAATTTTTTATTTGATATTAAAAACAACGCTCTTTGGTTGCTGTACCTTAAGTTGTGTTTCTTGCTGTTTTTGTTTCAAAAACTTGGCTGGCTGCAGCTTCTCCTCTCGTGTGCTGCAGAGCTGATGGCAATTGCTCCAGCTTTGCACTGAGGCAGGTGCCGGGGAGCTCCGACCGGCTGCCCTGCCGGCTCTCCCGTCCTGCTGGTAACCTTCTGCAGAAGTGCGTGAACGGGGCAGTAGCCTTTCTCGTTATTTCACAACATTCTCATCATTTCTGCAGTCGGTATTTTACAATGGTCTCCTGAATTAAGTCTTGTCCAAAGGAATGATAGCCCGCAACTCCGTGGTGGTAAGTGAAGAGTTTAGTGAAGAGGACCGTTTGTTTTCTTGTATCGTCCCAATCTGATTTGCGCGGGATATTTCTCAGTGCCTTTTGGATCTGATTTTCAGAAAGGGACTGGTAATGTTTAATGATTATTGTCTTTGACACTTGGAGATGTGATAAGTGATTTTGTATATGATTTCTGTGAAAAGAACCCCTGTTAATTTATATATAAAACATATGGTTTCTTTTTTCGCTTTTGTAACAGATCTAAATTTTATCCTACCTTACCAAAATAAAATAGACTATATTTACTGTTTGGAACAAAGCATTTGCAAATAAAATAAAAAAAAATACAAAAAAATTACAAATAAAATAAAACTTACAAATAAAGGATTTTATAAAATCCTTTATTTGTAAGTTTAATAACTGAAGAAGAAGAAAATATGCAACATTCCAGATGGTATAAGTAGGTAGAGTTATCATGATCCAAATGTGTCTACTACCATTAATGTTATTGGAAATTCTTTTTCTCCCTCTCCACATACAGTGATAGATCACAGATGCTGAGGATGGCTAAGTGAATTTATAAAAGTTGATGAACTCTGTAAAGGTTTCTCTTTTATTTCTGTAAGAGCGTACTTTTGTATTAAAAACCCGTGTCTGTCTTGCCTCTGGAAATTTTGCGTAGCTCACTTTTCCCTTCCAAATACGGAGCTACAAAAGCATGATTTAGGAGTTAATGAAATTCCATTTGTAACCTCCTTCCTCTCTCACACATGGAGACATTTCCAGACTGTTAAAATACCTGCTACTTAAGCAACTTTGTAAAAATGGCATTTCAGTCTGATAGAGGGTTGTTTTCTCTTGTACTGCAAATCAGATATGATAAAAAAACATTGGAAAAACATTTTGGATGAGAGACAAGTTCTAGCGCATAAGAATCTGTAAAGGCACATGTGCCATCTAATAAAGTAATTAATTTCTCAAAGTTAGAGGAAACATTACGTTAATGAAAACGATCTGAAATCTGTTTGAGAAGTAGCTCGAGACAATCTGTATTGTTTACTGTTTTCCATGATAATCCTGCCTCTTTTTGCATTCTTTGGTGTACTACATCTGGTAAAGCATTCAAAGTATCTATGTTGGTCAAAGCCTTGATTTTTGGATACACTATATGAGAGGCTGGAAGACTGAGTCGCAGACAATTTGTTCCATGCCCCATTCTTGCTTAAGTACCAGTGGAAGAGCTTACTTTGGCATCATCTCCATGTTTTGTAGCTCCAGGCTGCCTGTCCTCCTTTTCCCAATGTTTAAGCAGCATTGAGGCGCTACTGTCTGAGCTGCAAATGGCCTGGAAGGGTCAAACCCAGAAGCTCTCTCAGTCTCCTGAACATCCTGTCCGTTCCTTCCTCTCTTCATCTCTTACTGAATTTCTTTTTTTGATACAAGAGGAAGAAAGATGCAGAGTAACGTAGGAACCCACAGAAGTGCTAAACCTCTAAAGGGACCACCCTTGAACTGGAATGGACCTTCCTGAGGTTACTAAGCAAACCCATAAGGCCAGGTTGGCAGATGGGAGAAAATCTGGTCTGTATGTTTGTTTTGAGTTCTTGCTCCTCCAGCATTATTTCTACACCAATGATCTCCAAATAGGAATATGACATACCCCATGGAAGAAGAAATAGAAGGCTGCTCTACTTAAAGTCAACCCTACATGCTCATTGCAAGTCTATGTATGTATATAATTCTGTTTCCTGGGAAGGAAATTTTCCTGTCAGGGAAACTATATATAGTGTCGAAATACAGCAGTAATATTTCTAATAAATTGCTGTCATACATTTATGTGGTAATTACCTTTTCTTTCCTACCTTGCAGTACTGTTTGGAAGAAAGGGATTTTATATATTAAGAAAAATAGATATTTTACATGAATTTGTCAGGGTTAAAGTAATTATTTTGTCATAGAAACATGAGTAAGTTTTTTTGGTTTGTTTGTGTTGACCTGCAGATTTAAATGAAGAAAGTAACCTTACTGCAAACAAAGTGTTCTGTTACAGAAAAATAGAGAAGATGCTGGTTTACTGTTATTAGAAATAAAAAACTGTTGAGCTACACAGAGATATTAAAAATGCTAGCTCTCATTTGAACAAGGGTTCTCTGCTTTGCCAAATTATCGTTACAATTGTAAAGAGTCTGTGTGAGAACCAATTGTAATATATTTATTACGCTTACAAAACTTGAACATTTTGATTTTTAAGCCATTGCTTACCATGCTTTCACAAACCTTCAGAGGAATATGTTGAATAAGTTTATAAACAGGTACATTACATATTGTAGAGCAACGTTATTTCAACCTTTATACATAGCAGCTGATACAGTAGCTTATACAGCTTTTTTTTCTGGACCCAGATATACTTATGCATTCAATATATATTGATGTCGTTGTATAATTTTAAGTTGACTAAAAACCCCACTTTGGTACATTGACTATTTCATGTTTATGTAGTGATTTGACAATATAGCTTAATTTAAAATCAGTATCTTAGAAAACCAATGGATTTCACAGCTTTTTATGAATTACAGCAGTCTATCTACGCTGGTGATATAATAAATAACATATTATGTATTGCCTGTTTTAGTCATTTCTGAATGTTTAGCTCTTTTTCCAGTCTAGATGTTTTAGACAGATTATTACAGAAAAAAACTCATCTCTCTGGTTTCTAATTAATACACTATGATCAAGCTATTGGTATTAGAATTCTTTGTGACTGAAACTCCTATAATAGGTTGTGTTCTGTCTCCACTGTTACTAATTATTATTAGTAGTATTCATTAAATGCTCTGGGTGCACTATTTTTTTCTGGAAATGCCACAAGAGTGTTTATATAGACAATTTTAGTCATTTGGCAAATGAATGTCCTCAGTGAGAAGCTCCTTTAGAAGGATTTACTTTAGTAATTCAGTTGTTAATTCTAGCTAATTCTCAAGGCTTATTTTATGCAGCCAGATCTTTGTCCCTCAGGGAAAGGTATATAATATGCATATAATAGAGATCCTGATGGAATGTACTATTTGTCATTAGTAATAAATAACAATATTCTCCAGAAGATGAACAGCCTGAAATGACTTCTTAAATAGTAGTTTAGTGATAGCTCCTTTTCCCCCTTGCATTGTATATTTGATCCTTCAGATTAAACAGGGAGACCCGAGAAGTTTTGCGGAAGAGATACATCTTTCACAGTGAGTGTACTCTAGTCTTGGTTGCCTCAGGGGAGATAGAGACCAACTTCGGTGGATGACTAGAAGTATTGAATCTATTTGGTAAAGTTCTCTCACAGGAACTTGGGAGAATACATTGCTATACTGTCGATTCTGACTTTCATACTACTCACAAATCTGTTTTTTTATGGATTTGTCATTTTCTCCAAAGTTTATAGTATTCAGTATTCATGCACTCAAGCATGCTAAACTAGAGTGATGGAAAGTCATTCTGAAAAAATTTTTAGGTTTTGTCCAAAGTTTCCCTATATTTTCTACCAATTTCCTGACAGTTGAGTGCCAAACCCAACAGATAGATCCGAGTATTAAAGCTAAAAGTCTGAAAGGGGCAAATAAAGGATGTGCCTACACAACAGAGAGTTGCATCACTGCAGCAGACAATCCCTGATTCAAGTCCACTAGATCTGGTGGTAAACACGATCAAGAGAGGTTCTGCTTTAACTAGCACAGCCATACTTAGTATATCCTTCTTTGTAATTTATAGGGTGTTTAGAATAACTTGTTACCTTTCCTTGAGGAAATTTGACAGATTCAATGGCACAGTATTGCATGATTGGCCAGAATATTAGCCCAAGAGTTTCAGTCTAGGCCCTTCTGAACTACAGAGTGAAAAGTCACAAAGTCTGAATGTTTTTTTCAATAGAGAATACCTTAGTGGTTTGTAGCAAAAAGGAAGAAAAAATTAGGCTCCACTGTGAAAAGTGAAAGTGGGAGTAACATGTCATGTACTATTGTGTGCTTTATAAAGTGGAGGTGGTAGAGACACAAAGACCTTTTCATTTCTCAGTGTCCTTAGAGACTGTCAGAAGAGAGTCAGAGTGTAGTCTGCATTATATCAGTGTGCTCTCACTCTTCTGCAATGCTTTTCCAAGCTCTGAATGTGCACCAGCTATAAATGTATTACACCTTTCTGGGTGCCAGTTGATTAACGATAATGAGATAGCTTGAAAGGGAAGAAACTTTTTCTCTTGCTCATACTGTAAAGGCGGAGTACGAGGAGATGGGTTTGGCATTTGTGGGACAGGAGCAGCCTTTGGGAACAGGCACTCCACAGCTGAATCCTAGATGAAATTCACTTTTTCCAATATCAAGCCCTGAAAACACTCTTTTACAAAGAGTCTGAAAAAACAGATTCCTATTTTCTCTATCAGGACCAGAGCAGAGGCTGCAGGGTTGGTTTTTTTCTTATCACTGCAGCTGCATCTTGCTTCTGAGCTTGGTCTGTCTTTTAATGAGCAAGACTTTAGTATGAAATTAGCACTAGAAGTGGTTTCTACTTGTGTGGACTGAAAATAGAAGGAAATAGTTCCTTGAAAATTAGTAAAGAGAAAATTCCTCTCAATTCTTGCTGCTGGCTGGTGACCATGGAAACCAGGTTTAGAACTGAAATTAATTTTTATTGTCAGGACGGAAGGGCTGCATTTGCACATCAGTTTAACTCTGTTGACCTCAATAAACTTGTTCCATACTTACTGTCCTTTAACAGACCCTACTGCTCCAACAGTAAAGGATTACAATATGCAGAGCCTTTAATTACAGAACATACCATAAACCCTTCATTCTTTTCATTACAAATCCAAAGCCAGTTACTCCATACAGAAAAACAGAATGCAGAAATGCATAACTACCTACAAAGATAATTCAGGATATCTTCCTTTCATTCTTTTTTCTGTTGTTTCTGTTTATGTCTGTAGGCTATAGTTAAATGACTTCATACATTTTAATGTGTTTTTTTTTTAGTGGCATCGTGCATAAAAAATGTAACGCATTGAAGCAAATTTCTGTGCTATACGCCTCTAGTTTGCACATTTCTGGTCCTATTATAAACTAATAGAACAACCTCCAGTACAGGTAGAAAGGGTTATTTATGAAAAAACATACATGCGAAATGCTCAGTGAACTAAGTTTCTGATTAGTCTTTTTCCAATTAATATGCCAGAAATTTTGAAAACAGTATGTTGCTGTGAAGATTGTGGCATGACATGATGTATGAAGAGGACAACATGATCAAGTACAGACCTCCATGGGCTGCCATTTCCTGCAGTGCCAAAGACAGCTGTTAGAATTGCACGCGACCAAAATAAAGATGTTTTCCTATCTCTTCCAGCTTGCTTGCCTGTCAGTTTGGTAATTTTGCAGCAAAAAGATCTTTGAAGTCTATTGGAAGAACAGAACAACAGGGAATACTGACCTGAAAGGGCCTGGGGGCAGCTGTGGTGATTACATCAAGTTTTCAAGTGGTTTTTTTGGTCCATCTGTGCTGTTTGAGAGACGTAGCTTGATAATTGAAGTACTATCATCTCATCACTGCAGTTATATAGCTGGGATTTGAAACTGCTTGTGAGCCTCCACTAAATCTTATCCTGAGATAAATAAACTAAAAATTAATTCAAAGAAGCAATAGCAATTCTTGGGACAGTAATTATCTCAGGAGATTTTGATGGTCAGTCTGTAAATGAGCTATATCTGAAGCAAGTGATCCTTAATGCAAGTCCAGACCATAATTCAAAGAAGCAATAGCAATTCTTGGGACAGTAATTATCTCAGGAGATTTTGATGGTCAGTCTGTAAATGAGCTATATCTGAAGCAAGTGATCCTTAATGCAAGTCCAGACCAAATTAGGGTACCCCGAAGTCCAGTCTTTTACACAACTTCATATTCTCCCAACATTCTACAGATGATGATAGCCAAAACTAAAAGTCAAAACTAAAATCTTTGAAAGCTAAAACTTTGAAAGCCAAACTTAAAAATCATTAGCCTGAAAAATCATTACAAACAAAATCAGTCCAACAGTTCAGCAGAATTCTTTATTTCCTCAGTATCATCCAGTGATATCCTACCACTATGATACTATTTTTTATCTTTTTTCTTTTTTCTTTTCTTAAATTTTATTTTAAGTTTGTAGTGTTGTACAGTAGCTAGAGATGAGTTTGAGAGTTAGATTTATGTACTCTTGTCCTGGTTTGAGGTAAAGCAGAACCAACTTTCTGTTCAGTAATTTTACTTCTTATCTAGGCCTCTTTTCTCTGAAATTAACAGCATATTGTGGAGAAAACTGTTCACTTTTAGAGTGATAAGACCAATGTTCGTACATTCAACGGCTGACATCCGAAGAGGACTCTGTCTGTTCTTCTGTCTGTTCATCTGCCTTTGATCCGTATCCATGTGTTCCAGAATCCAGAACCCAGTTCCTATCCATCACTGAGTCCAGCCTGGGACTTCCCCATGCCTGCTGGTGACATCATCCTGGGAGCTTGATATGGTTTTGTATATATTGTATCTATTTCATTATTTCCTTTTTATTTCATTATTAATATTTCATTAAAGTAGTTTAGTTCCTTCTAAACTCATAAATCTCTTTATCTTTCCTCCTCTTCTTCTGGCAGCGAGAAGCGGGGGGAAAGCATCTGTCACTGTCATAGGCCAATTTGGCCTAAACCACAACAACTCTGTTTCAGCTTGTGACTGAGTGAGTCAGAGAGGAGCAACAAGAACCTCTTTACTATAGTTAACAATTGCATTAGGATGTGTCTGTAAAATGAAAAAATAATATTCTGAACATGTAACATATTAAGAATTCTGGAATCATATTTTGGTTTGTTTTCACTGCTGCAGGTTAGTGCCAGCACACGCGTCCCCTCATGCTTGAGAGAAGCTCTCTGCAAGTATTTTGTCACCTTTTCTTCAATCACTCTAAGAAACTCCCTTTTGCTGAGATAAAAAGACAGCGTACTCTTTGGTTCCTGTTGTGCTCAGAGCAAATTTGTTGTGGCTGAAATACTCCATGCCTGTCTATATCCCTGGAGCTTTCTCTTGTCCTGGGATTATAACCTCTGGAGACAAGGTTCATCTCTTTGCTCTCTGCTGTAATCTCTGCCTTGTGCAGTGGGGTTCTCTGTTGGTTTTATAGTAATGTAGATTCATGATGTGATCAAACAATTGCATCTTTCCACTGAATTGGATACCCTAACCCTATTAATTTTGTTTGTCATGTTTATTTGAGAGCTCTCTAAACATCTGTCAAATGACTATAATGACAGGCAAGTAAAATCAAAGCCAGCACTTATGGGCTGGCCTTCACCCAGAACAGACACCTCTGGCTCACTGAAACTTCATAGTCTCAGGCTGTAAAGCAGTACTCATTAAATGTCACAATTTTTCTAAGAAATAGGCAGCCGTCAGAGTACAGGCTCTTGGAAAGCGTCTGAAGGGGAATAGACTTTGGACCTGAGCTTTAAGCTTGAACAATGGTTACCTCCGTATTCCCTTTCATGGGAGGTGACAGCAATTATTAATTTACTAAAAGCTATGCTGTCAAATCACAGTAAAACTGTAGACATGAAGCTGCTTTGATAAATGAGGCAGCCAGATTTCTGGAGGGCTTTAGAGGTGCTACTCATGAGAATTCCAAGTCCATTGGTAGGTACATGACATGAAAAATGTACAAGAAACGATATAAAAGGAGAGCTTTGCTTTGAGTACTGCTATCAAGTCCAGGAGGCAGAGTCCTGGTTTTTTATGTCAAAAAAACTGTTGCTGAAGGCAACACAAATAACTCTGCTTCCTGTAAGAAGGCCATTAAAAGGATATTATTCCATTTGGGCAGAATATTAGTCTCACCTCTGTATCTCTTTCACTGTGTCCCCTAATCTTCTCCTGGCGTAGGGTAAAAGAGGGTAGTCTCTACCCAAAGGAACTGAAGGACTGGGAAAGAAAATAAGAATACAGTGTTTGCGGAGATAATTTCAGTGCTGTGTGCTTCTCCAGGATTCTAACATTTGGATGAAGTGTGTTGTTAAAGTGCCTTTCCAACCATTTTTTTTTTACCCTGTTCTTGAAATTATGCTTTTGTCTAGTTTTCAAATAGGGGTGGCAACAACACCAAAAAAGTATTTTCTTGTAGTTTCTTCTAATTTGCTTGTACAGTTGAACCTCACATATAAATACCACAACTGCTTCTGCTCCAATAACCCACAGAATAACATTGTCTTTAGAAAAAAGTGGGAAAGCGAAAACATTGCAGGAAAGGGTTTGCTTTAAATCAACCAGAAGTCTTAGTATTTGCGAAAGCACAATTTATGCAGTGAGTGGGAGCTTAATACAAGTGCAATTAACTGTAATGATGTTGCTAATATGCCTGAATGTTCATTCATCTTACCACTTGAAGCTACAAAAGCAAGTCACTTTCAGGTCTACTGGGGTCTGCAATCACCTCGGCTCACTATCTGTATAGATGACAGGCAGAAGGGGAAAACGTTGCTGTAGGCATCTGACTACTGATCCTAGGGTGATGAGGTGCACTGAACTAGAGGTGTTTATGGCTGTCCTAGGCTGTTCAACCTCTGCTCCCTTCAGACCTCTTCTGCTGGACCTTCATTGCAAAGATGTGTCCTATGTGTTGGACTGACAAACACTGACTCAAGCTAGAAGCAGAATAGTCACATCACTGTGGCACTTCAAGTCACCTAAGCTTTTGGGAGATTTTCTTGGTGTTCAGTAACTTGCCAGCTCCGCTATTTTGCTTTCTGAACAAGTGCTAGTGTGTGTGCATTTGACAGTGTGTGTCCTAAGCTGCATGGAGGTAAGGGAGGAGCTACCTCAATGGTCCCTTTGACATTCCCCATTATGCAGAGCAGCAAAACATTCTGAAGATTCTTTTTTTCCACCCAAGGGGAGTGCCTGGCCCATCTTTATCAGTCTCGGTTTATTCCATATGTAGGAGGACAGACAGGCTGGCAGGAGAGGTTACAGATGGATTTTTAATTTTTTTTTTTAATAAATCAAACTAGGAAAAAGAAGTGGATGAAGAGCAGGAGTGCAGCTTCATGTTCATCTTTCTGCAATTTCACTACTCAGGTTGTCTGAAGATCTCACAGCCTCCAAGCCACTAGAGGAAAACAAAGGTCGTGGTATTTCTTGTCTAAAAGGAAAAGAAAAAAAAAAAAACCATACCGAAAGAACACTTTCTAAGGCAATCTTTATGCATCTAAGGTCCATAAAGGAAAGGGCACAATATGTCTAAATTTTGCTTTGCAAATCACTCGGAGATGACACAAGCACAAGAGACGAGGCTGGAGTATCATGTGGTGGGATTGATTAATTTTGTTTTGCCCCATTTTTCAGTGACCTCCACGCAGCTGAATTCTTATTATGTGTAAAAGTGCCTATCAACTCCTGTTGACTTTTTTTGAGAATAAAATATAGAGTTAATTAAAATGCATTAGAATAACTTCTAGCCCTCGCTTTTCTTATATTACAGAACATTTTCTTTCTAATTCATAAGCTCTCAAGATTAAAAGATCAGGCTTGACATAAAAATATCTGAAATGACAAAAAATATGAAGAAGAGACAGAGACCTCTGATCAAATGAGGGAATGCTAAGCTTTTCAGCTAACATGAAAGACTAATTACTGAGGTGATACTTAATAATTGATGCCTTCATTCAGTATAGCTCTGAGATTTAGGTTCAATAAAGAATTTATGTACCTAAAAATAGTCAATACAGAACCTAATTTTCCAGCATTTGGTCCCCAGATAGGGACCCAGAACTCTGTGCATATTATTGAGGCCCTAGAGCAACAAAGCAACCAAGGAAATGTCTCAGTTAGTGCCATCTGCCTGACCACAATTAGCTAGGTTGGATGTGCCTCTGCTAATGGTGCAGAGAATGCGGCAGGGGTGCTGAGGAACAACTCTGCTCTCTTCTGCCATCAGATAGAAAGCACTAGGATTTGCTAACACGTAAGTTGCAGTTTTTTCAGGTCCCCATTGAATCCTCATATCTAGATCCAGTTTAAAAAATGGAAATGCCTAAAATAGAGGCAAGTGTTATGCTCAAGATTTATCTGAAGATGCTGAGACATGCTTCTTCCTAGTCCTTGATCTAATGTTACTGAGGTTTTTTTCTCCCAAAGCACTTAGCAGGACCTTTTAATGTGCAGTCAGAGAAGGCTGAAGTGGGTTTTGCTACTGCTCCTTTTTACACAATGGCTCTTTTACTGGCAACTCTCTGGAAGACTGAATTTCTTTAGCTGGAGAGGATGAGTTCATGCATCCCTGAGGAGCAGCTGAACCGTGGGGCAACAGGTCAGGATACCAAGGTAAGACTTTTACTTCTGCTTGAAACTGAAGTAGTCTGTGGCAAATCGTGGAACTGAGGATACAAAAGCCCTGCAGCTCAGGTGCAAGCTAGTTAGTTAGTCTGACACAGCTGAGCCCTATTGTTGACCCACAGCCCATGTAAAGCAAGGTCACAGAGAGGTAACCAACTCCAGGGGCAAGGATAGGCTGCCAGAGTCTCTAGTCTGGGAGAAGTCCCTGGGTAACAGCCTAAAGGAGTAAGGCTGCTTCTGAAAAATAGCCTAATTCTAAAAATCCAGTGCTCTGGGACTGAAAGGATTAATTCAAGTCTTCTGGTAACCATGATGGTTTTGTGATGTGCAGCAGAGTGTGGCTGGGGGCCTCATCATCCTCTGCCCCTGGCAGCTGAGGTGATGTAGATGATGCCAGGTCCTGGGGGTGATTGTGGGGTAAGGCCTTTTGCATCAATGGGCTACGTGGAGGGCCTGTGTAGGGTAGCGAGTGGCAGAGGCTGAGAACTTGTGACTGCCTTGGAGGGTGACTGGTGCATACAGACAAAGCCTGGTAAGTGGATTAATGCAAGGGAGGAGGGTAGTGTGGTCACGTGTTTCTACTTTGAAGGGGGCATTGAGTTCAGACCATGTTGGAAAAGGGGATTGAAGGGCTGTCTTGACTATTGGTGTTTTGGTGTTTTATTTTGACTCCCTGTCATGTTGTTCCTCTTCCCCCCCCCCTTTCCCCTTTTTTTTTTTTTTTGGAAAATGATAGGGTTAACTGCAGTTCTGCTTCCCAACAACACTATCTGGGACTGGGGGGGGGGCTGTAGGTCCATACATATGGCTGCCAAACAGGGGGGCACTTGTTCCAGAGGTGGACTCAATCCAGATAAGGAACTGAAAGAGGGGTTATACTGTTCCAGGCTTAAAGAAACTAGTATTTTCTATTACACTGTGTTGCTTCTTTTCTCTTAATCTAGAAGTGAGGATTTAGTTAGGTCTGAGGTTGTCTTGTACTTGAGCCAAGATAGTGATGCTTGCTGTAGAAAATATTATGACTGGTGATGGCAAGTTAATGTTCACCCTACAATTGTGGCATTCCTCGAGAGCTGTAGGATGTGTCCCAATGTTGTTAAGTAAGCAGGATGATAAGGAATCCAGCAGTAGCTAAGCTGCAGAGAGAGAAATAGAGCAGGAGCAGCACATTAATCAAATGCATAGGAAGAAAGAAAATGCACTGTGCAAAATCAGATGAGTTGCCTGTTACACTGCTTCAGGTCTCTTATGGTGGGAGTTCACTGGAAAAATGCTTTGTCAAGTTTATTGCTGAAGGTTACTTAATGAGTGCAGGGTTTTGCTGGCTACAGCTAAAAGGAAAAAAGCAATTATCAGTGTGTGCAAGTGGCTTTTAGAAGAGGAGTCAAGCAAGTCCACATTCTAGTATAGAAGAAAGAAAAGTGGCATGCGAGTTAGCTTTTCTTTAAGTTCCCTTTTTGGCCTTTAGTTTTTCTATTCTCTTTTGTCTTTGATCCAAATTAATCTCTGTTGTTGCAGCATGAAGAACTATACCTAAAAATAAATCATTATTCCCAATTTTATTTGTGTGTCTCTCTTTGAATGTTTTGGTTTGTGGGTTTGGTTTTTTTTTGTGTCTGGGTGTATGGTGGTTTTTTTTAAATCTTTTTGTGTGAGTTTGGTTGATTTGTTGTTTTTTAAATAAAGCAAAACTTCAGGCTGTCAAATGAATTTGTCTATTGGGAATTGCTAAATATGATTTTGAAAAAATTGACAGTAGGTTTGGGTATATAGAAACTGTTGTTTATCACTTTGTTATTCTTTGTTGACTTAGTCTCTTGGTTTGGTCTTTTATCCTTCTGGGACAGGCTGTTCTCCCTCCTCACGCTGAGCGTTCAGGTTCTCATCATTTGTGTTTGTGTGGTGGCTCTTGTCCTGGCCTTCAACTGACTGCCTAATGATGATGGCAGCAATCTCTGGTAATAGGCCACAGAAAGCTATGTGCAGGAGACCACAGTGTCTGGAATCAAGGGCTTTTGGATAGCCACCCAGAGATGTCAGCTGAGGTACTGTGGGCAAATAGAGTTAGGACCATTTTATTTACTCTTCCTGCAGAGAAATGGAATAAAAAGAAAACGTTGCTAGGTTCTGGTTTGCATCTGCCAGATGCTTGTGTGTTCGATTACAGTATCTTCCTTTTCGGGTTCAAGAAGAATAGACACTTGCTCCTCTCTTTATTTTAGCCTGCCTCAGCCTGCTTCTGCTCTGGTGCTCTCTTTGTCCCAAGTACATGGTAGTTTGTTATTGCTTTGGGAGCTGCACGTGCTTCTCTGTAGCTCAAGGCAGATCTTTCCATGAGAGTCTTACTCTGTGCAGCATAGTCTGCTTGGGCATATGGGTTACTAAGCTTGTCTGCCTTCATCCCTGGCGTGAGCTGAGGTGGCTGTGAGTTAAACACTTGCCATAGATTCATACAAACGTGTATGATATATAAAACGTTTGCACTGTTTAATTTCAAACTGTGCTGTAGGCTTGATATTAAAAAAGAAAAAAAAAGGGCGGGTGGCAAACTTTGTTAAGGTTTTACTGTTGTGACACCTATGCTGTTTTCCGTTGACTTTTGATTATTTGTGAGGCTGTTCACATCTCAAGGGATAAAAATAAACCAGTGTTCAGGCCAGCTCTGAAGAGTGTTAGCACATTAAAGATAAATTATTTTGTCAAGAGGAGAGGACAAAAGAGGAAACAACACCAGCATAATGGCCATATGGTCTCAATAATAGTACAGCTCCAAAAGGAACTACAGCTGTTTTAAGTGTATCTGCTGTAGATAAATACTAACGTTAACTAGAAATTAATGTAAATGACCCAAGTAAAGAGGGTAATTGTGGTTTAATATGAAAAATGCAACAATATGATAACAGGCCAGGATTTGAAGGAACCATAAGATTTTCAGCAGAAAGCCAGTTTCCATAAATGTAGCTTTATGTAGTTCAGTTTCTACCAATAGCAAAGAGGGTATTAAAGAATGAAATTATTGAAGCTTCCAGTAAACAACATCTTCTTTTGTCTGTTCACTTTCTAAAATATAACCAAATTATTCTTTATTTTTATAACCTAAATTTTGGCAAAATTTCATCCAAACCTCAGTGATTCTTGAGTAATTAACCTGTGAAACTGACTACAAGGATAAAACCTGCAAACCTACTCAGCTTCCTGCTGTCCTGGCATGCTGGGTCTGATTTTCCAATTTTTGTTTTTATTAGCTTAGGCAGACAAGTTGGTAGGAATTAAATGTGAGATCGGTTACAACTACATTTCTCGGTATTCAAAAGAGTGGATAAAACCTATTATGGATTGTGTGGAATAAATGTCATTAAGTTCCCGACATCTTTCTCATCTGTGAGCTTTACATCAAGCTTTTGGCAGTGCTTTTGAGAAATCTATACCTAGAGGAGCTACCTCTAGGTTAACTACCACCAGAAGGGGACTCTCTTGAAAAGAAGCAATGCATCTGTACGTGAGTCATACCTTCATTCACCCTCTTTCCTCAAAATGAAAGAGCACGCAAACAGTTGACTGGCATGTTAACTGGAGAAGTAAGTATATGATCATTCCAGTGGATCTGGAATTCAGATTCCATCTGATGAATTGGTAGATTCCATTCCAGTGGAAATACTGAAATACAGCACACTGATTACAGAAATTTAACTGTTGTGCTGTTTTTATCAAATCCTTGCTTGCCTGTTTTTAAAAACAAAGGGTTGTGCAGGAAAAAAAGTTTCACAGTGCAGCGGTTTTGAAGATGCCAGACATTTCAGGCAAAGATTTTATACCTCTGAAGCTGGCATAAAAATTTCTCTTAATGGTGCGATTGACAGTAAATCCTGTGTCTACCTTGCTCAGTCATTTACTTTTAACTAAGAGGAGATCTTCAAGACAGAAAAGACAAAGACATCAGTGTTCAGGAACAGGACTGTTCCATGACTTACTGCTGTGTATGGTGCTTTGAAAATGAAAGATACTTTATTATTGTGTTTGATGTTATATTGGATGCTCAAGATGTAATGGTGAGGAGAGAAGATGGAGTTGGAATCCATTGGAATTAATAAACAGAGTGGATTTGTTCAAAATGGTTTGTTGTTTTTGTATTTTCTGAGGGATAGGACAACGCTGGAAGCTTTCAGCAGCTGTCTGTGTTCTTCTTGCCCTCTGGTTAAAATGAGGCTTTTCATCTCTCTGACTGCCAGTCTTCTGCCAGGGTAACAAAACTACAGATGTTGTTCAAACCTGGTTTTTATTTTTTGAATCTTCAACTCGCTCTACCAGGGGATGATAATGTAAATATGTAACTACCCGCTTGATGTGGAAGGTAGCCAGGATGTCTGGTAGTAGTGGAATCATGTTTCTAGTGCTTCTGGGTATAGCCAGGATAAGAGAGTGCTTAAATCCCTTCTCTTCAAAACCTGAGTTTATAGGAAACAACAAAAAAGGTCTTGTTTGAAAATAGAATTTACTTTCTATTATAACACAAAATCGGAATTTTTTTTTCTGTTCTAGTGATCACTAATCCTTAGGATGCTTTCACCATCCTCTCTTCAAACTGAAAGCAAGCCAGTCGTTCACAGCAGGATTTAGTTTACTGTTGTAGTAGTGAAGAATCTCAGTCATCAATACTTGTCTTGCAAAAAGAGGTGTCTTTCTGTAGTTTGGTCTCAGCCAGCCAAATTTGTCTTAGCTGAAAATCATGCTAAAGGGACAATGGGTTTTTGCTGCTGTTGGCTGATTTTGCTTTTATATTTCAGTGGTTAATGTCAAGAAATTATCCTTTGAACCAAAGAGTTGATAGTTCAGTTGAGTGTATGTGCTTTTCTCTGGAGCATGTGTGGCAAGTCTCTTTTAATCAAGGATAAACCCCAGAACATAAATCCTTCTTCAGAAAGGTTAACAGACTTTTCATGCCTGGAGTTTTTTCTTTTTTGTTGATTTGGGGCACTTTTCCAATGAATTAAAAAAAATGTTTAGAAAACATATTTCTGTTTCTATTGAGATGGGAATTAATTTGCTGCTTCCTAATGATCATCTCTGACTAAACTCCAGGACTTTACGTTGATGTCATTGGATTTACTAATTCAGTGTCTGATTCTGCTTTTAATTAAACTGCAGGGACAAGCCGTACAATTTAACTTCCGTTTTTAATTTTTATATTTATAGTTAGTAATCTTAAGAGCTGGACTCTCCAAGGATATGCAGAGTTTTTCTTCAAGCTCTGAAGTTTAAATTTAATTACTGTGCACATAAGTCTTGAGGGAGTATTGACAATTTGGTAAGAAGGACTTGTTTTTTCTGTTGGCATTTGTAAGTAGCCAGTAGAATAATTTATATTTGTTAAAAAATTATTTTGAGTTCTAGCAGTGTGACCTGGAGATATATTTCAACCAAAATAAGTATCCTCTTCTCTCTCCTTTTTTTTTTTTTTTTTTCTTCTTCAAGTAAAGACATGTTCTACTCCTCTTGCAAACAAATCAAATTATTGTAGTCATTCTCAGAGAGGCAGACGATCAAAACCTTCTAAATCAATGCTATGGAGCCTAGATATGGGATTTAGTTCTTGCTAGAAATCATTTTAAGCCAGTATATTTTAGCAGTTTATCTCTGAAAATTTAAGTTTATTTAGTGAAAATTGCATGTCTTGGAATTTCATTCTGGATCAGAATTTGTGATATGAAATTAGAAAACAGACACTTAAAGCCAAACAGTCTGCCCATGTGAGATTTCAGAAGAAGATGAAGAACTGCCCAAGGTGCAAGTGTCCCAATATGTTAGAAATTAGAGTACTTTTGACATCTGAGTAGCAATTAAACTTCAAACATCTTTGTCATGGTTGCAATATTTCACTTATCCTGCCCTAAAAGTTGTCAAGTACATTACAAAAGTGTAGGCCATGACTTGTGTTTCTGCAGACGGACTCACCAGTTACATGCAGTAGGGGTGTGGGGGAAGTGATGTAAATCAACTGCTGTTTCGTGGGTTTCCCTAAGGACTTCTACAGGTTGCACCGTATACGAAGTTTCTGGTAGCAATAAGCTGTGTGTGTTAAGATAGTGAAGGCCATTTGTGTGCTCTGGACCTCGTTGAAGGATCTATGAATGAAGGCTTTCCTTTCATGTGTGTGTCGGGAGGTAGTAGTTTTCCAACAATTTACTAAAATTAGATCTCAGTTTATCTAACAATAAATGAGGCTAAAATACTAATCTTAAATGGAAGTCCTACTTAAAAAAATGAAGGTTTTGAAGCTGTATTGTGTATTTTGGAGTAAGGAGTTAAAAAAAAAAAAAGTCTTGTGCTACTCGTCATAGAGGGAAGAGAGTGTGAGAAAGAGGAGAAAAAATGTTCTCAGAAAGATACTGTTGGTTGTTGGGTTTATATTTATTATACCAGGTATAGTTCACCTTTTAGCTGCACCTAAAACTTAGTTATTTAGGTTTTGTTTTTATTTGCTGGACAAGAGAGGCTTATTTTGAACTACCCATCAAATTGACTTGCACGCAAGCTTTAGCTAAACCCTTCTTTGTTACAATAGATTATTTTTTTTACAGTGCAATACATACACAACATACAGTGTATTAAAAAATTATAATAAAGCATAAAATGCTAATGTAATGTATATCTAAATAAAATACAACTCAAGCTACTTCAGACAAGAGGAGAAGAAATCTCTTGCCTTCACTGAGACTTCTATCCTGCACTGTCTGAAGGAAAAAAGGTCATGCTTTATTTAAATAGGTAACTTACCTGGCTGTTTCTGGCCTCAAATTGGGTTCCCCTAAACTTTGAAAGTATACTAAAATCAAATTTTGTTTCAGCTCTAGCTCTAGAGCTTTCTTTGGAATCCAGAACAATTTTCAAAGACTTCATGACTGCTTCTAATTAAAGCATTTCTGATGATATCCAGGTTGTTGCTTATGGTTTTCTCTAAAGTACTATCTAAGATCCTTCAGTGAAGACCATTTAATGAAGTTAGTTATTTCCCCTGTGGAATTGCCAAAAAAAAAAAACCCTAAGCAATTTGCTAGCTTAGTTGCTGACAACTCATTTGCAAACTAGTATGCCTAGCTCTTTTGCTAGTAAGCCTTTTGCAGAGTCAATCATAATTTCTGCTACTTAATTAATGTGACCTGAAAATCTAAGCATAGAATGACCTGTTTAGATATGAAAGGTATGAATAATGCTGCAGAACTGAGCACATCTTCCCTCTCCCTTATTTATACTACCTCATTCTTCAATAATTAAGGACAGACTTAATCAAAGGCATTCTGAACTTGCCTTTTATACCATATAAGCTGTGAATGTACAGCTCTCCAGAGTTTCATGGCACTGCTGTCTTCTCTATTTTTCAGTCCTCTTTAATTTTTTTTTGAGGTTTATTGAGATGCAGTTAAGATCAAAACATGAGAATACCACCAGCGTAACTCCACACATTTTCTTGAGGGTAACTAAAACATTTTATTACTTTTCTCTTCTCTTCTAACCCTGAGAAGAAAGATGGAGGAGGGTTAATTTCTTCTGAAAACTGATTTATTTGTAAAACTTATTTACAGAGTTTTCCACCTCTGTATCTGAAGGGATTTTACAGGTGGTAGTGATGTTATTCTTACAGGTAAAAAGTTAACGTGTAATTTCAAGCAACCTTCTTAAGCATTTTTCCTAGAAAAAAATCTCTAAACGCTGTCCTTTTTTTCTGCCATATGTGGTGGTGGAAGGGAAGGCTCCCTGTAGCAGAAGTGCTCCAGTTACTCTATCTAAAATTAAATCTGAAATTAAAGTATTCCCTCCTCAAAGAGCAGCTATCCATAAGAGAAGATTTGTTACCATTCAGTTTTCATTTCTGTTTATAACCTGAGTATTGTCAGTAGTCATTACACCTGTGTAGCTGTAGTCCCTTCCAAAGAGTGGAATCAGAGTGGTGGTGGCCTTATACTTTGAAATGGCTGATTTGAAATACTCAATGTTTTGATCTAAAAGAATAGGAAACAAGGGATATGTGTTTGAGGGAGTGTATATATATATTTTTTTTTTTTTTAATTAAGCAACACTTCTGAAGTGATGGTTCCTGAAGTAAATGGCTGTAAGAACTGTAGCTTGGAAGTATCCCTGGCTTTCTCTGTGTGGCTTCATTGCCACAATGCTCAGAGGATCCACACATCTGTAACGCTAGAAGTCTAGGGTAGCTACCTGTGAACTATGTCTTTGTTGGTGGAGCAGGGGAGGGTATGAAGATGAAAAATTGTGCTTGGAAAGCTAAGAACTATGTAGAGCTTTCCGCAGAACCAGTTTTCCTATCTTTCTTTTTCATTGTATATGAAAAAAGAGAAGTCTGCAAATTATGCAGAAATTTCATTACTCTGGGAAATCACATTAAGGGGTTGCAAAGGGCTAGAGAATGTTCAGCCTGGTTTTTAGTCTTGTGCATATACAAGTTATTCAACAGGAAGAACTATTCATGGTCTCCATACACTCAGTAAGATTATTTTTTTTTAGATGTCTTAGCTGTCAAGGTCCAGCAAATATCTACTAATTACCTGCAAACAAATGATTCTCAAAGGTACCTTTAATAGGGTCTAGGCAGCCTGCATCCTTGACACAAAATCCATAATGTGATTATGGTTTTGCAAAGTCATAACTAACTGAAAATAGGGTCCTGGGAAAGTTCCCTGAAACCTTCCATTATAATGGCTAGAGCTATGCGATTCCATGAACAACCTGAGCTAGAAATCTTGCAAAAAATGTGTAAGGTGCTGAAGACTCTGAAAACAAATTGTTGGTAGAAGTTAAAAAATATAATGCTCTGAGAGGGTGATTGGGTTTTTTCTTTTTTTTTTTTTTGCTTAAGTTAAGCTTCAGTTGAGGAAATGGTCAGTATTTTATGTCTCACTGATAAATTCTCCTTTAAAATAGCAAGCCATGAAGTATCCTGAATGTTTTGCTAAATAATGCTACGAAGTGAAGAGTATCTCACAGTTCTCAGTTCAACAAAATGTACAAAAAGAAAAAAATAAAAAAGCACAGAACCAAGTTGAGCGGGATTAAGCATTAACGGTGAGTGGTCGCTTCGCTTAGATACAGGAGGTGACAAGTCAATGGGATGTCACTGGGTGACCTCAAGGTGGTTGGTTTTGCTGCCCCACTTCCTCCTCTGCTCATCAGAGAAGACAGCAGCAGTGGCTGGCACCAGGGAAAGGTGAGGGCAAGCCCTTGCTGCTGGGCTCTGCTGGGGCAATGGGCTTCCAGAAAAGAGACCTGATGTGTTCAGGGCATACCTTGTCTTTGAGCAACACATAAGGTGCTGACAGAGACCTGAGCTGTTTCCCACCTTGTATCAAATTGCACTTTGCCCTACAGTGATTACTGAGACACTGGCTGTGAGCAACTGTTCGAGAGCATCATTGTATCCTGTGCTTTTTACATTATGTTTAAAATAATAATAGTAGTCATAGTAACTGATATGTTATTTAAATTAAAGTAACTTAAAGCAAAGTTACTTCCAAATAAATACACTACTTCCTCTCAGCTATTAATGCCTGCTGCTTTTTGCATATGTAGAAGGAAAACATGCCTGAATCTAATAGTCGCTGGTTGAATGTAGGAAAGGAAAGGAAATATCTTTTTAGCTGATCGAAATTTTATTACTTGGAGCTACAGTAACAATAATTAAAAAAAAATAAATAATATGTTCACATTCTTAGCCCTTTTCTGAGTCCTGTTGTAAAGTGGAGGGACGTTTGCAAGGTAATTGTAGATTACAGAATTTAGATACTTCACGTGGAGCCTCAGTATGCTGTCATTCCATCAACCTTACTGTTGATGATCCTAAGGGTATGGAGCCTGGCCATCGTGAGACTCAAGCTAACGTGATTGTCGTTCATTGTATTAACCTAGGAGCTAAGGCTGCCTGTTCCTCCTGGTGTTCATGCAGTCTGGCTATGGTACCAAAATCTGGTTCAATTGAATAAGGACCCTGTAATTTTCCTTTCAACTGCTGTGGCTTTTCTGTTGCTGTTGGGGTTTTTTTGGTGTGTGTTGTTTTTTTGGTGTGTGTTGTTTTTTTGGTGTGTGTTGTTTTTTTGGTGTGTGTTGTTTTTTTGGTGTGTGTTGTTTT
>JAOXNO010000024.1:23252986-23285446 GCA_028565335.1 Limnodromus scolopaceus | reverse complement strand
TTTAATTCAAATCTCTTTCTGCTCTTTAAACAATAAACTGACAAGTGGAAAAGCATAGAAGTAAAGGCACAGGTGCTTTATGTAGTCCTAAATATCTGCACACACAAAAAGCCTTGTTAAGCATAATTAGGACTGAAACTGATATTTAAACTCCTTCACATGTCTTCTCTCCTAAATTAATACTATCTGTCCGGTGTTAGCTTAGAGACCTCTTCTCTGATATTGGGGCAACATTACCACTCAGCATAACAGTGACTTCAGAAGTAGCTGTTTTGGTTCTTCGTGCAATTTGTAAAGTAGAGGAGGAGAGGAAATTAAAAAAAAAATAAAAATCAAAAACCAGCACCTTCTTTCCTAACTGTTTTTTCTGATGTGTTAAAAAGATGAAAGGAAAACATCAAAAACTTCTTTAACTGAGAAAAGGAGGAGATCTAGCTTCAACTCTGAAGGAGCCAGTCAGCAGAGGAAAAAAGTGTAAAATAGGATTGCAAGTTGCCCTGACTTTTATAATATTTAGGTGTGATTGCTCTGTTGACGTCAGCTAGCAGGGTGGGATGGCGTTCTTCCAGAGCACTTGTTTTTTTTCTCATTAGCAAGGAAGAGCTATCAACTTTTTTTTTTGATATTATGTTTAATTGAAGCCGCAGCTTCTGCACCATGTTCTCATTTCCAGCTACTTGAAAGGATCAAGGACAAACTAAAGGGCCTCATGTGACTTGCAGAACAGTAAAGCTCAGAACCTCTGGGACTGATTTAGAACTTGATAGGGTTTGATGGTTTGTGTTTTTGTTTTGTGGTTTTTTTCTTTTCTTTCTTTTTCCCTCTCCAAATATCTTAATGTTTTACAGAATAGCGTTTCAGGACCTAAGCTGATGAGCCTTGTCTCCTTTCTTTTTTTTTATTCTTTTGGCTTTTTTTCTGATCAAAGCATCACAGCAGAATCTCTTTGATGTCTCTCTAGCAGTTTGACACACTAAAAAGGAGAAAAGCATTTGTGGAAAAAATAATTTTCCAAACAAGATGATTTTTCACTCAAGTGACAAAGAAGCGCACAGGGCAAAGGCTTATACAGTCGGTGGTGTTTTGATTCTGTGCTCAGCCTTCAAGGAAGGGAGCACTTAATCAAGATATATATATATATATTTTTTTTTTTAATTTTAATTCCTGCTGCTTTTTCTTCTGGAGGTTCTTGTATGCCACCTCTCAGAGCCTCCCCTTGCACTGATTGCAGAAAGCCTGCTTATTCCATCCCAGTCGAGACTTAAACAAGCGTGAAGCCTATTGTGAGCAAGAGGAAAATCAGGCCAAGTGTGTTTATATTGTGAGTTGTTAATAACAACAACAGCTCCTGGCTTTTGTAAAGCACATGTCAGGCAAGGAATGCAAAGTGCTTTTAAACCAGGCATTAATTAAGGTTGACAACCTCCACCCCCTTCCCTTGCTATGGAGTTAGTAACAAGCCAGGAACATTGATAGGCTTTTAATATCCCTTCCCAAATGGTGATCTGTCCTCCACATGGTGTGGTGGGTGTGCCTGGGCAGGGTAAGGGAGGAGATGGGACCCTTCCATCCACCTGAGGATGGCACAATCATCCCTGGGAGAGGCTTCTGGCACTGAAAGTCTCACATATCCCAAGAAGCAAATTGGCTTTGGGGGAAGGATTTCTGAGGTGTGTTTTGACCTGTCTGTAGAAACGGCTGCCCTTTCTAAAATTTTAGAGTTGTGACTCTAAAAATTTTAGAGTTGTTACCCCGTGGTGGGAATAAAAAAATTGGTCGCAAGGTAATTGGGGCATGGTGATATGAACTGTTTGGTTGGGCAGGTACTCTTCATTGGATTCCACCGTTCTGTCATTTCATCTAGTGACAGAAATCTCTGAGCTGAGCCAGAATTAAAAATAAAATTTTTAAAAAAATCCCTTTTGCACTAGAATTGCTAGAATTTAAAAATACTGATAAAGGGAGGCTGAAAGCCACTCACACTATTTATCGTACTTGCTTTCTGTGACTGCAGAGGCAACACGTACACCTAAAGAAATGTATAATGTCTGCTTTGCCCAGGTTACATGTTGATGCAGGCACTTTGAATATGATGCTTTAGTCTTTGATATGACATTAGGATGAAGTTATCTGTAGAGTTTCATTGGCTTCAGCAGGCTTTTAATTGGACTGAGATTTCACAAACTGACCTAAGAAATCTTCTCCCCATGCACAGATCCAGATGCTTTTATGTGGACCTAAGCCTGCCTTTGAGCTTCTTGGTCTAGCTGAACCAGCTGACAAATCCAGCAGAAAACTGTATTGCTTTTGCCTGACCATTTTTTCTGCTGAAATTGTGAGTTGAACTGACTTCTGAGTAGGGAATAGAGAAACTATATTTTACATAAACAAAGAATTGAGGAGTCACTCATTTGTTTACCAAGGGCCCTTTGAGGTGTGGTGGCCTTTATTGAAGTGTTTTCAGTTTTCTACACTTCCAGTTTTTCCATATTTTCACATTGCTTCTGTTAGACTCCCTATTTTCCTCTTTATTCACCACCTGTTCCTTCACACAAAACAACTAATTGAAGATAAGTAATTTAAAACCTGTTTTGGAAGCTTGCCCAATGAAACATCAGCACATGGAGGGTGTCATGAGTCTTTCAACCAGTTGATAATCTTCTGCAAGACCATTTTTCATAGGGGTTAAATTTTAAACACAAAACAGAAAGTTGCTTTGTAGGAAGTAGCTAAAAATATTTATGCAAATCTCTGGATTAATTTTCTTAAATTCTTCAGTCTTACGGAATTGAGAAAATTTGGGAAGGGTGGCATGGGAATGTAAAATATGCTAAATTAGAATTTCACCTTAATCAGGAAGTTTTCTGCTAAATAGTCTTGTAAATATTTTGACTGGAGCAGTCAGCCACAGCAGAAATACCTCCTTTTTTCCTTCTTTCTTTTTTTCTGTGCCATGAGCATAAACAACAATATGCTACAATTCCTGGCTCAAACTCCAGAATCTGCTTTTATATCTGTACTCACCTCATTTAACTTGGAGGGGGTCTGACTGAATAATGTCACGGTCATCATTGCTAGACTTACTGTCTCTCTACCTTTAGATGATATAACAGTATTTTAAAACATAGTTTTAGAATCTTTAGATCTAAAAGGTCTTTTAAAGTATCTTTTAATAGCCTAATGTAAAATTACTGCTATAATTGATTGCTATTGCATACCAATATTGCCATCAATATATTGATTTCTATTACATCAAGAGAAGCATGGCCAGCAGGTCAAGGGAGGTGATTCTGCCCATCTACTCTGCTCTCATAAGACCCCACCTGCAGTGCTGTGTCCAGCTCTGGAGCCCCCAATATAAGAAGGACGTGGACCTGTTGGAGTGAGTCAAGAGAAAGGCCATGAAGATGATCAGAGGGCTGGAGCACCTCTGCTATGAAGGCAGGCTGAGAGAGTTGGAGCTCTTCAGCCCAGAGATGAGGACGTTCCGGGGAGACCTTACAGCAACCTAAAGGGGGCCAACAGGAAAGATGGGGAGGGACTCCTTATCAGGGAGTGCAGTAATAGCATGAGGGGTAAGGGGTTTAAACTGCAAGAAGGTAGATTTAGATTAGATATTAGGAAGAAATTCTTTACTGTGAGGGTGGTGAGACTGGAACAGGTTGCCTCTGTCCCTAGTGATGTTCAAGGCCAGGTTGGATGGGGCTTTGGATAACCTGGTCTAGTGGAAGGTGTCCCTTCCCATGGCCAGGAGGCATTATTAACTAGATAATATTTAAGGTCTCCTCCAACCCAAATGATTTTATGATAAGCTTCCAAATTAATTCACATTTTCTAATATGGCAATTATTTTAACATATTTATAAATAACATACAGGGGAGTAGTTGCTTTGCTCCTTTTTTCTTGTTAGTCTTCCAAGCAGTTAAGGATCCAAACCTCAGCTTATAAATAAACAGTTTCCTTGGGAAAAAAAAATAATGTTCAATGGCATGAACATTAGCTCACTGTTTTATTAAAGTTTATTTAAAAAGGACAAGGAATTAATAAGAACTATATTCAACAAAACTAGACTGACATAAAGAAGTGAGCTGTTTGTTTTTAACATAGCTAAGCATGTCCTGGACATCTCTTACAATAGCGTCCCTGTTGCATTTTGGATTTTTTGCATGTATGTAATTATATAGGGAGCAGATTCACAGTCCATTTTGTCCTGCATCCTGCCCCTGTGATGGGCTATCGTTTCTTACTTCAAAGGAGACTATTCCAATATAGGAATATATTCTTCTGTAGCCATCCTGAGGTTTGAGGTTCCAAGCTTTTGTAGCTATGACTGGTATACCATTAGGTAGAAACAGTCAATTCCTTCTACTGAAACTGAATTATAGATATAGTATTTGTGTAAACTTTTTTTTTAATTTCTAATTATCTGAATTGCTACAATGTCTGTATAAACCACTTATGGACCAGCCCTTTATTGTGTTAGGAGGTTTGTAAACATAGAATAAAAAGATTGTCTGTGCCCCAGAGAGTTTAATATCTATATAAAAGTCTTAAGGCAGCAGATGCTGATTGACAGATGGAAGTCACTGAATAGAGGGAGCAACAAGACAGACTTCTATTTGCACGATATGGAGTCATACCAATGTAATTCATGCTTAACCTCTGCCAAGTGTTTCACAATTTGTAGTTTGAGTTTTAAGGAGCAGCAAGGGAACTGAAGGAAGATCACTGATGTGACTGTTGGTGTCGATGAGGAATTCCTTTCTAGCACAAGGGGCAACATGAGAGAAAGCTAGGAGCTGTATGGCAATAGAAGGAGGAGGAGGGAATAGGGAAGGTAACTCATCTCTACCGATGGACTGGAAGTTACAGGAAAAAGATATGAGGGAGTGTGATGTGAGAGAACTGGTGATATGGAACAGCATTAAGTGGTGCTTGGAGAGAGGGAGCACTTCAGTAAGATTTCTGCGTGCAGTTTAATAACAGTTAGAAGCAAAACTGCAGAGACAAACACTCCAAACAGAAATTATGTTGGCAAAATGAGGTTACCTTCTGTTTGTTTTTGTACCTCAGAGTATGTTGTCACACTAACTGATAGCTAATTTGCAACCCACTGGTTTGGGAAAATCAATGTCCCAGTTGGGCAGCTCAGCCCATGAAATGCATGTTAGATATGCCTTAAAGCCATCATTTCAGACATATTTATTATGTTCCTCTAATGAATAAATATAGTTGGTCTACACAGACAAATAGTTTTGAGTAGTATGACTCGACACAGCCCAGCAGTATCTGTGAGGGGCATACTTTGACTAAAAGGAGTGATTTTTCAACTTGACATGTAGCAATGTTTTTTTGTTTTTTTTTTTTCTCAATTAGTAAAAATATCTACCCTGTTTTCACCTCTTTAGGGAACACAAACCCAAGATTAGGAAAAGAGTAATTAAAATGCACAAAGGAGAGTTGCACATGAACAGTGTGGGGATATAATGACTTGATCAAGTAAGTCACCATGCTTGGAGCAGACTTTAACTGACTTGATTTATTTCCATGTAGTTCTTCCCTCTGATGTAACTCAAGAGTGTGACTGGCTACTCTGAACCCACTCTGTTAAGCATTTCTATCCATTTCATATTTCCTATGTGTGGCACCTGAGAAGTCTGAATTTATATTGAATTGTCAAGAATAGCAATCACACTAATAGTGAAGGATGAAGTCCCTGTGGTTTATTTTCTGTCATTTACTGAGCAGTGAGTTACAATTCATAAAACCATTTCTCTGCTCTCAGTGAACAGTGCCCCATATTACTAAAATCATTTGGTTTCACAAATCAGATTATGTTCATACTATTTCTGAAACAAGACATTTCCCTTTCTGTTATCTTGGATAATACAATTTCCAGTGTGCATTTAGAAGATCAGAGAACCTCAATGACTACAGCTGCTCCTATTTTTATGGTACATATTGTTCATGGTTCTCCACAGCTAGAGATGACTTAGTTATGTGCTTCTGATTATTAAACCTTATAATAACATAAGGCATGCTATACTATCAATTACAATAAATGACTTTATTGCCAATATCTAGCAATTTCCTGTTATTCTTATCTCAGTTATTTTCAACAGAACAAATTGCCTAATTGGATGTTTTATGAGCAGATCAGTGTGACCTTAAGCCTGCAGGGACAGTGCATGAAAAGAGGAAGAGAGCACCTTGAAGATCCTCAATCGTATTTGCTCATTATCGCGTTATGCTAGGAAAAGTGTGAAAGGTCCCCATCTTGTTTGTGCTCATCATAGTTCTGAGCCTCTCTGTATATGTGCTAGTTCACTATCAGCCTATGGTGGTCGAGGAGAGAAGATGAAGATGGCAGTTACAATAAAGTCTAACTGCTAAACACCTATGGGTTGACATAAATTATTAAATGAAAATAGATATTTAATATTCAACCACTATATTAGCGCTCTGAGGCTTTGACTGTTCCTCTGTAGCAACATGAAATACAAGAGTCTTTGAGAGAGGACTGAGATTCTTCTGCCACCTCTCTGTGAAATAACAAGTACAAAAGATCACAGAGATGACACTGAAATGATGTTAGCACTTGGCAACATCTCATGCATTGCTGGCTCTGAAGAAGCAGGCTGAAATCACAGGAGCATGCTGTGAAAGGCCATCTTGTAAATGCAGGGAGAGACACTTGTTGCACTCAAGAATACGTAATCTGAGCTATGAGACTGACAAACTATGAAGTCCATTTTATAAAAGAACTAAAAGTTCAAAGCAATGGAAAAAAAATATTGGTCCAAACCCAGTATTTAACAGGAACTGCAGTGGAGCCCAGGGTTCCCTATTTCAAGCTCAGAGCATTAAAAATTCCCTTTTTTATCAGCATGTGCATAGTAGTGCTCAAGAACGCTGAGGATGTAGAACAGCTAGGGATCCTTCTGGGGCTCACAAATTTGTGCTTTGCATGGGCTCTCTGGTACCCGGGTGAAGCTTTGCTGTGCTCTCTCTGCCTGTGTCCCCTCCTTTCTAAGTAGCCCCCTCCCTCATTCGTGTGTTGCCGTTGTGACCTTCACTTCAGCAGAGAATGTGCAGTTCCCTGTGAACAATTCAAGGTGGTTTCTCCCTTCTGCACGTTATCAGCTTCCTGTAGTAAGTAGCCGCTGAGTTTGGATCCTAAGCGCTTGTCCCATAAGACATCAGGCCAGTCTGAGGTCCAGAAATAATTATATTCAGACTAGGTTGTTAGATGCATATTCAAAGTAGATAACATTTGTGGCTATTATTGCATACTTGCTTCTTGCCATACAGAGGGACAACGACATCAGGAGGTTATTCACAGCAAAATTGAGCATTTGGGAAAAAATTTATTGGACTAGGATGAACATACCATTCACTATGGGGAAAAATAAAAAAATGCCCAGAGAATGTCTTTGAAATAGCTCAGCCTTCAACTTGTCAAAAACAGAACTCCTAAATCAATGAATTGTTTTTGTGATAAAGAAATACTTATGCTTTCATTATTAGAATATGTTAATTGGCTCTTGTACCATAGAAAATTAATTTTAATGTGACAGGTCTAATTGTGGGAATGTCTTAAGTTTTTATATAGGGATAACTGAGGCTTGAAAATACATTACAGAAACATGTTTGGGCAGGTTTAAACAGGCTTGGAAAATATGTTACAAGAAAATAGAACACGCTAACTAGAAAGTGAAAGGGAAATGATGTGCTATTCTTTTACAAAGATGAAGAATTTATCTGTTTCCATTGGTGCAAAGCGGAGGAAAAAATTTATAAAATGAAGCAGGAGAAAGTAATGCAGTTTTGAAGTAAGCAATTTCTATGACAATAGGAAGATTATTGTTTGCTTTCAGTTTTCTGATTTATTTTTTGAAATGGAATTGAAAGTCCATTCACTGTGAGCTTTTTCTCAATAAGGGGCCACTTAAATGAGTGAAGAATTTAAGTTCAAGGGGTGTTTTTTGTTGGGTTGTTTTTTTTTAGGTTAAAGTGCTATTTTCTTGCATGAATAAAGTTTCTGTCATACAACAGCATTCAGTGTTCTGAAAATGAAGGCAGAGAACAGGTCTGTTATATATGTTTTGCTAAATAAATCATAATGAAAAGCTATTAAAATATTATTTGCCAGTTAGAAGACTGCAGAAGTCGAGAATCACATCCAGGCTTGTGCATTTCGTCCAAAATTCATTTTACTGACCTGAGGGCCTAACTTAAAAGCCCACGTTGTTTGGGCTGTGGTTGGCAGACAGATGCTGGGTGGGGTGCGTTACCCCCAGCAGGCTCTCCCCATCGACTCCAGAAGGAATCTGAACAGATGGGTTTTAGGCACCAGGGTTCTGAATCCTGAGGTTCAGAGACCCAGGACCAGATCTGAGAAGTCTTGACATATGATTTTCCAAGGTTATCTTTAGATGGGCAGCTTCAGTGATTTCAAATTTGAAAATAACTTTAAAAAATACTGTGTTCCCATTTAAAGGTATCTGGAATGCTTCAAACTGGAATTAGTTTCTGAAGCTTTGGCCTTCTGGAAGTGTTAGACTAGTTCTGGTCTTCGCAGGTGGCAAGTTAATAAACTGCTTGTAATAAAGCACTTTTCAGGCTCTCTCCTTTTCCTTTAGAGGTTCCTGTACCCTGTCTGAGACTGATCTGGTGAGTGGAAGTTCTTGCAAATAGCACTATTTTTTAGTCTAAATGAGCTCATGTTCTGCAGCTCTGCATTGTGAAGGGCTCTACAATTTTTCTGAGATGCAATTCTTCTTATACAACTCTTAACCTTTCTGTCTTTTAGGCGACGATCAAAAAAAATCCAACTTGCCAGCAGCTCTCTATGAGATCAAAGAGGAAGGGAAAGTGGATTGCTAACAATAGACTAGCATCCTCTATCTGAACAGGCTGAAATTATGATGAGGTATAAGGTGGGGACACGTTTTTGACGTGTGGTTCTGTGACAGAGCTTGAAGGTTAACAGGAGCACTTGGATGTATTTCTGTGTATGAATAGGAGGAAAGTTTTTGCCTTAGGGAAGATCATGTTATTTAGTCCTATGTTGATGCTGGCAAAAATTCTGAAACAGCAAACCCATTAATACATTGATTTATCAAAACATACTGATTTAGCAAAGAATTTAATCACTTGCTTAGTACTTAATGTAAATTAAGGCTTGTTTCTTTGCCTAAAATCCACTGCTTTCAAATTTTATTTTTTTTTTTTTGTTTTGAACCTAACATTTTCTGTTGTTTGATTATATGGAAAGCTTGATCAGGGAAATATTGATTTCAGAGTCTCCTGAAGTAGCCTGTTTTTGGGAGATCCTGCTCCTTTGAAATAGGTTCTCTACGCATTATTTTGGAGAGCTGCTGCCTAGCTGAGAAGCCAGGACAACTATTTCATTAGTTATTTTCCTCAAGTATGCTGGATAATGACAATATAGTATGTGTTTTTAAAGTAGATGTATCAGCCACTAGTCTGAAAACCCTTAGGACTCAAGTCTTCCATGCCTGTACGTGAAAACCCCCAAGAAGATCACAGGAAGACTTTTTTTTAATGCACCCCATCGAGTTCATTGAACAGCCTGCTTGACTCATAAAACCTTCATGGTCTAAAGCTGCTGTTACTTCTTGTGAGAGAATGCAGTGGAAAATGTGTTTTATCAACACTTGCTTCACTGGGAGGAAATTTAATCCATAGTGCTCTGGTCTTTAGCTTGATGGGTCCAGGATATGAATGTTTTATCAGAAATTTTCCAAACAGGAAGGGACTTGTTAACCATTATCAAGCTCATCAGTGATAAAGCAGAAGAACGTGGGAGTTTTTCATTTTGAGCCTTGCACCTGGACTTTGAGAGCTTATAAACAGATGGGTTTTTTCCCATTTTGGAATCAGCAGTCCTTACAAATCAAGCTTAGACATCCTGAACACCTGTCATGGAAACAACAGAAGTGCCAGGTTAGTGGACTTGGACACAGCAAGACACATACGTTTCTTCCTGGCAAGTAAGTCTTTTTATTTTTGGCTATCCAGTGTTTTTTAATGTTTCACGCTACTCTGTTTAAAAACCTGTAAGAAAAACTCATAGGTATTCAAGTAATTTTGCATTTCTGGGAAAGGAGTACTCCCAGTATTAATATAATTGGACATCTGCAGTTCAGAATTAGACCTGCATAAGATATAAGAGCAGTGAAAGTAAATTCATATGAATTCAGAAGCTTTTTTTGTCACTTTCCTTCTAATTCAATGATTACATGCGAGTCTTATGAGAGAGAACTTGCTCGGGTTTTGCTGGAGTTAAAATCCACCCAGCCGATGGGTATTCTTTTGATATTGTTGTGTTTTTATATTTGTATAATCTTAGTTCTTTATAATCATGACACTGCAGAAACCTTTTCAAAACTTGTAAGAAAACTGGGGGTTAACTATGTTTAGAAACGGCAAACACAACTGTGATAAAGTGTGCTTCTCCTAGTCTTTGCGGAAACAAGTAGTGAATCTTACAATTAAAGGATACTCAACACCTCTCTAAGAGTACTTAGCTGACAATGCTGTAGCTGATAAAATTATGGTATAGATATGTCTGTGCCAAAAAATTATAAAAATCAATTAATTCTCAACTTTTAATTTGTCATGAAGGTTCTAGCACAAATCTCATTTTCTTAACTAATCTCAGTGCACCAGAATATACATCACTTTATTCTTGGCCATGGCTGTGTTGGTAATTCTTTACAATTAATGAAATGTAAATCATAGCAATTGTTAGATGTGTCCTGTGGCCCAGGATAGCATACAATGCACTTATTAAATATTAAAACATGACCTATGCTCATGCATCATAATCATCTATTGATGGATTAATAGCATCCATCCTTCTGAGACAAGGTGGCCATTTGTAACTTACACAGTAAATGTCCCAGAATAGGGATGGTGTCCCTAGATGACACCTTGCAATCCAATCTGTTCCAGAGATACTGAGTATGTACTGTTACCAGGAACAACAACAAAATTCTAGTTTCTGTTTTAGCAAATCCTGAGCAACGCTTGGGTTTAGTTTTTTAACTGGTCTTTTCATATTTAGACCATTGTGCTAAAGTTCTCCTAAGAACACAATCAGTGCTAATCTTTGAATATAAAGGGGGCTGTAAACACAGGAGAAGCCCCCACCTCCGCATGATACCTTTTCCATAGAGATATATTTGAAATTATGAATGCTCTGCTCTATGTTGGCAGGAGAATATCTATTTTCAAGTGCATTAAAACAATGAAATCACATGGTTATATATATATTTATATATATAAAATTCTTATCAAAAAAGTTAATGTTTTTTGATGAGCTTCTATGAGTTTAAGGAAGGATTTTCTAGAACAGAAGCCAGTATTTCATTGTGGTATCCAGCAATGAAAAAAGGCATGAAATAGTCCCTAAGACCACCACAATATAATCAAGAATATGCCATTCTTCCAAAACACATCAAATGAAATCCTCATCTTTGTGAGGTCATTGCAATCTTTGCAGTCAATTACAGTGATTCATCTACCAGACTTCATGAAACCCTGTAATCAAGTACTTTTCATTAATAAATTCTGGGTAGAGAACTGTATTAAAAGGCCATACACTGTAGTTTTCAAAATTAAAAACCATAGGAACAAGTGCATTTCTGTTGGAAGAATATCAGAGGTGAAAGTGGCTTCTTTGGATCTTATATGCCTTTTAGGAGTCAAAACATTGTGCTAATTTGCAATAAACAGCCTGAATTTCAAATCATAAGTATAAGCCATTGAGCTGTTTTGAAATGGTGTTGCAAGGCAGCCTGAAGATCTCATCTAGCTTACATCCCTAGAGGTTTAAAACTGGAAAATTTGGAGCCTGTGAAAGGATATCTGGAGGATCAATGATCTGTAGACAAAAATCACAGAGGATACCTGTACCAAGAAAACGTAGAACATGCATTTTTCTTAAGTGAAAGAAGATTCTTGGAAGCACGACTGTGTGTATACTCCCAGATTCCGTATGGGGAAAATAAAGAGGGACTGACGGGGAGAAGCACTGCAGCTGAATTGATACAAGGGTTTTATAATACAAACTGAAAACCGGGGTGAAACAATGTAGTCCTCCCAGTATTATGTAAGAAAAAAAGTGATTATCAGTGGGAAAAGATGGTAAATTTCCATATCTCTTAAATAATATTTTGTGATGCTCACAAAAGCATTTCAGTGTGGATGGTAGCAAAATAAACACCAGAGCATGAAGTTAAGGATTTAATATTATAAATATCTCTAATCATCTTCCCCTGTGTTTGTGGTGAACGTTCATCCTTTGAGTCATCACGTGGTTTTCCAAGGAGGTTTCTGTGGCTTGATATCAACCTTCAGGATCTTGTGGGAGGACACAGTGCCACTCTGCTGCCTTGTGTGGTGAGACGTGCCTATCTCCATCTCAGCCACACACAGCCTGTTTTGAGATGAGAGAGATGGGAAGTCCAACTTGGAAAATGCCACACTGTTCAGATCTTGAAATCGGCACTAAAACTCTAGCAAGTCCTATTCAGTGTCTGGGCATCGTTACAGCCCTCAATGAGGCCTGATGAATTCAGGACAAAGGCTTTCTTTGTGGAAAGAGCGTAAAGGGTGTAAACTTAGTCATGGTGTTGCGTGGGTGCGTGTTCAAAGGGAACTGGGAAGAGACCCCCAGCTAACTTGAGGCAGTGGACTACAGGTAAAAGGTGCTCTCCTGCTCATGTCCATCGCACTAAGCCACTCGACAGTGCCAGCAGGACAGGACAAAACAGATACAAAGCAGAGATTGTATGTAGAGTATGATTTTAAACCAGTTCCATGTCTACATGTCCACTAGACAGCCCTGGGGAATCTGGTGGCAAATGTGAGCAGATTAAAATGTCTCAGAAAAAATCCTCCCATTAAATGTGCAGAATAAAAGCATCATAACGAAATTTTTAGAATTTGAATGCGATTAAAATAAAAAGATGTTGCTTTTATAATCCTTAAAGTGAAATCCAGAGCACTCTGAGATAAAACTAGGGAAACAGAGGTCAGAAGCAATCTGGGAAAAAATGGGATGTTACTAGTCATAAGACAATATTTCTGATATGGTGTTCATTTATACCTGAAGTAGGATTTGCTACTTTGATATATTTTGTGTCATTTGTAGATTATTGCTCTTAAACTAGCTATGTTGGTTAAAAATCAGTGGGTCCAACACCAGCCATGTTATATATGGTATGCAGAAAGTGTTTCTACTTATTCAAACATTTACAGAGGCATAATTGAGTACAGTGTTGGGAACATCTAATGTACAAGTAAATAAGAAACAAACCAATATATAACTAGGTTTCAGTGAGTAAATGCACCTGTCACAAACAACTGCAATGCTTTAGCAGTTGTCTTGGCAGAGAAACTGAATGAAGTCAGACTGGGAGAAGTCTGTACCAGCGCTTCCTGCTCCGGCAGGGCAGTTGGACTAGATGATCTCCAGAAGTTCCTTCCAACCCCACATCATTCTGTGACTTTTTTTTTTTTTAATCCAGAGTGATTAATTAGATTTCTTTCACATGGGCTTAAAACAAAAAGGAGTAAGATCTTTAGAGGCAAGTGAGTCAATAAGTTGTCAGCAGTAATTTGCATTGTTGATGTATAGTATTTAATGGAAAATGATGCATGAGAGGCTGACCATGTGCTAGAAGGAACTTCAGGACATAATGATAATTTATTTGAAGGAAGGAGAATAACCATAATTAAAATACAACAAAAAAAACCCCGCAACCCTTCAAGTTGAAAACAGCAATAATAATGGCCCATGAGGTAAAAGGACATGCAGTATGTGAGAGTTTTAATGTGATAAATCCAGGATGTTTAGCCATATCCTTAGATGTGCTGCTTTCAAATTTCAGTCCTCTTGATTGCTAGGAGAACCTTGAAGCATAGAATATGAATGAGCGGTGTCTCTTCAGCTTAGCTACTCCAAATTGAAAACAAAAGAACAGTACAATTCTAAGTACTGATCAAGCAGCAATCTCAATCAGAGGAAGAGTCAGACCCTTTTCTGAGCCTTAAGCTAGCTGCTACTTCAAGTTTAAAGGACCAAAGCCTGATTAATCCTGGCAGAGGTACCACAACATATATCAGAGGGAAGGGATGTTCTGAATCCTTCATTTGGCCTTCTCTGTCTTTCTGTACTAGAGCATATTAAAAATGTATCAACTCCAACTATTAATGCTCGATCATCTTTACATTGTAAGTGCAATAAAAATGGCATGCATGTGTAAATGAGGATCAGTCCTGTCAACATTTACAATTAAGATGTTTAAGTAAAACAGGGCTATAAATGTTTTCACTATGTCTCACTCCTATGGACTGTCGAGATAGTCAAAAGACATTTCATCAGAGCATACAAATAATGCCACCCTAAGAGAAAACAGAGTCACAAATACACGTTTTTCTTCCTCAGTGTTTCTTGTCACCAACGTTTTTCTTGAAAAACCTAGCATTTTATTTGTTCAGTTTCCAAATGGATGTTTCTTTTTCTGCCCAGGTAATAGAGAATAATTTAGAGTGAAATTCATTTCTATGTGAAGATGCACCCATCAGTGATGGTAACTCTTGAAGGTTTATGCAGGACCAGGTGCAAGAAATGCAGTGTCTCAGAGCCGAGGGCAGGGATATTGTCCATAAAGCACTCCTCAAAAGTCTACAATAAATTCTAAACTCACAGTTAATGTACAGATATATGCACGTACACTTTGCCCAACTGAGTTTTGAATATCTGCAGGGATGGACATTCTGAGTCTCTATGGGCACCTTGTTTCAGGGCTTAACCAAAACTTTTTTCTTGTGTCCATCTGGAATTTCCCTTGCTGTGATGTTCAAAATTTGCCTCTCATTCTTTCTCTTTGTACCACCAAGAGGAGTCTAGCTCTGTCATCTTTGATAGTCCCTGTTTAGCAGGAGACTACTGCAACTGGATCCCCTTTACATCTCTCTAAGGCAAAGTCCACATTATTTTAGCACTAATTATATGCTTATTTTGTCTATTTAATTCCACATGTATTTTATAATTTCATTAAAGTTTACCTAACATCCTGTATAATTTGTGCACATTATTAAACAAGCCTGTATACACTGGATGCAAAGGGTACAGTCTGAATTAGATTAGCTATTTAGAGTGGATTTGATAATTTTCATCTTTAAAGTTTAAGTTTGTACACGTCTCTAAGAAAGAGATACTTTACATACAAAGGACTACCATCTTTTGGAAATGTAGTGTTTGCACTCCATTGAGACAACAGTCTGGAATAAGTATGAATAAGTGATAAAAATATGCAAAACAATCACTTCATGCTCTATGACTTCAACTTTGGATAGATTCTCACCTCTATATAAACTGTGGTTGCAGTTTTCTTTTAGTAACCTTAATAGTTTCATTAGAAATGTGAGTCCCAAATTATGAAAAATTTCCTCAAAATGGAAAAACAAATTAAAAATCTTCTTTTCTTTCTCTCCATTTGGAGTATTATATAAAACTATGGTTCAAGCACATGTTTCATATTTAATTGCTTGGGTTTCTCAGGCAGAAACCCTCACTGGCAAACAGAGCCAGTGGTGTGTGTGTGTTGCCCATGCTTTATGGGGCCCTGTGATTTAGTGAGTAGTCTGCTACAGCCAACTGGCAGAAGTCAGCTGGAGGATGCCCAGCACTACAAGGATGTACCAGCTTATGTGCTTATACGGAGCCTGGTCATTTTGTGCACGTGGAACAACTCTGTGTGTGCAGGTCTGCTGCTGAATTGTATGGGAGTCTTGGGGACAAAAATGCTGCTTCCCTTGCTTTTGCCTGCACTCTGCTCTTCCTGGCCCTTTCAACTAGGGGCAGAGTTGGGGAGTGAAGTAGCAGAGGAAAGTCAGTCAGGGAGCACTGATGTGCCCAAAGTGCCCACGCTCGGCACCATGGGACTGGAGGGTATGCACCCATTGGGTGCCATGGGAAATGGCAAATGTCACTGTGAGGACACTACCATCATCCTAGACAGGTCGTGGCAGTGAGGGGAGGTTCCCCATCACTAGAAAGGGACAACATCACGGTCACGTTCAAAAAGAGGGAGAAAGAGAAGCCAGGGAACTGTCACCTTCTCAGTCCCTGGGAAGATGAAAAAGCAAACTCTCCTACAAGTTTGACTGGGAACAGCCCATGTGGATTCGCTAAGAAGGAATGTTGCCTGTCAAACTTCGTTGCCTTCCATGATGAAGTGATTGTTTTGGTGGATGAAGGGGGAGCAGTGGGCATACCTTCACTTTAAGCGGCTTGCAGCATGGTCTCCCCAAGTATCTTTCTAGTCAGACTGGAGGCATACAGACTGGACAGGTGAACTACAAGGTGTCAAACTGGCCAGACTGCTGGGCTTCAAAGGTATCGTCAGCAGTCAAAAGCAAACTGATGTCTGGTTACTAGTGATATTCTTTAAGTTTCAGCAGAGGTGGGAGTAATGTGTAATGTCTTTGTTTCTGGATGATGGGACAGTCAACTTTTGCTAGCTCACTAATGATACCAAGCTGGGGAGACTTTGATAAGAAGAATTCCAGAACCTGGAGATGTTCAGAACTTGACTGGCCAAGACTCTGTGCAACCTCTTCAAACTCTGGAGTTAGCTCTGGTGTGAGCAGGGTTTGGATTAGACAATCTATAAAGGTCCCTTAGGACTTATCCCATAATTCTATATACAGCATCTATGCAAGAAGCACATGTATATACACAATAGATCTCTTCTGTTGAGGAATATCCAACTTCATGGTAGGGAAAGAGCTGCACAAGGTCCTTCATGGGTTGGAACTGTGCTCCTATGTGAGCAGGTGTGTAAGATACATAATTTTAAACAAGCTTACTCTGTTGCTAGGATGTGCAGAATCTTCTCATCTTTAAATTATAAAGTCATTTTGTTCCTCACAGAAATAATGAACCACAAGAGATGCCATTAATAATGTACCCTTCTAGATGTCCTAGTTTTAGAAATGGTATGCTAAACCAATATTTTTAGCTATCGATCATCCTTTAAGCAAGAATTTATCATACTTTTATAAATAGTCTATTTTTTTTGTCTCTGTAACTCTGTCTAATATAAAGGTGCTGTCTCTGTCAGCTTCTCCTTCTCCATAGTAAAATTTACTTTTATTTCATGCCAATTTGGGCTGCACAGTTAGTAGAGAGAAGTTCAAAGTGGTTATATATAGCTCGTGCTAGTCTAGAAAACTGAAAACTTTGATGGGTAAACTTTTCCTTTGCCCAAAGAAGTGCAAGAGAATTTGGGGGAGATTTAAATGTGGTGTAATCAAAACTAGCACTCAGTTGCTGAGGTGAGCAGCTCTGAACAAGAAAAAAGAAATCCAGGAAGAAAGCTACCAAAGAAGTCTCTCTCAACCAATTAATGAGTATTGTTGATGGCAAGTGTGTGGAAACTGAGAAAAAAGAGGTCCTGAGAGACCCATGGGAAATGGCAGTAGAAAATCCAGTCCTTATTACTCCTGTGAGTCTCTGAAACAAGGACAGAAACATGTCTCTACGTAAATGGTGAGGTGAAGTTTTGTTTGGCCAGTTTTTTGGGTAAGGTAAGTCTTTCTTCATGTGCTGTATTTCCCTTTCCAGAAGGTCAAAGCTGAATGAGTTGATCCTATTCTATCTTTGAGAAGTATAGTGGAAGGACAGTAGTGAGGAGACTGTTTACATGCCTGGCAGCACCCTTTAGTAACCACAGCTGTAGACCAGGGACCTTCTGAGGGGTTGGGGAGGAGATGGGACCTGCTTCTTAGTCTGCCCAGGGCACAAGCAGCCCCAGGCTGCTGAAGGCAGTGTCCACTAGTGATCCATGCCAGACTGAAAGTGAAGGAGAGAGCCAGAGGGCTCTCGCCCCCTTCTTTCCTGCTCAGTATAGGCAGCTGGCAGCTTTTTGCTCGTGTTAGGTCCTGCAAGAATGACGTTTTCTGGAGGCAGGGATGATTAAAGGGCCATAAATAAGACAGGTGGTGAAGCTGCCTTGCATGGCATCTCAATAGATGTGCGCTGAGAGGATGTACGCTGCCATGAGGGCCCACTGTTCGTTACTGTAGCTCATCTGACAAAGAAGAACTGGATAATCTGTTGAGCTTTCATTACCAGTAATGAGGTACCCATACTTTGGTTCATTTGATGCCACTTCTGTTCCTTAATTCCTACAAAACCAAAATGAGACATTGTAAACCCAATTATTTTGTTTGTAATGTAATTACTACTAATGAACAGCTGCCAAAAAGACAATTTTGTCTAAATAGTGCAATAACAATTTGCCAATGGACAGCAGTGTAAATGAGGTGTCCATCATGGAGCACTTTCTTAAATTGAAAACAAAGCAAGCCAGATCTTTTCCTTCTCCTGATTTTGATCTTGCATAAACTGAATTGAACAGGCATTAAAAAAAAACCAAACAACACTGTAAGCTTATACACAAGACTGTGACTGATACGTGACTCGGGAAAGAAGCCAGAGATCAGAGAATGTAACTGCTCAAAATCATCTATGTGCTTTATGCTGCCAACTTGCTTACAACCGAGAGTAAATGAGGTGAGAAGGCAGCTCTCTGTAGGAATGAGCGCACGAAGTTTGAAGCTGGAATATCTTCTTGAAAATGCACATAAGCCTGTCCCAGAGGAGAGGACGAATACTCAGGCCAAGATCAACCCAGAAACCTGCAAGCAGTCACAGTGCTGTTGCTTAGTGCTGGGAGTCAGTTCAAATCAATCCTCCTGACCCAGCAACAAACTGTCTGAATTCTTAGCATTAAGCCCATGCACAGCATACAGGTAATTTGCCGCAAAATCTTGAGTGGCAAGGCACCATGTTTCAGATGTTTATGTTACATATTTACCTTACAGTTTATTTTATCTGGAAAGACATTTTTCTGTTTGACTAGACCTGCTTGCACGGGTGATTTTACATTTTCCACATATTTTTCTCTGCTTCAAATGCATCAGCTGTATTGCTAGAATGCATGCCTGCTTATTCTGCTGGAAGCATGTAGTTGAGAATGTCTCCATAACAGCCCATAAACAACCAGAGAAAAAACTGGTTCTTCAGAAGGCAGTTCCTCCTGTGCCCTGCCTCTGTTCAGCTGTCATCATGTAAAAGGGGGACCACAGGGCTTGGAGGTGGGATGAAGGAGAGAGAGGTTGAGGTGCTAGATCAAAGTCCTTTAAAAAAAAAAAATATTAAAAAACCAAACAAAAAAAAATAAAGCCAGTGAGTTATTTGAATTCTATTAGCTTGGCTCAGGAATTTCTATGCAGCAGTGTTTATGATTTCAGTTCATTTTTGGAGAGGTGGTGGTTTCCTGTGTGTTGGCAGCGTGTGTGCCCAGCCTCTGTGATGCTGGAGTCCCCTTCCAGCATGCTGCTCGCTCGGCTGGCATTGCACCTCTTGCAGCCTCGTCAGGGCAGATCTTGTGGGCAGCTCCCAGTTGCTGCCTGTCCTTCGTTATTTTAGGTGGGACGGCACAAAACCAGTGTGCTTTAGTTCATCCCGGTATCTGCAGCACCAGCACGACGTCCAAATAAACATTTTCATCCCTGCAGGAGTTTGGCAGCTGGCTTGCTCCTGCCTTCTCTCCAAACCCAGGAAATCCAGAATTTTTTTCCCAGAGCAGGCAGAAGCAGATATTATTGTAGCAGTGCAATGAGCCAGATTTATATGATTGCAAAGGAGAAATTAGAAAGAAAGGAGTACCTCAAAAAGAGAGAGAAGTAGGGGTGTGTGTAGGTTTCTTGTCACTGTGATTCCTGCACAGAAGAGTTCAAAGCATGGTCAGAGTAAGCAGTGTGGTGGAAGGGAGGGACGCAGCAGAATGGGGTTGAGGGGTGACATTGGCTTGTGAAACAGTGCTGACTGACTAATGCAAGTTTATTAGGCTGTTTAGTTCAGCATATTAGCAGGAGGACTCTTCTTTGCACGTAGTTCCTTTTAATAATGTCCAATATACGACAATTTTAACTTTCTAATAGAGATCAGAGAGTGCTCTACATATACCTTCTGCTGTTTTAATGTAATAACATTCTGCAGTTATTGATTTACCATACAGCCTTTTAAAGAAGACAAAATGCTTACCTGTGTTGAAACGTGTACTTCAAATAATCTAGATAGCAAATGCTTTGCTTGATAGCCCGTATCACCACCAGCTGCAAATTGTGATATGGCCCTTGGTTTTGGGAATCCTGCACTGGAGCCCACCCAGGAGTAGAAGCAAATGGGTGTGAAGTGGGACACGGGGCAGCAGAGGATGACTGTGCATTTAAAAAGTTGTTGGGTCCCTTTTTTATGTGATATGGGTGACCTAATTAATTTGATGCCATGTTATTTTTATTCTACCAATCTTTTTTCTTTTTCTTTTTTATTAAGCTTTTTTCCTCTCTGAAAGGAATGGGGGCTTATGAGACCGTGATGCGTTTGCCTGTGGGTCCATTCCTTTCCTCAAAGCTTTGTGAATCCATCAGTTACTTTCAATGCAATTTAATAGTGAGGTTTCTCTAGGGCCCATGAAAACAGGTAGGCAGATAAAGGTGCAGAACAACTGCGGTTCGCTTACTGCTTAGGCAGCTGGAGCTTGTGCTTCATTAGGGAGTCCAGGCAGGAGAGAGGCCTCACAAAATGCCCCCCTGGTGGTAAAAGCTGTAGTCAGAACTTGTACCTAAGACAGCAAGCAGGAGACAGAAATCAACAGGAAACCTAGCTTCATTAGCACTCCTGCTCCTAAAGCCGTTTGGTTTTCCCTTACCTGTTGCACAAAGGCTTATTTACACCACTGTTTTCTAGCAAGTTTTCACTTCTTATTGATCCCTTGTTTTATATATTTCTATAAAGTATCCTTTCTCCTCCTTCACTCGCTTCAAGGCTGAGTTAATTCCTAGTCTGCTGAAGTGTTTTGCACCTCAATATATACCCAGTTCTGATTATGATGTGGCACACGTAAACAATTTATTTTCTGTGTAAATTTGTTAAGCTGGTTTCTAGCACTTAAAAAAGAGTTCCCTCAGACAGGCAGAGAGAAAGAAGCAAACAGCCTTGAAAAGCAGGCAGACATCAGAGACAGGCAAGACAAATGGCCCTGATTTTGTTCACATGCTGTGTGGGATTTATGGGAAGGTAGATTAACTCCCTCCTCATTTAGTTAAGGGTTCTCACTGATGGCAATAGGAGTGTTTTTCTCCTCAAGTGAGAAATGAGCAAAAACTCAAGAAGATTTGGAACTGAATGTATTTGCAGTTGTTTGTTTTTAGCTAGCGAGATACTTTATCATTTACTTAATTTGCCCTACAGGCTTAAATCATACATTGAGGCAGACGAAATATTCTTTGTTCCATTTATGCAGTGCATGGTAGAGTGTGATGCTGATCCGTAACTGTAGCTGGTACATTGCACAGATGCAAAATAAGGCTAATAAACGCAGCAGAAAGCACCAAGTCCTTATTTTTATTTTATTTTATTTTTTTTCATTCTTCATGAAACAAATTTTATGGTGGGAGATGTGTGCACACACACACACACGAGTCTGGGTGCTAAAAGACATTAGCTTGCAAAAACAGGAGAGCCGTGTTAGTGCCGGTGGCTCTGGGAGTACAGCACTGCTTTTCATTGTTGCCGTTTCTCTAGAAATAAGAATTTCCAGTTTAACACACTGTCATTTGCTAAACTCTACAGCATGGAAAATATACCTTATATCAGCCAGCAAATACGTCCCTGGACACTTGTTAGTGTAGCAACCATAACAAAAAGAGAGAGTTTTGACTATGTATTTGTCCTACGAAGGTTTTTCACATGTGAATCAGCCTAATACTACTTTCTGCATGAGCATTTATCATGTAAAGGACTTAAGAGGGCTCAAGAAAATAATGCAAACACCTGCTTGGTAGGTTTCTTATAGGTAATCCCAAAGCTAGGGTTGGCTGATTATTTCATAATGTAGCTGTGCCAATGTAATACAGGCCAAAAGAATTAGGGTTCCTCATTGGAAGGACACCAGACTACTTTGTTTTCACTATATTTTATTGTACTAATCCTCTGCTAACATCTTCTGTTCAGAGGCAGGGCAAGAATGGTTGAGACATGAAGAACCTTCTCTCTCAATTCAACATTTAGCTCACTTTTTGTTAACTGTTGCAGGCTGACCACAGATAAAACAAAAAATATACTATGTGGCACCACATAGTATGTTTTGCTTATATGTTCATGGTTAAACCTATTAAGGGCAAAGACCAGACTTTCTCTTTATGCAACCCTACCAGGTAAGCAAGTGTTGCTAAAATATTTCTGTTCATTTTCAACCCTTCTTTAGATGATGCAGTGCCACCCGTTTCTGAGGTCATCTTGGAGTTGTACTGAGGGAAATCTGAGGGAGTCTGAAATACTGCAGTGCCCTTGACGTTTCATGACTTTCTACGGTTGTAGCGTATAATGACTTGCTGTTGTTAACACATTTGATACAATGTGCTGGGAAGGTGCTGTGTATTTGCTCCCAGGCACAAACTGTGCTACTTCAGCTGTGTTTGAGATGGTTCCTAATATCTCTGTGCAATAGTACGGTCACATGTGTAAATGTATAAGATTGTTTAGAGCTAGCTTCGGGATATTTAAAATAGCATTTCGTTCCATTCTGTGAACAGACCCTAAGTTTAGCACAGCTTTTCTTGTCCTTTTATTATTTTTTTTTCAGTTGATTTCTTTTTTAACTGAAGTGGAAACAGTTTAGCAAACCTGGACTCTTGTAAGCAGATTGTGCTGACTGTGAGGATAAGTTTGTGGGCTGAGTTTTGCATCTGCTGAAACTATATAAAAATCGTAGCATGAACTGCAAGCTAAGATGATGCTGTTGCTCAATTTGCTTTAACTAAAAGTGCCTGCAAAAGATCAGACTAATTAAGACGGTCTCTGAGGATGTAAAAAATGCACAATCCTATTAAAATACTCTTGAGCTTTTAATTATTTTCAGGTGGAAGTGAAATAGAAGTTTGTGCCTGGATTTCCTATCCAGAACCAGCTGCCTTAGAGACCTGGTTGGGAAAAGGGCAGGTGGTTCTCATGGATGGACACAAGAGGTTGTGAAATCTCCAGCCTGGAGATATTGAGAACTTGACCAGCCAAGGCTCTCAGCAACCTGATCAAACTCTGGAATGAGTAGGTGCTGGACCTCCGGAGGTCCTAGCCAACCTATGTTATTCTGTGGCTCTGTGGTACAGAAGTAGTGCGTACGTTCTTCTGGGATATTTGGAAGCCTATTATAAAAGTTGTCATTAATACAAAGTGGAGTAGCTCCAATGAGAGAGACAGCATGTGATTGCGCTGGTAGGGTTTTCGAGAGCTGAGGTTCATGCTCTCAGAGCAGCCTATTCTCCTGTCTGGTCTCCCACACTGGGAAGATTATTTTCTTCCTCCTGTCCAGCCGGCATTTCCTTTCCTGCAGCTTGTGTCTGCTGCCTTCTGCCTTGGCTGTACAGCTCTGAGAAGAGTCTGGCTGGGTGTTGTTTGTGCCCACCATGAGGGAATGGAAGAACCCACTAGCCTTCATGCTTAGTCTTCCTTCCCTCTCACAAGCAGGAGATACCCAGCTCCCGCAGCCTCTCCTGGTGCCCCACAGGCCCTTAGCCCCCTTCCTGTCCTGGTGGCCCTTCCTCTGCTGCACTACCTCCAGTACAGCAGCAACAGCTCTCCTGTACTGGGGAGTCCACAGCGAGATGTAGTACTCCAAAGTAAATTTCTTGCTTTCACCTTCCAGTGAATATTTAATTTTTTTCAGTGCAGAATTTATTCCTATCTTCCCTCCACATTTCTGTATGATTTCTGTCCTTATAGTGAGGTCTGTAGTATTTTTTTCCATCTCAAAAGTATGGATTTATTAACACTAGTGAAACTATTTTTTCAACCCTTACTCTGGGTTTGATGTCTGGGAAAAAAGATGGAAACCTGTTCTTCTCTGGCCTTGTGTGATTATATACGATTTAGGCACAACCAGCTCCTGCAAGGGAATTTTGCTCTGGTTCCTTAACAGTCATTGCCAGCTGAAAATAACAATAATTATGAATAGCTGTCAATGCAAAGTGTGGACTATTTCTCTTTGTTTCAGTTCCCAGTCTCTCACAAATCTAGAATCCAAGCAGCTCTAATGACCTTATTTTCTAAAACCAGGAGATTCAGAAGATACGCCTGACATCTTTTTGAGGTGGGAAAACACAGTTAATAAAATAGCCCCATAAGCTTTAATAATAATCTCCATTATTCTGACACTTTGCAAACATCTTATTTTTTGACAATTTAGAAATAGCAAAGTGATATTGAACTAATGAAATTTTATTTGTTCATCTGTTGGAAGAGTATAACAAAACATGAGTAAATGTACTTCTCTTTTGATGGACTCGGGTCTCATCTAAAACATAAAAGAACTCCACCCTTTTAATGTTAGTTTCTGTACGTTCTTAAACAAAAAGGACACACGTGTGGGGGAAAGGGAAGAATTAGGAGAACTCCAGCCAGTTTTGGAGATCTGATTTTAGTGCTGTTTGGTTAGGCTCATCCCTGGGATGCTGATTAATTAAAAAACTAAAACGTAGGTCTCCAATCATGGCAGTTGACACTGTAAGCTTGGGGAAGTCGCAGAGCTGGGCAGCTCAGCCTACACGACTGGAGAGCAGCCTTGCTTCTGGGAGGCTATGCTGCTGCAGCTCTTACTGAGGTCTGCTGAAATTCAGTACTTCTCTTTAATGAAGCCTTGAAGAAATAAAGGGCTTGATACTTCTGATTGGAGATAAATATCTCTGCTAAATGACCTGATCTTAGAGGGTTAGGGGGCCGCAGTTTAAACATTATTGGTTTTCTAAGGTTAATAGAAACGGAGACTGTATCAATTTGCCTATCTTAGATGATCTCAGCTGATGAAATATAAAGGTGCCCACTGAGAGTAACTTGTTCTACAGAGATTATTCCTGAATTTATCTGCTCCTTGGCTTTTTCATTCCTGAAATCATACCCCTAATCTCAGGCTTCAAAATGGTATAATATACCATTGGTCTGCAATATACCAATTCAGAAATTGAATTGATAAATCACATTTCGAAGCTAGAGAACTCTTCTCTGAGCAGTACCATTCTGTGAATTATTTAAATAATAAAAGGGAATCCTTGGTAGGTTTCCACTGAAGGTCTGCTCTCTCAGGGGTTTTTATCCGCACAGCACTTGACTAAGCAGAAATGTTCCCTTCTGTGGTTGTGTTTAATTCCACAGCAGTTAAGGCTTGCAGGTGACTACAATTTTTCCTTAATCTTAAAAAGTGTCAAATTTCCTTTGGGAACTAGTCACAGACTTCCAAACCTGGAACAGAAATTCATGCATTAGAACATTATCTAGCATGGTGGTAGTAAGCGTGGTGCTATGCAGGTATAGATTATTTATCTGTAACCTCAACGCTAGTTGTATTTGTAGGTTTTATAGCATCTGCTAACAGTTAAATTCAGCAACTGGCAGAAATACTGATTAAACATAAGCAATTAATGGTGTTATTTCCAATGCCTGGCTTGAGAGACAATGTCTGTCTCTCCATGGCAGCTTTGCCTGCACTCCAGAAAGTTCCTTAAACTTTCATGTGTTAACACGAAAAAAATCCTTTGTTCTCTAAAAAAGGGGAATCCAGTTTTGGTCATCTGGGAATACTAGGAAAATACTCCAGGCTAGAGTGCTGGTCCTGCATGTAGAAATCTAGCCAGGGCTCATTACATCAAGTTATGTGTCTCCTGAGCATGAGATGCTCAAAGTCTGGCAGGCAAGTAGCCCCTGTAGCTTTTTTTTTTTTTCCTACTGTGTGTGTGAGTGGTATCTGTAAACATTTTTATCTCACTGATTGCTACATTAGTATGTAAATCTGCTAGGATTGGTCAAAGAAATCAGGAGCCTGTAGCTTCCATAGGGTTCTTGGAGTCCCTGCTGGTACCACAGTTAGATGTCAGCATTAAATTCAGGACTTCTTAGTGCTCTCTGGGTGAGACTTCTGCCAGGGTTAGCGAGTTACTCTGATATCTTGGACCTGTTTTTGGGAATGGTTTTAGGAATGATCAAGACTAAATTAACGTGGGAGTCTGAAGCACTGCAAATAAACGCCTGCATGGAGGTGTGTGCCTGAACTGAGTGAAGGTGGATGTTTCCTGATGCCTCTGCAGCCTCACCTGGGTTAGGGGTATGATGCAGGATTGTGTCTTCCAGAGGCTGATGAAATTGAAGACTTACTTTCTGAAGGATTATAAGGCTGAATGGAGAATAATTTCAAATAGGGTACCTTAATTTTGCATATAAGTGGACTCTCAGTATTAATAAAACCATTAAGGTCAGACTGGATCAGGGGGAGGCTAGATTGAGGACTCCGCTAAACTAGGTTACAGAGAAATCCCATAGTTTCAGTCAGGAAGTTCAGATGGTTTATGGCTGATCTTCAGATTATTTGAGTTATGATTTTTTTGGTCCTTATTTTAGTACATGACTTTTAGCATTTCAAGGTAATAAGTTGCCTTTTAATCTAATAGGGAAATAAATTAAAATTGGTCTGGCCTACCTTTGAGTCTGGAGATTACAGTAATGAAATACATTAAGATTTTTTTTGTTTTCTTATCAGAAAATACTACTGGCCCCTGAAGAAAGTGGCAAGTAGAATTTTGCAAAACTGGTATAACCAGAAGCCACAAATTTTCACAGATATTTTTTTAAGCTACATAAAAATTTAAGTAAGTAATAATATATAGTAAATAAAAAAAATGCTTTTTGTTTTGCAAGTCAGTAGGAAAAAACTGAGTACTGTTTGGCCTCATTAAAGGAAAAAATAATGCTGATGGTAAACTTGCGTGGGTGAAATCAAAGCTGAGGAAGAGAACTCAGATATAAAAACTGCAGATTTTGTCTGTTGTTTTATCTTTAGTCTCTTTGTTATGCCTCTTAAAACAGCAGCATGTATTAAGGGAGGATATTGGTGTTGTCTCAGAAACATAGCCTTTAAGGTTAAATATCAGCAGAACATTAATCCAAGACATTCTTTTCCCTCGCAGACTTGAAGTAATTTAACAGATCATGGCAGACCTGACTGTACTTAACATTACAGTAACACAGAGCTAAAGCAGGAATTCAACCTATAAAAATGCAGACCATACAAAACATTGCATTCTGAGTAAGCAATTCACAGGGTTATTATGAAGGCTGTATTTTCCCTTTTGTAAGGGAAAACAGTGAAGTTTTTAAGGGTATTGAAAATAGAGGCAAATGTAATTTTCATTTAATCATTTAACTACACAGTTTTGGTGTAAGTGGGAAGAAGTATTTCTTCAAATACTTTTATAATCATTTATACTACATTGAATTTAGTAAAGCTTTTTTTGGTGACAGTCTGTTTTTTCAAGTCTTCTGGTTAACTAGATAATATTCGAAGGCACATTGCCAAACTAAAAGGAAAATAGTTAAACATAGACTATGTTCTGAGTACTTCCATTACTCATGTGCTAAATGACATTTAGTATCAAAGAGACTATTTTTCAGAGTCGATGAAAAAATGGTATATTTTAGGTGTTCATGCCCTTGGAATGACTACTGACTTCACTAAACAATCTGATTCCTAAAATTGTTCAGAATGTTTCATTTCTGTTTGATAGTAATTTTAACCCATCTGTGTCACTTCAAAGTAAAACTGTAAGCATGTGCCAAAAGGTGAGCATGGAGTGACAGTCAGTAATTGCTGAAATGCCACCAGCTACTGTTTAAGGATATAAGAGAGCTCGTGATTGTGAACAGAAGCGAAAAGGACTGAACAGGGAAATTTTTTTGACAGAGTGAACGTTTTCCAGAGCGACTAGACATCCAAAGAAATAAATAATAAAGTCTTGCGTGAAGGACAGGAGCTCCCGTTTGTTTCATGATGTGAGCTCCGCTGCCCGGGCAAGGGAAATGGTGAAACAAGGCCTTCTAAGCCCCGTTTGAATGCTCTGCTGTGCAGCCAGGGAAGCGACGTGTCATGTATTATAATAAAACCTGGCTTCCCTGGGACGTGCTCTGTACAGAAGATATTTTTTTAAATTAGATCAATCTGGCTGGTTCAGGCACTTGAACTATGTATTTACTAGGTAAACATTCACAATAGATTAGAACACAAAGTATTTTATTTCTTGTTATTTCTTTCAGCTGTGTTTGTTGTTTTACTGCTCTTACAAAAAAGCGTGCTCCGTGGGAAGGCATGCCTTGCATTTATGCTGACTTCACCCAGGAACCCTTACTGGCTCGTGTGTTTACCTCGTGCACAAATAAAGCACATCCAGATTTGAACTCTGTCACTTGGATTCTGCTGGAAAGAAAAAAACAAGTTGCTTTGGCCCACTCTTCCTCAGAGCTTTGGCTTATTTAGGCTCCCGAGCTGCATGCAGCATGGTTTCTGGAATGCGTAGCCTGGTTATATCAATCAATAAAAAGCGCAGGAGGACACATGTAATGCTGTTTGTCTACTTTACAGCTTGGGAATTGTCACCCGTTTGCTTGTTGCTCTTCTTTCCTCTTGATCTGCTTTGTGTCAGGTTTTCTTCTGTTTTGTTTGAGACTTGGCTTCTGATCTGCTGGTGCAAGAAGTAGAAAGCATCCAAGTAGCAGGCTCGTGATGGAAGGATGCACATTTTCACGCAACATATAACTTAATAGCGGAACTCATTGCTGTGGGTTATTGTAGAGGTCAAATATCTAAATGGATTAAAAAGATCACAGAGGGTATGTCCACGGGGAGCTATTAAATGCAGCAACTTGATGTCACCTTGCCTCAGAGGTCCCTGTATCTATATACCTCCAGGAGGCTACACAAGGAAGAATCTGTTGATATGTGCCCTTTCTTGTATGCTTTTCAGACCATCTATTACTTGTCATTGAGAGAAACAAGATGATGGGCTCGGAACAATCCCTGATCTGTTCCAGTATGCCTCTTCCTGTGGTGTAAGCTCTAGGAGAGGTAATTCTGATCTACAGGAAGAGCTACCTGGCTTTTGTGTCTCTTTTCCTAATCATTGCCTGTGCTCTGCGTGGGATAGCTTCTAACCAAGCACACTGCTTTCTGTAAATGATGTCCTTAAGTGCTCAGTTCCTAGGTCGACGCAAAACCTTTAGCTAGGTGGAAAGCAAGGCAGGGTTGCTCTAAGAGAGAGGATGAGCTGGGAGCCAGGGGTGACACAGGCAGAGCAGTCACCCCAGAAACCAGGATGCAGTCCCAAAATACCAGAGGACACAACTGGGTTACTCTTGGGCTTTACTGACAGTCCCAGACATGGTGAGGTAATGAAATAAATCCAGTCTCCACCCAGGAATGCTAGTCAGGAGCAGCAGGAGAGGGGGCTGGAGACACGATAACAACATAGGCCTGAGGTTCACCCCAGAAAACCAGTCACTGAGTTAGGACAGCAAAGGACAAGGCCAGATATGGGTGCACCTTCAACACAACTCAAGGGTCTGAGTTTTAAACAAGCAGAAAAAATTGGGTAGGAGGAAGACCAAGGTAAGAGTGGTCATAACAGTTAAGGTCAACTGGTGACCCAGATTCCTTTGCAAACTTAGCCCTTTGTGTCAGGTTTGTACTGGTTTGTGGTTGGTTTTGGTTGTTTTTTTTCTCTTTTCCTGATCATCAGTAGGTTACTAATATGAGTTGGAGTGACAGATGAATCTCTGGTAAGATTTAATGAAATGGATCACAAGCTGAGTAAAAGTGATGAGGGCTCTGCAGCACTTGGGAAACGACAAAGAAGAATCCAAGCTCCCCGTGGCACTTCAGTATATCAAGTTATTACTGTCTTACTAATCAGTAAAAGTTAACATTCGCTGTTAGGATAACAGTCAGAAGGAAGTCTGCAATAACTAAATAATTTTACTCTCTGAGACTTCTAAGTCAACATCTGCAGAAATAATAGGCAAATACTAACAATTAAAATAAATGGAAAAAATAAACTGATGAAAATTGTAATCAATACTGAGGGAATATCCTAAGCCAAGTTCTACACTTATTTGCAGTCAATTGATTTTCAGGCATGTACATTAGCTTAAATCAGAGTAAAATTGGCTTGTGTTTCCAAGATAGAACACTACAGCATATTTTGACATAAATTTTAACAATCCACTTAACATTTAATAGAATAAGATAAACTTCTTTGTAATGTCCAGAATGGTTTATACATCTTTTGTAAATCAGAAAAAAGCTAACATAAATAGCTTCTGTCAGGTCCACCACATGATGATTGATTTTTTAAAATATATTGTTTAAAACCTAATTTGCAATTTTCTGACAGTTTCAGTAACTGCTTAGATTTAAATTGTAATTGATTAAGTAGTTTCCACTGTATCCAGGCCCTTCAAATGTCTTGTTACTTAGCCATAAATAGCAATTTGGTCCTGTAGGATGGGTGTAGCTCCTGCAGAGGAAGATGGTGGTTTAGGGGATTTAGACATTTGCAAGACTGGGACCATCCTCTGGATGAGATGACCCTAATAGCAGGCTACTGCTTCATAAATGCCTCTGCCAAAGTGGATTGAAGAAGTACAGTGATGTAGAAGTCCAGAATTGTGTTTCTGAGGTTCATCCAGGAACTCTAAAACTCTTCTGATCTGGAAATGCTGTGAATCTAGGGCTAATGTTTTTGTAAATTGCCAGTTTGTTTTTATAGGAATTGTATCATACTTCTCAGTCATGTAAGAATACTGGTGCTATTATACAAGGACCTGATAGCAGCTTCTTAGATAACAATGAGTTCTGAAAATGGGCTTATGATAAGGCATCCTTCCTGGCTGAGATGCTGGTCTTCCCATGGATAATATTACACAGGATCAGATTATGAGTGCTTTAAAGTTTATTTACAGCTTTTTCTGTGATTTTTCTTTATAATGTTATCAATTTAACCCTGACTTTTCATGATGCTTAGGCAAAAATTCAGATACCATAGCACTAGTAAAATTAAGGAAGGCAGCAAAATATCAGTGGTATCCTGATACACATCTCTCATGTGATACATAGAATAATAGGAAATCAACAGTAAACTGGATTGAAGATTGGACTGGAACTATCAATGTAAAATCCTGGCCCCAGTGCTGATATGAGGGTTACTTCTGTTACTGGCAGCTGGGCGGAGGCGAAGAACAGGCAGAGATAGAAGTGAGATAGAAGCTCAGAATTATTTTTTTGTGGAGGGATGGTGGCAGAAATGGGAATAGAAATTGGTTTTACACAGTATTAGTGTATTAAATTTAGTACCTCTCTCTTAAATATATTGTATATCCAATTGTATCAGGAAAGGCCGGTTAGCCTGGCTTATTTTCTTAATCTTCTTTTTCAGAAGCTCTGAATAAAGTCTCAAACATATAATTTATGAAGAAGCCCAGATGCAATTTTCTTCTTTCATATAAGCATCCTTCAATTTCCTGTGCCATTTTAGTTCTAAAATAATATATTTCAAAACATTATCATATGTTTTTGATAACATCGTGATAAAAATTGGCTGAACAGATGTGATGTATTGTCTGGCAGAGACAAACGGAGAAAAAAATCCTACAGCTGGTATTGTATACCAACTCTTTTGCAGACTTTTGAACTTGCAAATAATAACAATTAATGGTTATCTATGCCAAGAGAAAGCATATATTACCAGTTTATATAACAATCCAAATTCTGGTTGTTTTACATGACTCCAAATTTTTGCATCTATAGCTGTTCTCTGTTCTCCTTTGTCATCCACACACAATCCCACAATCCTCCTTCTCTTGCATCATTCTGAAAGCAGCATAAGCAAATTGTCCAAGTGGAAACTGACACTTATTGTCTAAAAAAAAGAAAAAAGTAAGCATGATCCAAATTTCAAGAATTTATAAAATGAACATTGAATAGTATCATTTGACTCTGTTGGTGAAAGGAAGAAAAAGCTATTTCATAAGGTATAAATTTTCTCATAAAACCGTTGTTGAACAAGTAATTTGTTGTTGTAAATTTTCAGTAGAATATTTTTGGTGAGTGAAGAGCCAAAAGGGTTCTTTTTCAATGCAAAGTTGCAGTTTCTCCTGAAATTTCTCCACGTCAAAATTATATTGCCGAATTTCTTTAGCTTCTGGCATGTTTGCTCTTGCATTTTACAAACAACATAGTAAATAATATTTTTCTATAACTTACAGGGGGAAAAATATATGTAGATGGCCAGATGACAGTCATCTTCACTGACTATCCTGTCTTTTTCCATTAAGGCTGCTGAGAAATTTCATAACTCTGGAGCTTAATATACAAAAAATGTCTTCCCATGTGACTTAGAGCTCAATACATAAAATTACATAATAGGCACCAACATCCTCTCTACAACTACTTGAAAGGACACTGTAGAGAGGTTGGTGC
>JAOXNO010000024.1:23228140-23252886 GCA_028565335.1 Limnodromus scolopaceus | reverse complement strand
GTAGATGGTTGGACTCGATGATCCCAAGGGTCTCTTCCAACCTGGACAATTCTATGATTCTATGATTCTATGATTCTCATTATATTCCTGTAGGATTAGGTGTTGAAACTTCTCTGGAGACCAGGCCTCTATTGCCAACTCCTGCAAGGCTTTGAACGTGTCCTCGAACTAAACAGATACAAAATACTTGGGGAATTGTAATACTTCAAATTGGTCCCTCAACCTCAGGTTAAACCAGCACCTCTGAGCTTGATATTTAAATCTCTGCAAGATAGATTAAAAAAGTAGGCAAAAAGAATACAATTTTTTTAAAAAGCCAGTATGTTCAGCAACCACTTGCACTTTGCTTAGGCATTTTCTTTTATTAGTTTAACTTTAGTCATTTAAAATACCACGTTTGTTTGGAAATGACCAGTCTGTCTTCTGTTCATTCCTGAGTTCTTAACGAATAGTCTTCTTTTCTAATATTGCCTCCTCTTCCCTTTTATATATGCAGATGCATTCTTAACCCTTCTTTTCTCCCCACTTGCTGGTCTTGTCACCACAGCGTACCTTCCCCAGAAAATAGTTTAAACCTAAGGGGAAGAACCGAGTCATAGTTCTGACCCGCATAACGGTTTAATATTTTATCAGTAATTTGGGCTAAGCAGAGCAACCTTTACAGAATTTAGTAGCTTCTGGTTTAATTTCTCTGTGGCTGGAAAGACTGTAGGTGTGCTCACCAGCAGGAATGTTTTTGTCCTAAGAGAATTCCCTGATCTTGGCAAAATGGGGCATGTTCCTTGCAGGGACCACAGCTTCTGGAAATTTTAGAGCTGTTTACGTGAAACATGTTCCTCACCTAATGGGAAAATGTGGACTCTAACTAAACAACTCAGGATGATGAGAGTCTGGTTTTATTCAGAAACGTGCATTTTAACAATTTATGTATCAAAATATTTCTTTCAAACAAACATAGACTTATTTTGTTTCAAGTTATGGGCATTATTTTAAAAATCAAAGATATTAGTCAGCCAAAACCCCATTTTCTGCTTTTTCTACTTGGTGTAAGGGTAACAAAGACTTCCCAAAAACTTAAAAGGAGAACTGAGACCCTAGCAGATAGCTGGGGTTTGGACAGCTCTAATGCTAAGCACAAGGGCATCAACAAAAGTATCAGCAATCAAGGGGACAGTGGCAGAGCACCGATAATTTAATCTGAATAAATATATATTTTTTCTAAATATCTCAGCCTTTATATTAAAAAAAAACAAAACCAAAACCAAAAACAAACAAAAAACCAACCAACCAAACAAAAAAAAACAGAAGGAAAAAGAGAAAAAAAGAAGCAGAGCTGAGGGAGCGATACTTTTTTGTTAACAAAGGTATCTTGATAGTGGAAAAGAGAACAGCAGAAGATTGTCATCCCCTTGTTTTCCTTGATGCTTGCTACAAAGAACTTGTCTGCTGTCTCCTACACATATTTAGAAAGAAGAAACCCTTCTCGGGAATATATTTTTTATACTCTCAGATCTCTAACTTTGCTAAAAGACTTTTGAGTCTGTGTACAACTTTACCCTGAACTTTGCTCCTTCAACGTTTCTTTTTCAGAGAAACTCGTAACACAGAGACAGACATCTGTGGCATTTTGTGCTGACAATAATTACAAGAAAACATGCAATAGCTTCTTTATTCCTGAAAGCTCAATTTCTGATTTCTGAAAGATCAAATGATGTCAGCTCAACCTTAGATTTGTGTCTTAAAATCAGCTTTGAAACAGAGCAACTTCAGTAATAATATTTAGCCTTAAAACCAGATTTGAAAAAAGTATAGCATTGCAATGAGTGGAAGATGCAATCAATTCAATTGTATGTTATTATCCATAGGATAAAGTTACATAAAGAGTCCTTGGAGTGGGGTCTCAAACCCAATTCCCTTTGCACTGATGCCTTGCAAAAAAACAAAGAAAAAAGTGATGCCACCATATTTTCTGTCATGCCTGATCTTGTTAATGCCTAATGGATAAACAGGTGGGAACTTCAAGAATTTTTCTTCATAAGGGATTTATGCCGAAAATGTCTACTTTTTGTGACTTGATATAAGGCATGCAACAATCATCCATGACTACAGGGCACTTAAAATTGTTTGGTTTTGGTGTGTGTCCGAAATCAGAATTTTTAGGTGTTAAGTATAGTTTAATGTCACAAGTAGCTGCAACACTAGTCTCAGAATGCTTCTAGGTTAGATATCCAGGTGGACTGGGTATTACAGGCCAGTAAATCCAACTTTATCTAAATTCTGCTTCAGTCCCCGTTTAGACACCTACATCCTTTATTTTAGAGATAAAAAATTATCTCTAAAATTTGATATTTTTGCTTACTTTCCCCATCAGTAAAATAAGGATAATGGGGGTTCTTTTCTGTATCTATTTCCTAGTGTAAATTCTTTAATGTATTTCTGTATTTGTTAAAACTTAAATTTCAGTTGTAGGCTCTGGATGTACTTCTGGTACATTAATATGCTATAAAGTAACAGCACATAAAAGGATAATAATTAACATTTTCCACCAAGCACTAAATTTAATATAAATTAAATATACTTTTAGCACTGAAGTACTATTTCACCCTGTCGATGTTTTAATATAAGTATGAAGTATTAGCAGCCCCAAGGCAAAGCAGCTCCTGTAATTTAAGAACACCCCAAAGAAACGCTAAAATATTCTTCCAGGGTAATTTTCTAGATGTTAAAAAATACACAGTTATAAATTATCTATAGCACTGTCAACTGTAATATTCAGTTAAATATACTGTTCACAGAAACAAACACCACTGCTTCTACAAACACTACTCCTTTTCCAATTAGAGCTTGTTCCTATGGTTCACGGCTGAGAATCTCAGGCCAACACTCTGCCAAGGCCCAGGGTCAGGGTTAAGGTTCAGAGACAGAGCAAACCCACAGCTCCAAGTGGTGTTGGCCTAGAGGTAGGGGTAGCGTTGTGACTGGGATGGAGAGGCAGCCTACACCTGCAGTTGGAGTTAGGCTGCAAAGGGGCTGCCAAAGGATGGTTTAGATAGCAGAAGGGTTACCAAAGGGCGGTGTCGGCTGCAAAAATTCTCCCCATAGAGCTTGTTTGTAGGCATCGTTGTTGGGCCATAGTAAGTGTCTGTATTATATCCATATCAGAAGAGTGTTTAAAATAATAATTTCGGAAAACAAAGGGGAAATGTACAAATTTTGTATTATATAGGTTTAGATGGGTTTTTTGTTTCAGTTTTTTGGTGGGTTTTGGTTTGCGTTTTTTTTTTTTGGAAAATAGTATTAAAACACTCCAGCAGTTGAAAATATATTATACAATTCTTGTTTATAGTGAGGTAGAGGACTCTAGAGGAGGAAAAAAATGATGGATATTGCAAAATGGTGTATTTCTTTCTGGAATTGGAATAGTAAATAATGAAGCACACAGTAAAATGTGACCAAAAGCCCTCTGGTTTTCATTACTTAGGTGCATGATGTTCTGTGGTGTTCAGCATCTAAATCTCATAAGAACTTCTAAAAAATATTTGCAATAAAATTTTATATTTAAATAGCACCAATCTAGTTCTACTCTTTTGATTTCAGTGTGTGTGTGTGGGGGGAGGGGTGGAAAGGAAAGCAGTGGTAAATGAAAACTGCAAAAGTTATTGAAGGATGTGCCGCTTCTCAGTGTGTATAAACTGGTGCACGGAGAAGCCCACACCACAGCAATGTTCCTTAATTCCATCCTTTTCCATCCTGTCTAAAGCCAAGTCAATTAATGAAAACTATAGAAACGAACCTTGCGAAGTGGGTGCTATTGACACATTTTGTAGGATGTGGATTTTTTTTCTTGAATTCTCCTTGCCAAAAGAAAGGTATTTTATTGTCAGTTGGGTCTACTGTATGGTGATGAAACCCATCAGTTCACCTGTCTGCATTTTTTGTGACATACTTGATGTCCAATGCATAAAAGAAAAGCTCAGCCATCAGCTAGTCTGCTCTTCCTCTTGCAGGGATGGAGTGCACAGTCAGCACTACAACACAAGCGTTCCCCTTTACTGTTCCTCTCCCTTTGCCACTGGAGACGCAGAGTGGGTGGGCAAGCTCTGCCGCTGAGACCTTCAGAGCTTCTGCTTCACCATATGCAGAATGTGGACTTGGCCACCAGAGGCACAGAAACGGGTGCGAAGTGGCTGGCATAGCCCATTTGCCCCCATGGACAACAGATGCAATTTTCTGAGTCTATATTATTTCTACAATGTAGTCCCCACACGCTAGGATCAATAGACTAGGATTTCAGCCTATTCTCCATGAGAAGTTCATGGACAAGTCCTTAAACTGTGTTTTTACACAAAGTCTCTGATACGGTTATAAATTGTGTCTAACCATAAAGTCATATTTCAGCTTTCCATCACTACTGGGCCAGAACTCAAGACCAAAATTAGCCTCAGTACACATAGAATCATAGAATTATCTAGGTTGGAAGGGACCTTTAAGGTCATCTAGTCCAACCATAATGCCTTTCCTGAGTGTCTAGAAAAGGAAGTGGAGGAAAGAGGAGGCACAGACAGGATGAATTACATTTTTCATTCATTGTAATCCATTGCCTGGGAAACTCTTAGCAGGCAAGGTATTTGATCCAGTTTTTAGAGACAGAGGGCTTGCAAACAGCATAGTCTCTTGGGTATATTCCTTCTCAGCTCCCCCTCTATCTCCTTCCCAGAGCCCACGAGCAGGTGGAAGTGAAAATACTTGTAAATAACAAACCCACGTGGGCTGAATCCATGCTCTGCAGTAATACCAGCAGTCCCTCATTCTTTCCTAAGGATGAACCTTATAAAAATAGCTGGCATATGTTTAATGTCTTTCATTTTTACAAGACAGTTAAAGAGACCTTGACAGCACATACTGTGGAGACAAAAGTGGGTGCGCTGTTTTCACACTGAGAGTGTGTACTCTCAGCTGCCATTTAGACAGTTTAACCCACAATCAGCTGCAAGGCTTGGATGCAGATTTGAACTGCTCACTCCCAGGCCATGACAGACTTTGTCTTCGATTGCTAAAACGTATGTGTGTGTAGATGTAGCAGCTAGGTTTAAAAGGAACATAGGTCAAAGCAAAGGAGGTCAGCAGATTCCCAGGTTTGTGCTGCTATCTGGTGGAGTCAGCTTGGAAAGGAGGCTTTTCAGGAGAGGCAGGGACTAAGGAGCTGATCAGGAACTGTCTCCCAGAGGCTTTTTGGAATCAAAATTTGGCATTGAAAGTCATGTCACTAGGAACAGTTCACAAGTACCATAAGGTAGCAGGCTGGAAGCAAGGGAAGCATGCTGGAAGCATGTCAGGTATAGGTAGGGCTAGGCACAGTAGATAAGCTCTTTCCTGCTATTCCAAAGACATTGGTAGCATACATCACGATAGGCATAAAATCATCTTGGACAATGTCTGGCCCTTAGTCAAGTGTACAATGGATAGCAGCCCAGAGGGTAAGGTGTGAGCTTTGGACCCAGAAGCGTAGCCTTTTCCCCTCGCTATCATGCAATGTTAAGAGGACTAATTCATGAAGTATTTGGATAATCCTTGTTAAGTAGAGGACTCCAAAGCTGGATCAGAAATCTAATTCTTCTTGCCTTCCCTGCTCCTGTCAATCTAACGTGTCTCCTTGAGGCAGGAATAAAGAGGAATAAAGCTGTGCACCCCTCCCTGTTCCTCACTGACCACTACAGATACTTTCTTTGTGTGAGTGGTTGCTCTTAACTGTGCTGCCTATGGCAGCTTCTGGCCTGGCTTGTGGAAACCCTTGCTTTAGCCCCAGGTTTGGTGTTTCCCCTCCTCAGACTTGCTCATTTCAAAGTGGCAGTGAAAGAAGTGTCTGTCATGGCAGCAGTCTCTTCACTAGAGCTGTGGGAGAAGGAAACAGAGTGTTTTGAAAGAAAATTCTCATGTCACCATACACAACAGCCCTAAGCATCACTGGGAACTAGGAAGGGGAGGATGAGGCAGTTATGGTCTAAAATATCATCAAGCAGGTACCCTGAGAAGCAAGGAGGACATGGACTGTCACTCACAAGATCAGGCAGCAAAAAGGCATGCTGTCTTGGCGCTACAGAAGCCAGATGGATTCTCGTGAATGGCCTCCGTATTAATTAAAGGCAACTTCCTCAACTGATAAACTGCTTTAATACAGAGCAGCTAGTCTAATTTTATTTTTGAGGATGAAAGTGTGATAAAAATTATATGCATTCAAGCTCCTTGGTTGGTTCAAATTATTTATAACTTTTCACAGCCTAAGCTTCTGTCAAGTTAAATTTCATTGCTTCTAAAAATGATATTCTAGATTGGAGTGCTAAATGGGAAAAACTGTCAGGGAAGGAGAAATTTCTGCTATTCAGTTCTATATTTTTTTCTAACCAGGTTTTATTTATTCTGCTGGAGCTCAGGTCAGTTCATTCTGAGAGTCATGCATTTATTATGATACTGAAAAAGAAAAACACCTCATGTATATGAAAAACTCCCACTAGATCCCCCAAATATCTTGCATAACATTATTTTGTATTATGAATCTTTAGTCACACTGAAAAGCTCCTTGTAAATTTAGAAAGAATTGTTTCTCTTTCCTATTGTGTTAAAGACTGAATTTAGTTGGATATATATCTAATGATAGACACAATAAAACTTAAACACGTTACTTTCATCATGATTTTTGGAGTTCTCAGGTTTGGGGTTATGAATTCACCATTTACACCATGTTCCTTGGGATCTTTTGGTGGAGTGGCTACTTTAACAGGAAAAAGCTCTGACAAATTCAAGAATGAGCAACAGGAGAGGTATTGTCAAAAATAGCCAATAATTGACAACCATTCTTGTAGGGTCAACCAGACAAGACATTTGTGTCTGTTCTTTCTTTCTCTTTTTGTGTTCTGCAGGTGCCTTATTGCAATGGTGGCTTCGTCTTGCTGGAAACTAATTATTAAATGTATCAGGTGTCAGAGCTAGATCAAATATTAATTTACTCTCTTTATGATGTTACAGTGCTACCCTTACTTTGTTCAGGGTGAACAAATGTTTGAGCTTCACTCTGCGATCTATTTGGAATGAAAGTTCTTGTAATGTGGCTTGTTGAGGAATCTGGCTCCAAAATTTACATGAATGCACATATATTTGATAAGGAAATTTGAACTGGCGAAGCCATTTAGATGTTAGTTGTTTTTAACGTAAAAATAAAACCTCTAGTGTTTTAAACTACATCTAGTATTTTTTTTCCTTAGAGCTTTTATTTATATACTTGTATAGAAACATTGTTGGTGCTCTTATGCCATGTGTATCCCTTTAAGAGATAATCCTTCATTTACCTGTGTAATTGGAAAGGAAAATGTTTGCTAACAAAATACAGTCATTGCTTTGGTTCTTAATTTCCTGTTTATGTTGGAATTGATAGGTGTTTCTGCATCAAGAAGGAAGGAGCTGGTCATCTATGAATAACTCATTTACATTGTAATCACAAAGCTATAGCAGACTGTAACCCCTGATTCAATAACCAAAAAGTACCCATCGGTCTCAGCAAATTGGATGGCCCAAATCTTGCCCATAAACTCAATCCAGAATGAACCAAAGGGCATCCCAGCAATCTGTGTAGGATAATCAAGACTTGGCTTGGTATTCAGTAACACAGGGTAATGTATTTATTACTGTAGCATATAATGTTTCATTTTGTAATTGCATTCTTTCCTACCAGAACGCACTGACAGAAGTGTTTTAAAATATATTTAGCTTTGTGTGATGTTGTATCTACATGGAAGCTAGACTTTTATTTAAATAGTCACGTTTGAAGAGTCATTCTCATTTGTTGTAATTTGCTTTAATTTCTATTTGTTTTCAAATTTTTTTCCCAGTGATAGTACTTCAATTAAAAGGTATTTGAGCACCTCATTCTGATTGATTCAAAAGGAGGAAAGCAGACGGGCATGTTGGAGGAACTGGCCTGAAGTCCTTTACGTATCTACAGAAAAAGACTTAGAAAAGCATAGACAAGAGAAAATCTAGTTCTGAATTTGTCTTTTAATTTTTTTTTTTTTTTGATTGATAACACAGGTAAGAACCAAGAATATTGGTAGATTTCTTTTATGACTCAGAAGACAATTCAGTAGAAATTAGATGCAGCTGTATTCAGTAAATCCTATATACTAGTCATCAAGACTGATACGGCTTTCAGGATAAAGCTGAAGTTTTTCTTAATTTGTGAAAACCTCTTTTCATTTTTGCAGTAGGATAAACTTGATGGTTTAATGGATCAGCATTTCTTTGAGAGTCTTTTACCCAAAAGCTAACTTAGAAAAAACCGTGACATGTAGTTAGTACAAAGTGTCACCTGAATCATTTATATAACATTCCTCCCACCGCACTGCTCATAATATCTTTAAAAATGCAGGTGAAGAGCTACAACAAAAGTGGTAATGTAAGGGAAAAGCCTGAGATTTGAAACGACAGCACAAGAAGTACAATTTATACTTCACCTTATAAAAATGATAAGACCAAGGCTTTTCCAGGTCATAAACAAACCGAAAACTGTTGTATGAGAGAACCAGCATCTCTGTGCTTTTATAATGCAGTGAGTATGCATTTACATTGTTTTACATATACATGCACTAGTCAAATAACCATGATGTTTGTCCACAAATCAGTAGTGGACAAACCCAAAATAGATTCTTTTTTTTTTTTTTTTTTTTAATCATGTTTAGTAGCAAAAGATGGCAGTTGAAAAAAGGTAAATATGTTTTATTTGTCAACTTCACAGAACAGAACATACGCATTAGAGACTGGTTCTCTGTTAATGTTATGGTCACCATGTTAACATGAGTTGGAGTGTCACTGGATCAGATAAACAGTTTAAATTCTGTTCTGTGTAGTTATTATGGTGCTAAAGAAATTTTCACTGCCCTCTGCATATTTACTTACATTTGTACAACATGAGGTCATTGGGCCTATTTAGGTTGAAAGAGGAATTCATCACTAGTAATTAATTTTAAGACAACTGAAAATTAAATTTAAGGACTTAAATCTTGTCTGTTGTATGCTCATGTAAATTGAGATTAATACCTCCAAAGTCCACATAACCAAGGAAAGAATGTACCTTTAAGAGGTTTGCACAAGAACTAGCTGGGAGTTGATTTTGTGTTGTGCAAATGCCTGTGCTGCATAATGCAGGTCACTTAGGGTGCGTGTTTTGAACAAAATAGGCATCAGACTTCTCTTCAACCAATATTTTTATCACAGCTTCTCCACCCCAGCACCTGGTCTCAGGCTTTTCCCATTCCTAGGACAAGCAATCTAGATGTCCACCGCAGGACTGGTACTCCCACTTCCAGCGTGCAGCACAATGGCTCTTTTCAGAGATCCTACCTGCCACACACAACGGGTTAGGTCATCTAGGATCTCCTACATGAATTTGCCACACAGAGTTGGAAACAGAGCCACATTTAATCTACAGCAATATTTTAATACAAGTAATTTCACTGAGTGAGGGGCCAAACTTGCAGGCCCTCTCCATCATGCCACTCATGGTTGTTTCCTTAGTGGCTGCTCAGACTGTTGCTAGAGGGCACTGAGAGGCAGGGATCCTCTGCCCACATGTCTAGGACCTCCATTTAAGCCCAGCGCTGGATGGTTGGTCTGTATCTCAGTTAAGGTGATTGTTGCACTTATTTTTAGCCTTCTCTCCTGCTCCCCTTGGTTGCGGGAGAGTCCCGGGGTCCTGGCTGGTCTCAGAACTTAATTCATTCCTGGCTGTGCCTGGGGCTACCGATGGACCTGTTTCCAGCCCATGGCTTTGTTTGTCCAGCTGAGCCCCTGCAGAACTGTGTTGCGGTGGGTGAGGACACTGCCCTGCCGGGGTCACCTTCAGCTCCCAGCCTGTTCCCCCTGCTTCTGCTGCTCCCTCAAAAAACAAGTACATTTTAATATTTTTCAGTATAAGTTTCTTTTCGCTTTCCACAGTAAGGCCCCTTCAGCATGAGATGGTAGAAGCTACAGTATTTTAAGAAGTTATTTTTATAGCATACAGTTGCATTAGAATGCCATCATGACATATATTTTAAATAACATGAAGGGATGGAAAACGAAACAATAAAACACAGCTGGCATGTTTTAGCGTGCACTGCTCTGATCCCCGGTTTACTGACAATATAAGACCTCAGGGGTGAGGTGTTTATACAAATTTAGTCTTAACACCCTATTGTGCTTTACCGTTTTGCTTTATTTTCCTCAGTCAACTTTTGTACTTTGTCAAAACGTTTCTTGACTTTCTCCGGGAGCTATAGTATATATAGATATACAACCAGCAGGTTTTGCCATTATTTCCTAATTTTGTAATTCTGCCCTGGTATTGTAAAACCATGAAATAGCTGAAAGCAAAACAGCACTTCTCTTATAAGCCATATACTAAATCAATTTATGCGATTAATAGAGGAATGGAATTCAGTGGTCTCTCATATAAATAAGAGCTATTCATCCATGTAAGGGTTTTCAAGACCTTATCCATATAGTTTAGGTAAAAATATTTCTCATAAACCTCCACTGCCGATTAGAGAATCCAGGATGTCTTGACAGGGTTGACTGTGAAAGCAAGTGCACCTGACCTGCTGAACAACACGGCTCCAGGGCAATTACACTCGGACGAATCTTTTTGCATTGAAGAGACGACTGTTTGTCAGCAAGAGGCACTGTGCAGCTCATGGCATTAGCTCTCACCACCGCCCCCACTATTTACCTCACATTTTACATGACACCTGCGATGGCGTATTTTCTAGATATTGACCTATCAGCTATTGAAAATTATATATTTGCATCAAAGCAATCATTCAATGCCAAAGTAAGCAAGTAGGGTAATATCTGTACTAATAACAATACCTGAAAGAGGAAATACCACGGAAGAGGGTCTAGCCTGGATGATACACTCAATAAAACCATTCATCGTTACATTCTTGTTTCTCGGCCAGATGAATCATTAGTAGCTATATACACTGATGCCTAACGGATGTTTTATGTCACAGATGCCCATAAGAGTGAAAATCCAATCTAAGGGAGAACTGCACTGTGTATCAAAAAAGTCTGAGCTGATGGTCAAGTTCTCATTAGGATGTTAAAGACACGGTGGATCCAAGCCCTTCTTTTTCATATTGAGGCTCTGCCGTGGTTATCAACATGTGTTGTTACAGAGAGGTCTACCTCAGCTATGATTTCAAATTTAGAAATTGAAACTAAAACAAATTTTGGTTGCCTAATGTTTAACAAAAATTCCTTCCCTAGGTTGTGTAATAGAATATTCTGTACTGGGATATTGGCAGAGGGCATTTCTGGAGAAGGATCTTTGTAAATTAAGAAAAATTTGATCTGGTACCCTAAGGCTTGGATTTACAGGCATCAGTGTCCTGCTGCAATGCGGAACTTCCACTCAGCTCTTTTCTGACAACAACTCTCAAGTGAGAAGGGGAGTAGATTACAGAGGACTCTTCTTACAGGAAGTGGCCTACATTTTATTAATTATTGGGGTTTTCTAATCTTTTACATAGGTCACATTTTAATAAATCCAAAGAAGTAGAAAGGTAATGTACAGTGTCATCTTGCTCTTTTCAAGCCTGTGTTGTAAAAAAGAGTGAGGAAACCATATGCCTTGCTTATAACATTATCTTACTGATTTATTTTTTTTAAATACGCTTGTACATGCGCCACATGGCTCAGAAATTTTATAATCATGAAAAATTGGTAATATATCAATATTGTAATAATCACAGTTGGGAATCCCTTTGGATAACAGAACAATTGTTCTCTAATCATCTTCTATACCTTGCTGGGCTGCTTTACTCTGTTAACATTTTTGTTCTTAACTTTCAGCTTAGTTCAAGCATAGCACTGACATGTAGAATCTTGGTTATTAGAATTCCATACTGCTTCAAGACCAAGAGCTGTGCAGCTGTATTATATTGCGGGGTTGGCTCTGCATAGGCTGTTTTGCTGCCCTATTTTAATTAAGAATATGAGTTTTATGGTACTACACTAAGTTCCTCATGAAAGTAAGGAATATTCAACAGTAAACAAATGTCATAATGCCTACATTAGAAAAATGCAGGGTGTGTATGGTTTTTTTTCCTGATCTTACTTGTTTGCTTGCATTTACAGATACCAGGGCTGGCCCAGAAGGCTTTGAGTGCAGGTATCTCTGTCATAACAGGATTCATCTTACAGAGGTATCACTAATTTCAGCTGTAGTGAATTTAACATTAGATTCTGCATTTTTTAATTCATTGCCAAATTGCATACACTGTAGTTAGATGTTTGTAGATATGTGATTAAAGTTTGCAAAAAGGGGGTATTTTGTTTAAAGGGTTATTCAAACACGTTGGAAGGCAGCATATGAATTCATAGAATTATGGAATTGCCTGAATTTGACTAGAACACATGATGCATGGTATTTCTTCTTACCCTGGAGAATACTAAGCAAAAGCTTGCTGAAATTATTTCCATAAGCCAAGGATACAAAAAGTTTAAGAGACCTTAGGCTCCAGTTGCTTATGACTACAAGATCACTATTAAAATTATTCACCCCAAGCTGATACATTACTGTTTCACTACTTTGTGCAAGTAATGAGGTATCATTACCCTGATTTATTTCTATGCCATAGGCAAATTTTATTAAAATACTGTAGAGGTGAACAGATAGTCTAAGTGAATGTCTACAAGTTGCAAGTTTCTGCAACTAAAATGTAAGTACCTAACGTAGTACAAATGCCTGCATAACGTTGAGAACAATACTATAGAAGCTAAACAGGCTTATTTTGACATTTTAGCAGCATCTCACACTGACAAACAGGGGAACTGCGATTCAGTGCAGGAAAAACTGTAAAACAGAATTTGTCAAACTCCAGGAACAGGTGAAAGACTTCTGGTGGATTTTTATATGCCTCTCCTAGACAAAAAAAATCTTGTACAGCACTTCCACTTTCTACAGCATTTCTGCTCTCTAATGACCTCTTTATTCCTATGTAGGTTTTTTCCCTGGTCTTTACCCTTTACACATACAGCACGGCTTGAACAGTCCAGAATTAAAAGCAAGATATTCTTCAGCTGGGACTTTGCTATCCCATAATCAAACCCACTTATAAAAACTAAGCAATACCAGAATACATCGTGTGGCTAGAAGACCTCCAAGTAACACACAACATTATAGAAGTGGTTTCAGTGATTCAGTAGCTGGTAGCCCTCTCTTCCATGTCGGCAACGATCTGCTTATGGAGCCTTGCATCACAGCTATTGTCAAGTGTTGCATTCCAAGAGGTATATGTGTAAACCATCTTTCATAATGCCCATGATCTATAGATATGACTTGGAAGAATTTATTTCTCCATCAAACTGTTTCCAGAATCAACAGTGTTTTGCTTTTATCATTTTTTTCTCCAGAAGTTTGAGTGCTTGTCTGAAAATTAAAAAAAACAACCCAAACTATTACTGAGTTAAAAATTAGCTACTTTTTGTATTTTGGTTGCAAAAAAAAAGAGAAGGATATTTTTGTTCAGGTGGATTTTCATGGAGCACCCTAAAATTTAGCATGTACAGAAGTTTTCTACTGAATTTTCTGTTTCATAACAGAGGTTTTAAATTAATAATTTTGACCATAAAAGAACTCAGAGTAGGTGTCTATATGGAGGAACAAAATCTACTGAAACAGTCTTACTCAAAAACACTTTTGCTTCAGGGTCTTTTCTTGAGGCTGTTGATGTAAATGCTGATAGATCTGTGACCATCCAGAATCAAAGCAATTCTGCCTCTGGATGTTTGGTTAGTAAATCCAAGTAGAACTTTGATATGTGAAATTATTATAGGTTGCATTTTCCTTCATAGTATTTTATGTCCCTCTGTTTCTCTTGAGGTTACCCCCCTGCCAAATATATGTTGTCATAAAGCTTGATTATGGTGGCATTAATGTTTTCTGTGTTATTATTCTTGATTCTGCTTAGGATCAACATTATGGAGCATCAACAGTAATAATTCTAAAAGCAAAGAACAGAAGGAAAGAGCCATGCTTTTAATTCATTTAAAAACCAGAACAAATCTGAAAACTAAATCAATTGTTGGACAAATAGAAGAGTCTGCTATTCCAATGTTTTAAAATCCAAAGTGGACACTCTCACTGGCATGTGTTCAGCATCATTTTCAAGAATGGTAATATTCAGGTGGCTCAGAGATATTTTATCTTAAGTTGCATGAAATTCAAAGTTCAGGGGTTTAGTTTACTTGAGGCAAAGGTAGGGGATGGTGACTGACATTCATAAAGCAATACTCAATGCTTTAAATATGGTTGTCTGTTGAACTATGTTGAAATACTACTGCATTTTTGTGCAGTACTTTCTATGTCACATTTTGCTTTGTATTTGCATTGAGCTTGAAGAGCTGCTCTAAGAGCCAAAGAGCAAATACTGCAATCAATCCCTGGCACAGTTTATTGCGGTGTTCTTCAGACCTTTGAGGGGTAAACCACAGTCAGTACTGGATAGATAATGCTAAGGAAAGTTTTCCCTGTAAATAGGTAGCTTAATCTCATCCTGGAGAGCACAATCCTACAAATTAATTTCCAAAAATTTTATTTCTTTCTAAGGAAAGATAATGTTTTATATTTTTGCTCTTAGAAAACACTTTCTGGGGAAATATATCTTTGAATATTCTCATGTTATTGATGTTCTAAGACACTCAACAGGATGGAATGCAGAGTTCCTTTCCTGTTTTTTCACGGAATACCTTAAATTTCTTGCTCCTCCTTCAACTTGGCACTGATGGCCAAAGTCCTGATTATTCCTAATATAAGAATAAAATCTCTGGCAACGTTCTGAAGTTAAAAAGAAGTAGTTTTTCTTCAGTGGTGAATAAACTGAAAGAGATCTGTATCTCCACATCTCCTCAGGAAGGAGCATTTCACTACATTTTGGCTGCTACAAGCACTAAAAAACGGAGGCTTCTCTGAGATACTGCTAATATTTTATACAGACTCATAGCTAATTTTCACTAAAAAAGGAAGAAAGGGAGGAAATATAAGCTGAGCGAATTAGAGTTGTCTGGTTTTAGGATTTGTCCTAAACTCCAGATCAAGCATAGTACAGTATAATTTATTTTAAAACTCTTTTTAATTTGCTATACATTACGATTAGGTAAGGGTCTCGCTTTCTGTTTGTCTTTGAAGAGATGTTTGTCAGTAAAGCAAAGGTGCTCTAGGTTCCCTGTAAAGCGGAGTCTCCATGGATTTGCATTTGAGGGGTCTTGATTGTAGGGCATCAAAGAGAAAAGCAGGGATGATCTTCTCGTTAGGTTTACACATACCTCAAAAGACCATTTAAGATGACAGACCAAGTTCTACCTAATAATCAGGAAACTCCTTGAATTTTACAATTACTGTACCGTTACCAGTGTTTGAGGTTTAGGGTTTGGGGTTTTTAAATATATAACTGCAAATATTACTTGCTACCTGCAGTATGTTCACAGGAATCATTAAAGGCACCTGGTAAATACTTAGATTAGGAGTAAGGTTAAAAGTTTGGTAATGTTTATCTACACAAACACTTGAAAGAATAACATGCTCTCCTGCCTTTCGCAGATACCCCTATAGAGAATGCCTTTCCATGTCTCAGGATATTTAAGTACCAATTCTCAGGCAGTTTTAAATTTATTTTTTTAAGGGAAAACGATATGACATGTCAAATAAACAGTAACAAAATAACCATTTTTAAACTTTAGAAAATAGCTTTATGATGTTAGTTTTATTCTGTAAGATAATAATAAACAGGATAAATGTCTGAACAGTAGGTTTAAAATACAATTTAGCTAAAATGCATGCAGTTCTTTTGGAAATGCAACAAGCAATAATTTTGTTTACAGTCTTACAAAATGCCTTAATCAGGACATTTTCTCCTTTTTTAAAAGAAGGAAAAAAATAGCATTAATAATTTATTATTTAGAGTGAAGTATATTAAAAAGGACGCAGTTAATGTTATAGCCCAATACCCAAAGCCCTTGAAAATCAGGACAGAATTTAAGCAAAGCTGTCATTCAGCCTTTGGCTACTTTCAATGTAACTGAGGAGATTAAAGTGCACTCAACCCCCATATCCTCTTTTATCATCTTCATGACTTAAATTCTTTTGTTTTCCAGACTTCCAAAAAGCACATTCAAAGTTTGCAGAGCTTTTTCTTTCCATTAGATTTTGCTTTTTCTAGGGACTTAAAAAAAAAAAAAGACCAAAAGCTGTACCACAGTGGCATCTGGCTTTCAGTTGAATAATTAATCACCCTCCCCCTGTCATTCAGATGGATAATAAATGCTGCCTAATTTCATAAAAATGAGTTTATCTTTTCACTGGTATGAAGCGATTGTAAGTTTTGCTTTTATATATCCTTTTTATATATCCTTTTTATTTCTAGCAGAGTATGTGCTTCAACAGCAAGTATATTGCTCATGGTATCAACAACTACAGCTATAAATTCACAAGATTCAGTGCAAGCAAGGTTAGTATACATTATTTCAATATTGCTAGGCATTTTTTACTTTTACCTTAGCAGTATATTCAATATTGAAAAATATTAGTATTCCTTTATTTGTTCCAGAAATAATTTTCTGGCATTACTAATTCTTTTAAGTTTTTGATGTGCTTTGTTTTTTTTTAAACAATTCACAACTTTAAGTTTCTAGAGACACTTGAGCACAATAAGAAATAGCTGTGGGTTTTCTGTAAGTTGACTCATCATCACAGAATGTTTTTAATGAAGTTAAAATAATTCGTTACAAATATGTGTCCAGTTCAGACTTCTATTGTGAAACAAAAGATATCATGAAATTTATATTGCTTATATCACGAAGAAAAGTCAATGACCTGAATATGTCAGTCAAAATGTTTATGCACTTATCACACATGGGGTGAAGAATTATGTCTTCAGCTCTGCAAGGACAGGAAAAGCATAATGCAAAGAGGTCAGTAAGAATTTCTCCATCACTTAGATCGCATTCTGTAGGCAGCAGGCAGTAGAAATATTTGACATCAAAGTATTTCCCTTTTCCTCTCAGAACAGGAAAGCTAGTGAGAGCATTTCATACAGTTGTTACCACACGATGCCATTACGCTAATTATCACGCGTTGGTAGCGCACAACGTGCTCACCCTCAGCTCTGCAGCAGAGCGCGGGTGAGCGAGGCAGGGGCTGTCACTGCCATCCCAGGTGAGCCACACGGCGTGACACAGGAGGCTACAACCTTCTCCCTCCGTACCCACACTCCTGTTTCTCCTCCACTACATTTAGAGGTACAATTAAAGCAGTGGAAGTAAAACTGTAGGTATTGTATAGTAGCTATGCTTTATCACATGGAGGTTTTTATTGCCATATTTCTTGTTCCTGTCACAGAAGAGAATGATGGGGAAAAGTTCATAGTGCCTATGAACTGTTCTGGTGCTGTTCTCCCTTAATATAGCTGTACCCTCATTGGCATGAAAAAGGAAAAAACACCTCTGAAGTCTCTAAATTATGTAATTAAAAGAAAACGAAGACCCACAGGAATTATACATGAAGAATAAAACCAGGCATATTTAGTTTACATAGGATAAAGTGTAGTTGCACTTCCAGGCATAAAACATCCAGTAAGTTCCAAGGGTTAGAAAGACACTTTTAGCTCTCTAATTGTGGTCACTATGGCAGTTACCTGGATATAAAGAAGCACCTGTCAATGACTATTGTCATCAGCAGGATGTGATACTAGAAGATGTTGTGATCTTTAGGAAGGCCTGAAAATTACCAAAGCATCTGTGCTGTGTGGTAAGCAAACCTAGTATAATTGTAGCATTAAGTCCATTAAAATGTATCACTTCGGTTTAGGCTTTCAATTCAACTGAGTAGAATAGAAGTGATCCTGAATAGAAAAGAAAGGATTATTTCATTAGTTGGAAACTGGATTCTTTCTCTGGAATCATAACCTGGTAGCCACTGGAAATAATAACTCAAACATTTGTGTGTGGCAAATGCAAGTAAATTAAATGGTTTGGATCTAGTTGCCAAATGCCTTCTGAGAAGCATACCAGTACCCAATGGGTACAAGGTGGAGAGGTCTGATAAATAGGATATAAGGGGGAAATGGAGAAACACAGAGGTACAAGGCTGAAGAAATGTAAAAAAATCTTTTTTAAATAGAATGTAATGTTTCTGAGATTAGAGAAATACTGTAATAAATTAACAAACTGCTTATTTAATCAATTTGTAGATCTACAAACCAGAAACTTCATCCCCAGCTGTTTGAAAACATGACTGCTTCTAATTTATAATCCTATGAATTCTGAAAGAAAGAGATAAAGAAAAACAATTCAGATAATACTAGGTAAAGTATATGCATCATTTATTTATAATTTATTTATATATTCTTCTAATACGGCATTTTAAAAGTAAGTCTTTTCTATACTAGGTGAGAATTCCATTTAAATGGCAATAGGTTACTAAATTGCATTAAGATAACACAGTTCTATGAAGAAGCCTCAAGCGAAACTGCACGGCTGGTATTCTACTCCCAGCAAGCTTTTACTGGAATTTTATCTGACATGCTGTTGACTGGCTTTTCACATCTTGGTTATTAAACTAACAATTAAGGAAAATCAGAAAAGCCTATGATTCATAAATTGGTATGTATGGTCTAATATATGAAGTATTTTTCTGGAAATGTAGGAAATCAAAGCTCTAAAGCTAAAGTAACCATTTAAATTGAGAAAGGAACAAGTAGAAACACCAATCATTAAATACTTTTTATTCAAGAAATGGCTCATTATCCTTTTGTGTGACTCATGAAGTCACCATCAATCAGCTATGTAATCTGTAATTATATAGCATTTCTCTGCCAACATGGGTGCAAAAAAAATCCATAGCTAGAATTTTATTAACTCTGACTCAAGGGACTGCTAAAGGATATTGGACTTTACAGTCATGATTTTTGAAAATTACTACTTAATTCGCATGCCTTAATATTTGGATTTTCAGATGGAGATTTTTTTCATGACAACTTCAGTAATAGCAAGGTACCCATCCTTTGAAAGCCAGCCCCTTTTAAATCAGTTCAGTGACTTCCTTCTCCAACGTCCAAGATTAAAACCATCATAGAACAAATCAGAAATCCTGCAGAGAAAGTTATTAAACAACATTATGTGTTTCTTAGTGCCGTGAGGTGATATTTTGCTTGTAATAAACATGTAGTGTAACTATGGGGCATTTTCCTTATGCGCATACATATTTGATCCTGTTTAAAAACACAATGCATTGAGTAAAAAAATGAAAATTCTTTTTTTCTGTCCTTAATTGTTGCATTTCAGATGCATTTTCTTCTGTTTACTTGGCTCATTGACTGCCAATAAGAACACCTGTCTTTTCTTCTACCTGCTTTTTTTAAAACATATTCTTATTACTATCACCAAAGTTTGAAAGATCTCCTTACTCGATATATTTTTTTGAAATACAGAATTAAATCAAAGACCTTTCAACATTGCTTGCTATGCTCTCTCCAAAATGTGACTTCCGCTGTTCTCTCACATCCCATTCCCTCAAACATCTCTTCCAAATTACTCCCCTTTCCTCCCCAATCCATACCCCCAAGGAAATCTTTCACATTTCTATTTCAATATCTGATGACAAGATAAAAAGCAGTATGTAAGGTAAGGATAGAACGCTAATTGATATAAATGAGAAATGACAGTAATGGTCTCTGTTTGAGCCATGGCTGGAGACTTCTGTATAATGAAAAATCTTCCTTACTTAGTATTTTTTATCCCTCTAGTAATATTACCTAAGATAATGTTTTATTAGATTTTTGAACCAAAGTCTTAGCCCTGTTCTGCAAAGTTGAAATATAATAATGCATAGAAGATTTTTTTCATCTTTACAGCATTTCTAGAATGGGTTATCTTTTTTCTAGAAATATGGAAGAAAAAAAATATTGGCAACCTGCATTGTAATTAGTCTGCTTTAATAAGTGATAAATGGTTTCATTATTATTCGGTTCTGGCCTCTCAAGAGATTTCAGAAGTTTTATTCTAAATTAGAATGTTTTTTCATAAATAAGATTTCATGTGTGCGTGTGACTGTAATACAGAAAACTGACAACTACCTTTCCTTTCCTGAGTCAAGCAGTGTGACTGCTATACAAAAAGAAAAGACGATGCAACATTCATTGCTTCTGCGGTAAGAAGAAAGGGTTCTGGCAAGGTGTGAAAATAATGCCATGTTGCCTTTTACTTTATATACTGTTAGAATTGGATCTTGCATTTTAAAATTTTCTTGTTTGAAATACTGCTCATGAACTATGCCAAAATAACAGAAGTTTCTGCTATGCAGCTCTAAGATTTGAGAGACAAGGAACACCACATCACACAACAAACAAAACCCCACCATTGGAAATCATCACCAATGAAGACGAAAATAGAGAGACCAGGTAAGTTAAAAGTAAAATTGCCGAGAGTCTTCTAGGTGACCTGCGAAAGTCTGGCTCTCCCCTTCTTTGGCTCTGGGTCTTTCTGCTGCTTATGGACCACTTAGGCTGGTTTGGAAGAAGCAGCTGTGTTGCACAGCAGCTGAGGCAAGGCTCTTTCTCCCTGCATGTACTGACCTAATCACAGCTTCCCAGTTGCCTCCCTGGAAAACTCTTAATTACACTTTACCTCAGGTGGAAGAAAGGGATAGCTTCATAGGTGGATATTTATTTAAAATTTTGAAATAAGAAATAAATATTGTCCCAATAATAACACGCTAAAAGCACTTATACATTTGAAAATCATTCTAAGAGGTATTTGTCGGACAATGCTTCAAGGTTTATGTAGCTTTTGAACAGCTGGAATTGAGACTTTCAGATACTAATAACTTAGTCAAATTTCAGTGACTAATTCATAAGATTGCCGACAAAGCCCATATTTACCCAAAAGGAGATGATCTGTTGTCTTGTCAAAACTGAAGTCTTGCTTACAAATTTCAAGTAAAACTAAGAATTATTAACCTCTCTGCATTGACACATTTCCTTTCTATTTTTAAATATCCAGACAGTTTTCAGTGTTTTCAGTTTCCAAGAAGAGCCTAAGGAAGAAATACAACCTGCAAAATTTCAGCCTAAATGCCTGAAGACAGGTGATATGATAAGTAACTGGAGAACAGCGTCCTGCAAGGAACGGAATCTGGTAACAAAAAATTACAGATACTGTACATGTGTTGGCTGCTACAGAAAAAGGCCACATTCACTAGTTGTGTGGAAGGTTTTGCTTAAATCTTACTATTTAAGCTCAAAGAATCTAAAATGTGGTCAAGGAAGGTGCGCTGTTGGACAGGATGAGAAAGAAAACCACCATCCACCAAATGAAGCTGTGAAACTATGTTTCTCTGTGGTTTGAAAAGCAAAAGCCATTCTTAAAACAAACAGCCGCATTCACAGAATCACAGAGTGGTCCAGGTGTGAAGGGGACCCCTGGAGCTCAGCTGCTTCAGCCCGCTGCTCAACCAGGCCCACCCAGAGCTGGTTGCCCAGGCCATGCCCAGACGGCTTTTGAGTATCTCCAAAGAGGGAGATTCCACAACCTCTCTGTGCAACCTGTGCCAGTGCTCAGTCATCCACACAGTAAAAAAGTGATTCCTGATGTTCAGAGGGAACCTCCTGTGTTTTAGTTCATGCCCGTGGCCTCTGGTTCTGTCTTCTGTGCACCCTCCCTTCAGGTGTTTATATCCATTGATAAGATCCCCCCTCAGGCTTCTCTTCACTCGGCTAAACAGCCCCAGCTCTCTCAGACTGTCTTCATGAGAGAGATGCTCCACTCCACACTTAATCATCTTTGTGGTCTTTTGCTGGACTCTCCAGTAACTCCATGTCTCTCCTGTACTGGGAGCCTGGAACTGGATACAGTACTTCAGATGTGGCCCCACCGGTGCTGAGTAGAGGGGAAGGATCACCCCTCTGGATGTTTCAAAACATCAGTGAATAAAAATGGACACCGCAGTTTTGGACTCTTTACATCAAATGAAGCAATTTCATGGGACCTTGCTCATGGGTGAGGGTTTGAGATATGTGGGTTTAATTACTCTTCAATTTGATGAGTATACAGTGGATAAAGCTGGAAGGATTCCTAGGAATGTGAGTTGCTCCTGGCTGTTTACACAGACAAGTACTCCATGTTCTCTTAAAAGAAAAGTAAGTAGTATCAGGACTTCAAATATGACGCTGTTGTGTTTCCTCTCATTGCCACAGTTCAGCTAACTGTCCAGTTTAGACAATGGTAATTTCCTCTGTGTGTACAAATTACGTTTAAGTCTTTAGAAAAAAATGAGGTGAACGGAGCTTTGATCCTCTCTCACCCTCACCATGGTTGTCAGGGCTCGTTTGAGACATGTATTTTGGAGTCACATGGAAATGTGGATTATCAGGTAACTCTGATCCTGCAGCCAATGCCAGCGTTGAAAACCAGTCAATCAGAAAATATTTTGAAAAAAGCATGCCCCCTTGTGCTGTTGTACGGTATGAGACTTCAGTTTTTTGAGACTAGTTGAGTCAAATCAAACTGGAGCCTGCAGCAGTGACATTCTTCCACTGTCCTGAATGGCAAAAAGCCCCGGCTTTCACCGTAGACATGTACTAGCAAACAGCCCCACGCTGTGGACACAGCATGTACTGGTAAAAAACCACGCAAATTTACTGTACTTGAGCTGTCTCTTGTCGCACCCAGCTCTGCCAGGATACACTTAAAATTACAAAGTTGTGATTAATTTAACACTTATTTGCATATTAAATTTGTGTAGAGTATTGGCAAGAGGGGGAACTTTTCAAAAAGACAGTTGGTAGATTTGTTTTTGTTTTTGGTTTTTTTTTTTTTAGTTTAGCAGGGAAAAAAATTAATAGCAGAAATTCTGAAAGAAAAGCTGTTGAGTGGGAAGCGGAGCGGTCCTGGCAGCCCTCTGGGGAGCAGAACTCAGTAGTGCTCTGTAGCAAGATCAGTGGACATCCCACACTTGGTAACTGAGAACAAATGCTGTTCTGAAATATAATAATAACCTCCCCCAGACTTGTTGAATACAAAGTTTTTACGACTGATTTTCTGAAAATGAACTTTTTAAGAATTTTCCAGGGATTCGGCAGACTTGGATAGAGTTCTTTACGGGACATTGCAGAATCTTTCTTCCCCTTCTAGGAAGCTGCTTCTGACCTGATCCTGGATATATCATCTCCTTCCTTCCATTCTATTTTAAGAGGGGGAAAAAAAGGCCTTTACAGTCGTTTCTGCCAACATCCCTTTTAGTTGGCTGTGGGGTGGAGCTGCTCTGGGCAAAGGGAACATCCCTCGTAGCCACCCTCTGTGCAGCACTGCATCTGGAGCTGAAAAGGAAGGTTGTTTCCCAATTTGCAAGGAACAACCGTACATTCAGGAATGAAGAAACGCATACTCCACCTAGTCCCATGAGCTGCCTCTTTCCCCTGGGGCCTATTTAAAGTTATTCTAGTCCTCTTTACTGGACTGCAGCTATTAAGTGAATACCTTCACATTTCAGAGCCTTCAAGCTAAGTAATTGTAAGCAAAGCTGGGGAAAAACTGAGCATGCACTAACTATTGTTCCTAGTGACTCATCGTACCATTTCCCAGAGTGACTATATTGGTGAGGCTCCAAGGCTCCTCCCTTCAGAGCAGATGGTAGAAAATTTTTAATTTGGCATTATTATTGTATAACACCAGCAATCAAGATGACAGTTTACAGAAAGATAGAGAGACGAGATCCCTGCCACCAAGTTCTCACGTTTTGTGAGAAAATAGTTAAAAAAGCAGATGGGGACTTTAAATTGCTGAGGGGCTCCCCCTTCACTCAAATATGCAAAGTGACTTTTATTTTAAAATACAGACCTAGACAATAATAATGTAACACATTATATCACCACCAAAATTAAATGCTTACTCACTTCCCAAACTTTTAATTGGTTTTCCAAACCAGATGCTACGAAAAATAAAAAGAAGAAAAAAGTCTGACTTAGGCTTTATATAAACAGCTAAAAATATATCTCAGGAATTGGTGTCTATCCACACTGTTCTGTTGCACGGACTGCTGCACTGCATTTAGCGCTGGTGTAAGCAATCAGAAAGGAGCCTGTCCAGGGTGGTGCAAAATCTCCCACACTATGGATCTGCTGAGGAGACAGGGAGAAATTTATTCCCTAACTTCCTTTGGCTCCTTGGGGAGCCAAATTGTTTCTCGGGTAATAACTTAGCAAATCAAGCACCTGGCAAACATGCCAAAGAGTAGCAATTCCTCCTTAGACTTGTATTTTAAGTAGCTTAAGGGTAATGATGCCATTGGGAGGTGTCTCTGAATACAGTTTATACAGTAGAATTTGCCTTCTTTTGAATGCAATAATTAGCTTGGCCAGAGAACAGGATGCTCCACAGGAAACCTGTACTCCTACCCAAGTGGAAAAAAAGTAGGTAAGAAACCCTTCCTTGTACTCTCACCTTGGAATTTTTGCAACTAAAGAGATCAAATCACAATGTGCACCACCACATAGCCAGCAATCGGTTGTGTGGGCCTCTTTATTCCCTAAACTGTACAATCATCACTCAGATTTGGGTGACAGAGCTCTGGAACAGGCTGCCCAGAGAGGTGTGGAGTCCCCTTCTTTGGAGATTTTCAAGACCCACCTGGATGCAGTCCTGAGTAACATGCTCTAGCTCTGGGC
>JAOXNO010000024.1:23164240-23210156 GCA_028565335.1 Limnodromus scolopaceus | reverse complement strand
GCACCACTGAAAAAAGACTGGTCCCATTCTCTTGACACCCATCCTTTAAGTATTTATAGGTGTTGATCAGATCCCCCTTCAGCCTTCTCTTCTCCATACTAAAAAGACCCAAGTCCCTCAGCCTTTCCTCGTAAGAGAGATGTTCTAGTCCTCTAATCATCTTTGTAGCCTTTTGCTGTACCCTCTCCAGCAGTTCTCTGTCCTTCTTAAACTGGGAGCCCAAAACTGGGCACAGTACTCCAGATGGGGCCTCACCAGGGCAGAGTAGAGGGGGAGAATGACCTCCCTTGACCTGCTGGTCACACTCTTGATGCTCCAAGGATGTCTGTTTACGGTATACCGGAAACAGAAAATGTGACTAGATAGCACAGCTTTATGTTTCGGCGTGATATGTAAGACACCTTGCCTCTGGAAATTTATAGAAATTTCTTCTGAAGTCTTATGCTGAACCTCATTCTCTAGCATTTTTACTTGTCCAAACTTTTGGCTGGATGATCCACAGTGTTGAGGCTTATACTGAGATGTCTGTGTCTGAATCTCTAACCTCTGCTCCCTTGTTCCCTCCTTTTCCCTTCCAGAATTAAAGAATCATCTGGGTGGCAGCAGGTGTTCACGAGTCCCTATCTGGATTGGACAATTGAGCGAGTGGCTCTCAACGCTAAGGTGGTTGGAGGACCTCATGGAGACAAGGATAAGATGGTTGCAGTTGCCTCAGAGAGTAGCATAATCTTGTGGAGCATTCAAGATGGTGGTAGTGGCAGTGAAATCGGTAATTATAATTGCTTGGGTTTTTAATTTTTGTGTGTGTTTAACCAGAAAGAAGTCTGTGATCTTATTTTGAGGTATGTATGATTAGCACTGTTTGGTAATCAGTTTCATAAAGTGTCTAAACAAGCTATAGTAAGCAACATATTGGAGCTTATTAACTTCTCTGTCATGCTAGAGGAGTCCTTTCTCAAAAACAAAAAGATGAATAATAAAAAAGTAGCCTGGTTACTGAACAGATACTGACTAATACTGTTCAGTTCAGCTTGAGTTTTTGTCTGAAGATGTAAATTATAGTTAAACTTTTGCCTGGACTTGCATTCGAATCTAGGCCATAGCACAAAGGAACTAAGTTTCTGAGATGGAAGGCTAGAGATACTGAGAGATTCTGTTCTCTTCTTTTATTTGTCTTATTAAAGTCATATTTTTACACAGATGATGAAAAGGTTTCAGTTCTCTCAAAGGTAGTTCATAAATGGAATTTGGAAGTTGAAAATTTCTTCATTTTATAACTTGCTAGGGAAAAAGCACACTTTACTGCCCTAAGAATACAGGAATTAGAATCATAGAATAGTTTGGGTTGGACGGGACCTTTAAAGGTCAATGAGCAATGAGCAGGGGACTTCTTCAACTTAGATCAGGTTGCTCAGAGCCCCATCCAACTTGACCTTGAAAGTTTCCAGGGATGGTACATCTACCACCTCTCTGGGCAACCTGTTGCAGGGTTTCACCACCCTCATTGTAAAAAATTTCTTCCTTATATCTAGTCTAAATCTTCGCTCTTTTAGTTTAAAGCCATTACCCTTTGTCCTGTCAAAACAGGCCCTGCTAAAAAGTTTGTCCCCGTCTTTCCTGTAGGCTCCCTTGAACTACTGAAAGGCCTCAATACGGTCTCCCTGGAGCCTTCTCTTCTCCAGGCTGAACAATCCCAACTCTCTCAGCCTGTCCTCATAGTAGAGGTGCTCCATCCCTCTGGTCATTTTTGTGGCCCTACTCTGACCTCGCTACAACAGGTCCCTGTCTTTCCCGTGCTGAGGGCTCCAGAGCTGGATGCAGTACTCCAGGTGAGGTTTCTCACCAAAGCGGAGTAGAGGGGCAGAATCACCTCCCTCGACCTGCTAGTCATGCTTCTTTTGATGTTGGGCTGCAAGTGCACATTTTTGGCTCATGCCCAGCTTTTCATCCACCAGTACCCTCAGGTCGTTCTCAGCAAGGCTACTCTCAATCCTTTCATCCCTCAGCCTATCTTGGTACTGGGGGTTGCCCTGAGCTAGGTGCAGCACCTTGCACTTGACCTTGGTGAACCTCATGAAATTCTCAAGCCTGTCCAGGTCCCTTTGGATGGCATCGCGTCCCTCAGGCATGTCAACTGCACCACTCAGCTTGGTGTTGTTTGCAAGCTTGCTGAGGGTGCACTTGATCCCATTGTCTATGTCATTGGTGAAGTTATTAAACAGCACTGGTCCCAATATGGACCCCTGGGGGACACCACTTGTCACAGATCTCCATCTGGATACTGAACCGTTGACCACTATGCTCTGGATGCCACCTTCCAACTAATTCCTCATCCACCAAACAGTCCACCCATCAAATCCATACCTCTCCAATTCTGAGAGGAGAGTGTTGTGGGGGACCCTGTTAAAGGCCATACAGAAGTCCAGATAGATGACATCCATAGCTCTTCCTTTGTGCACTGGTGTAGTCACTCCATCATAGAAGGCCACTAGGTTAGACAGGCAGGGCTTGCCCTTGGTGAAGTAATGCTGACTGTCTTGAATCACCTCCCTGTCCTCCATGTGCCATAGCATAACTTCAAGGAGGATCTGTTCCATGATCTCCCTAGGCAGAGGTGAGGTTGACAGGTTGGTAGTTCCCGGGGTCCTCTTTTCTATCCTTTTAAAAAATGGGTGTGGTGTTTCCCTTTTTCTAGTCACTGAGGACTTCACCCGACTGCTGCGACTTTTCAAATATGATGGAGAGTGGCTTGGCAATTCAGCCAGTTCCCTCAGGACCCTGGGGTGCATCTCATCAGGTCCCATAGATTTCTGTATGTTCAGGTTCCTCAGGTGGTCACAAACCTCATCTTCTCTTACACTGGGAGGGACTTTTCTCTCCCAGTCCCTGCCTTGCAGTTCATCCATTCGAGGTGTGAGGAGAGAGCTTGCCTGTGAACACTGTGGCAAAAAAGTTGAATACCTCAGCTTTCTCCTCATCTGTTGTTACCAGTTTGTCAGCCTTGCTTATTGCGGGGGGATGCTTTCTTTTGACTTTCCTTTTCTGGTTGACATTACTGTTTGTACGCCCTGGCACTGAAGTACACACATTTAGGTAGAGTTTAGAAATGGCAAGAAGACATTTTCAGAAGTAAATATTCCTTGGTGCTGATGTGATGGCTTGTCTGACTTGCTATTCTTCAAATACAGGGCAAGTTTGGGAGGCAGTGAAGGGAACGTTATCAGGAACTTCCTCTAGCCTAATCCCTGGTGTTTGAATCACCACTATTATGACAGTAATGTCTGTTTCCTCTGGCGGTGGATATTGCTAACAAAGTATGACAGCAATCCACCTATGTGGCCGCTTTTCTCTGAAACTTTATGCTGAGTTGATTCGTTGTTAGATGTATCACCATAGTTGAATTCATGAGAAGTAATGTGGTCATTAATTAAAGTCAAAATGACCAAATTCAAATTTTGGTCCTTATGCCTTTAAAGGAGGAGCTTACTTGAAAGATGCTTAGGCAATGTTAATGGCTGTTGCTTTTTTTTATGCTTGAATGAGTGGAAGCACCAGGTTAGATTTGTAGATGGGGAAAGGCTAAGGTCTTGCATGAGATAATGCAGCTGTATACTGCTCTTTTACTTGTCACTCATGTGACTCGTAGAGTAGTTGTGCGTAATCATGGTCAGCAAAACAGAAAAGGAGATTCCATTGTATTTGGAAAAAAAAAATGAAAAACTCCACTGTGTGTCTAACAGTTGAATGTGAAATATCTCTATTAAACAGGGAGTAAATACTGTACTTGAGAAGCCTTTTCTTCTGTTATGCTCTCCTTGACCAAATCTTAAAGGCAGGGAAGAGTTAGCATGACAGCTGTCCTCCTGTAACAGGCATTGCTATAAGCACTATGCTATTACATTCCTCCGGCATTTCCTGGTTTGACTTGGCTGCTTGTATTTCCTTGGGATTTGCAATGAGATACATGAAGCAACATCTCAGATTTTTGGAAATCAAGTGCAAAAAGAGGCAAAAATCATAAGTGGACTTTTACTTCAAATAAAGCCTCTAAAATATGCCAATGTCATAAGAGCGATTACTGAGGCCACAACTGAACACGGCAAAAAAACTGAAGGAAGCGCTTTTGCTAAACAGGCTGTTCTGCATTGAAGGGACTTTATGAAACAAAGGAAATGCCACTTGGGGCCAGCAGGAGTAGAGGGAAAGTGCCTTCAGAATTGTATCTTTAGTCCAACTAACACGGAACAAAATGTACTGTTCCTCTTTTGAATAATAGGTCATGCTCCTTGGTTTTAAAAAAACCTAAAATATGCTTGTGTTACATAGTAATAACTTGAATATAGCTGTTTTGTTTCTTTGTAGTGGCAAATGCTTGCAGTCCTGCTTTATGTTAAAGATATACTACATTGCTATCATCTTTTGAAAGAAACTACTTGTTCCAAGTAGTTATTGGAGCCTGGTGACACCATCCTCAGAAAATTGTGCGGGCTGGTGTCTTTGTGATAGAGCTCTCCCAGAGCGTTCTCTTTCCTTTCAATATTACTTACATAAGACACTGCTGCTGGATGGCTGCTGTAAGCAGTATTTTACTGAGAGGGACCCTTAAGACAAGAGCCTGTCATTACATATAGCATTGTCTCCCCTGTGGATGGTTCTCAAGATTGTTGAGCCTAAGCGGGAGTGACACTTCAAATTCCTCCAGACCATTCAAGCTGTCTTCCTTGATTTCCTTGAACCTCATCCTTCTCTGGAGTAATCAATTCTAGTTGTTTCTGTGGATTTTTTATTATTGCCTTTTTCATGTGCCCTGTACTGCTGAATCTCATTTGCATCAAACGATTGTACTGTGCCCTGGAAAACAGTTTAACATCCTAATTAAAAGATAAGTATATATTGAGCTTCCTAAGGTTCCTTCTTGGGGTGTTATAGAGGGCTGCTTCTTGGTTGGAATGTCACTCTGGTTATTTGAATTTGTCCAAAATGGTGTTGGGAATTTTTCCAGCTATTGGGTACTCTTGTTTTGAATACATCTGTCTGCTGTAGTTGAAGTATATCAGTGAGGAGTAATATAAATATGTAGAGTGAGCAGTGTGGAACAGGAAACTTCTGAGTGAAGTTTGGCATTCAGTCATATAATCTACCCCCAGTAAAACTTAGCCTGGAATTACTTACAAACTGAGTTACTTACAGGGCCAGTTTGCTGGACTTCATAGCTGGCAAACTTGGAAATGATCTCAGACCTTTTTAGTTTGCTGTAACTGCTAAATACGTGGTACAACAAATAGTATAAAATGCAGTATGCTATCCAAGCTTGCAGTTCAATTAAAAATACTCATATTGGATCTATGATGAGACTAGGAAGCTCTAAAGAGAGGACAGATTTTGTGGAAAAGCTCAGATGTTAAGGTCCATGGTAACCATAGTCATCAATGCTTGTCGTGTTCTGCAGTGTTTTGGTTTTTATTAAGTGAAATGGTCATGATGCCACATTTGTTTTACTTGGAAGGCCAGCATTTGCTGGTAAGTCTTATCTTCCAGATTTTGAATAGTATGTGATGATTAGTGAATCTGGTTCCCTTTACAGCTTCAATTTTTAATAGCCTGTACTCCCTACTCCTGGACTGTAACCAAACTTAAAGATCTGGAGATAAAAAGAGAAAAAAAGAAATAGGCTTTTGCAGGCTGCTATTTTTCCGGGTTCAAGTATTTCTACCAAGAGATAAATCTGAATGTATTCAAGTACTGTCACATTGGGATTGTTCAGTCTTTTTCCAAGAAGAATAAGGATGAAGCCTTGTAGCCGTATTTAGTTTCTAAAATGTTTTTTCAGTCTACATCTGTTTGATTGGACTTTAAAAAGAAAAAAAAAGGTGAGAACTTGTAATACTTTAAAAGGTAATTGCAAACTAGTATGGCATAAATTACTCTGTCTAGCAAACCCCATGAAATTACTGCTTCTTAAATGACACTTAATAGCCACAGATTAAGAAAAAAACAAACCCAAACCAACCAAAAAAATCCTGCTTGCTGTAATAGGATTTTTATTTATTTATTTTTTAATGCCTTAGAATGTATAAAGCCATTTGAGAACTTGGAATGCATATTTCACATGGGCTCATCTTTCTTCTCTTGCCTCCTTTATCCTTTCCTAGTAAGGATTGCATCAGTAGAGATTCACGCTGCCATTTTGTTTAACGGGACCCAGTTTGCTGCTTGAACTCAGCACACTGTAAACCCAGTTTTGGCAGTTCTTTCACTTGCTACTGTAATTAATGTGACATATGATAATAGTGGAGAGATTCTATTGTTACTGTTTTTTTCTCTTTGTTTTAGATGAGCTTCATAGACTCTTCATTTTTTGTAGGAGTGTTCAGTCTTGGAGTCCCTGTAGATGCTCTCTTCTTCATTGGCAACCAGTTGGTGGCTACAAGCCATACAGGGAAAGTGGGAGTGTGGAACGCCGTGACTCAGCATTGGCAGGTATGTTCAATTCAATTTCCCACATCACTTCTAATAAGCTGCTATGTCTTTCTAGTAAAAAGAGAATAAAAAAATCTAAAAGCATGTGTGAAATGCTTGTCACGGGCTTTTCAGTCCTGACTTGTGTTATGGAGTTTGTCACCTTGGTATCAGAGTGTTGTGCCTGTGAGTGGAATGTTGAATTTTTTGGTGATACTACCAAGCATGCTTTTTAGGCTTTCAAATAAAAGGATGTGGTGTGATTTGGAGTAATAAATGTCAAGTATGTGTATAATTAAACTTCCTCGTGGGTTACTAACTTTGTGAAAATTCACTAGGATCATACGACATAAAAAAAATTGTGGGCAATGTGTGATGGCAATTTCTGCACCGTCTGAAAGAAGAAAAAAGTTAAGAGCACAGTCTGATACCTGGGGATGTCAAAAGTTGTTTGAGACTCTTCTTCAGCAGAAGCATATGGTGCTTTAAAGATGTCTGTCTTGCATGTGGATGCTTCTGGGTGCACTGACTTTATTCATGTTGTCAAAATGCATGTTAAGTAGAGACATCCTTGGAGTCTATGAGTCCGAGAAAACAGTTGAGCATTCATGTGAGTAACAAAGCTTGTAACGCAGCCAGATGTACGTCTTTGTGGCACAAAACCTGGATGCAACAAAAATCCCAAAATTGCCTTGCAAATCTCAAGAGGCAGAACTGACCGGGGGCTGCTGCACTGTTTGCTGACTAAGTTCTGATTCAACCCTTAAGTGACAGTGCTGCTAACAAATAACACATAATAAGCACTGCTTCTGCAGCAGACAGACATGTTAGTATGGTCTTGAATTAAGCAAAACATTATTTAAAGCTCTTTTGACGCCTTGCAAAATCTTCTGTTAAGAGACAACTTAATGCTGTGTGACAAGCTGGCGTTTGACAATATTTTCTAAAGGAGCAAGTCATAAGGAATAAAAACCGATGTCCCATTCATCTTTGTTTCCAGGGGGAGCACAGAAATCTTTCTGATCGTGTTAATAGTTCCTCAGTTTGACTGGCTATTCCTTTGGTGAAAGCATTTCTTATTGAAGAGTAGAAGATCTTTAAGAGGGGCTTATATGGCAGGATATCCTAAACCCAAGTTTTTTGGCTTTCTAATTTTATTTTTTTTCCCTAGAGGATGAGAATAGCTCCCTTAAAAAAAAAACAACAAACAAGCAAAAAAAAAAAAAACCAAACCAAACAAAAAAAACCCCACAACAACCCCCCCAACAAAAAACCCCAACAAACAAAAAAAACCCAAATCCAACCAGTTTCAATGTGCTTTCTGTACTTGAGGCTCTTTCATTAGTAATAGGTATTTATAGGTCTTCATCTCCCTTTAGAACACGTTGTTCTTGAAGAATCCCATAAAGACTTAAGTGGAAGCATTGTACCTCTGATCTTCAAAGTCCTTATGAGACTACGTGATATTTGTGTAACTGCTTTCAATGAGTTGCCCATAGTTCTGGACTTAGGATGTAATCACACTTCCTGCAGTGAGAGAGGTTTTGAGGAGTAGAATGTGCCAACGCCCCATTTCGGACCAAGAACTTTATTTCCTTTCAGGCTTTCTTTCATGATGCCTTTCTGAGTTCTACTTTACGGAGGCTTAGTTTGTGCAAACCTATCCTTCCTTTCACTGTGATTTGTGTATTTGATGTATTGTGCCCTGAAGATGTAACTCTGACCTCTGGCTGTAATTGGTTCTGGCATCTTCTTCCCATCTTGGAGATCTGAGCAGACTAGCTGAGGTGGTTTCCTTAGTACTTATTCCTCTGGCGGTGTTTCAGTTGCATGCAACAAGGTGAAGAGTTTGCGGGTGCTAGATACATCAGTAATGGGATTCTTAGTATAGGAGAGCTTAAAGGAAGCAGAATATTTAGTGCTATAGAATAAGATATAACATAAAGCAAGAGAGTATGACAAAAACAGTCTGTGAAAGTGAGCATTCTCACTGGCCACGTTTTACCAGTGGCTGGTGCATAGTGCTGCTGTGTACGGCTATCTCTGCTGCAGAGGGAAGGACTCTGTTTTATAGCATCTCTCTGACTCAGTCCATCTATGCTGTCGGCAGCATTGTAGATCCTCACGCTCAGACCTCTCCTTGCAGTTGCTATGCCTTCTGCAAGGTCATGAGTAATAAGTGGTATATCCATTAATAGGTTGCCTCTACCTTCATCAATTTTGTAAACTTTGTAAATTGATGGGAGAGCTTCTGTATGTACCTTTGATCCACAGAACCAGGGAGCACACTGCAGCTTGATCCATAGACTCTGTTTAGTTTCTTGCCTTTCTGTTCTTTTACTACTCCTTTAAAGTAGTCTGGAAAAAAAGAAATCTTTTGAAACTAAAAGTTCTGTGGCCCAGATCATTAGATATCTTATTTAATTAGATGTAGTGTGAATTTGACTGTGGGGAACATAGGGTACCTTAACAGCTGTATCTGAAAAAGTACTATGTGAAAGTATTGAGATAAGAATAGCAATTCTTTTCAGTAATTGGAAAGGATCCTTTGCCAGGTCATTCAATCATCAGTTATACGGGGAAAATCCAAGTGCTTTCCAAGAACAATTTATTTTTATCATTGGATCTGTGCTGAATTATGGGTGAACATAAGTGGGAGAGGCGTAGTTCTTTAAACAAAGAAAAGAGGGGAAAGTGCCTCTTCCCCACCCCACCCTCCCCAGAAAATACGCAGAAGCTAAATTCATGTTGCAGTCTTCTCTGTAAGGCTGAGTGACAGGCTTAGAATATGTTTTAGGGGCTTAGAGACTATCCTTAAGTTAGGAATGGTTACTAGTTTGGAGTGCTGGTTCTTTGGGATGCAGGGAGCTTTCTTTGGTTGTGTTGCTTTGAATGAATCCAACAGATTCATTGTAGGTATTTTGGAAACGACTTTGCAAGTGTCTGAAGCAATCGGAAGGATGCTACTGATCAGAGAGAAATGAGGTCTTAAGCTGAAATTTCCATGAATTAGTATTCAGTGTCCATTAAGTGGACTGATTGAAACATATGGAGTACAGGAAAAATGCTATGACTTTATGAATTTTTTGAGAGCTCTGGACAAAGTGGCTTTTGGCTTTTTCTTCTCAGGGCTGGAGCAGAAAATAATTGCTTGAGATCTCTGTCACACCTGGGGGGATAAGCACTCCTTTTGATCCTAGAGGGCAAAGAGAGGGCAACCTTAAGTTGTAGAACAGTAAGTAAAATATAACAGGGCTGCCTTCCAGTTTACTTGGTGGGGATATGTATTGGAAGTGGGACAAGAATTTTTTCCTCCTCGTTATATATCTGCTAGAGGCTGAGATCTCCATAGAGGCTAGTGGAGGGGCACAAGAACTGGGCATAAAGGAAGGCTTAAAGAGACAACATCTAATTCCTTTGCCCAGCAACCTCTTAAGAAGTTGTCGGAAAGGGAAGAAGGGATAGGACAGAAAGCGCGAAGTACAGTCATTTTGAATATCGGGTAAAAAAATCCTCTTTTGAAGATGTGGTTTAGCTGCAATGCTCTAAGCTTTATGCCTTCACATGGAGAAGGATCTTCCAGAGCAGTTGTGCTAACTTGTCTGCATGCTTCTGCTGAACTCCATGACTTAAGATTTGGTTGGGTAGAGGAGTGTAATCTACCAGCAGTACTTTAAGAATGCCATTGTATGATCAAGTGTGTGCACAACAGCTTCAGACGAGTACTAAACTCAGGTGTTCTTCAACAAAAGGTATCGAAAATGTCTGAAAACTGAGAAAGTAGCAACCTAACTTCTTGATTTGTTTATTTTCAATTTTTCCTTTCTGTTTGCACTAGGTTCAGGATGTTGTTCCTATCACAAGCTATGATACTGCTGGGTCTTTTCTGCTGCTGGGCTGTAACAACGGCTCTATCTACTATATAGGTAAGAAATGGAGGCAGGGTGGAATAAAAAGGAAGGTGGTACTGAGCAGCTTTGGTTCTTAAACTCTTTAATTGGTCTAAGTTGTATCAGAATAAGTCTGTCTATTCAGAGTAATAAACAAATGTCTCTTTCCCACAGACATGCAGAAGTTCCCATTGCGAATGAAAGACAATGATCTTCTAGTGACAGAATTGTACCATGATCCCTCCAATGATGCTATAACAGCGCTCAGTGTCTACCTCACACCTAAAACAAGTCAGTATTCTATCACTGCCTCTTCAGTGACAGTCTGTTACAGATGTGGGTTTTTTTTCTTTTTTCTGAATGGACTTTTTCTATTGCTACATAGCAGGGTTGAAGCAGACAAGGTAGCCCTTGATGTAAACTATGAATTTTTCTTGGCTTAAGCATCTTCAAATGAACGATAAACACGAGGCGTAACTGTTTCCCATTAGATCTGTACATATGTATAAATAGGTACATGTACTTACATGTATGTGTGCATATGCTTGTACATCATGCATTATACATTAATGTCATAACATAATAACTTATTAATGATTATGCATAATCTACCTTTGCTGGTTCTAAGCATTTTACACAAGATAGACAGTTAGATTATGAATTGTATTCACTGTAAATAGTTTGTGGTGAACTGGGGGGGCAGACAGCCTTGCTGTTGTGTTTAATCTTATCACCAATACACTAAAAATCAATTCCATGTGCAGCTGAATGGTGCGTAGCTACTGTGTCTATACACCCTTTTGTAATCACAGTGCAGCTATCTTTTGCATTAAAACAAACAAACAAACCAAAAACAAAACAGAAAAACAAAAGAAAACCCAAAGCAAACCACCCAAAAAAAGCAAGCTGGGAGAAAGTGGTTGCTCACATAATTATACTGATACCTCAGTGACCTCTTTACCTCTCTGCTCTTGCCTTGCTTACCCATTTGCCTTCCGCTAAGGCAGAAAAATAAATCGTATGTGGCACGTATTGACCATATCACTGTGAGGAGTGCCAAAATATCTGATCATATGACTTTATCCATCTCTTCTTTCAGTTCTGGGAGGGGGGAGAGAATGGGTGAGTAGGCTGTTGTTAAGATAGTGTTGAAGAGTGTGGTATGGAACTGGAAAAAAGTTGGGGTTTTTTTGGTTTTTTTTTAGTGGTAAAATGGGAAATGAAATGAGTAAACAGTGTTTAAAATAAATATCTCTCTTACTGTGGGAGCTTGGAAATACTGTTTTCCTGTTTTCTGCTGTGTTGTTCGCTGGCCACAGTAAGAGAAGCTTTCATTCCTGAGGGGAACAACTGTGCTCTTGCTTGCTTTAGGTGTAAGTGGCAATTGGATTGAGATTGCATACGGCACCAGCTCTGGAGCAGTGAGGGTGATTGTACAGCACCCTGAAACAGTTGGGTCTGGGCCTCAGCTCTTCCAGACCTTCACGGTTCATCGAAGTCCTGTTACGAAGATCATGCTCTCAGAGAAACACCTTGTGTCAGGTAATCTTTTCTGTGCACAAATTTCTATTGGTGGCTCTACCCTCTTGCTGAGCAATAAAGTATTTGTATGCATTGCTTTAACGTGCATTCCCACGTGATAGAAATGAGTTGGACAGATTTGAGGGGCTAGATTGGCTTGGATCCTCTTTTTTAAAGCAAGCATTTTTCAAAGCCTTTAGCAGTTTAAAGGCCTAGGTTTTATTTGACCAGATACTGGAACAACTAAGTCTTTCATTTGTGTCTTATTCCAAGGTTGCCATTTGTGGAAACAAAAGAGTTTGTAAACAAATGTAGCTCTGTCAAGTCTTATCACTGTGAGCAAGTCCTTTAGGACTTGTCTTCCTTTTAACAGCCTTTCAGGAGCTTTCTGGGTTGCAGCAAAATGTGCACCGTCTCCTCTTGGGCCCTAGAAAAAGCCTTCCCATGGCTTCAGAGGGCTGTCTGTGTTTTTTCTTTTCTCAGCACTCTCCCAGTGCTTGTTGTGCTATCTTCTTTGTCCTGTCTTATGCTCAGGAAAGTGCCTTGCTTTCAGGAAAGATGCAGTCACTCCTCCCTGTGTAAGAATCTGTTTTAGTCAGAATCCAGCAAGGAGGGCATGGCAGAGAACAGGTCTACTTTCTGCTGCTATCCCAAGTTTTTTAAAAAAAGGAACAGGAAACATGGTATCCAATTACACTGCAAACAAACAGTCATCTGTTCCCCTGCAACTTGGTGTGAAACCCTCAGTGCCAGGAAAGGGCAGAGCTGTATGTAGAAAACTGAGTAACTGTTGAATAGAACTCTGGAATAGAAGAGCATGGGTTGTGTGATGAGGGTTCTGCTGCCAGGCTGCTCTCATAACACGTTCTGTCCTAGCATCTGCATGCAGAGGATTGAAGTGTTCTGTAGGCTACTGGTGCTGACTCAGTCCAACCTTAATGTTGTGTTCCACCTGCCTCAGTTTTTTTTCTTGAATTTCTGAGGGAAGAGACAAAACTAAGGGAAAACAGAACATCAGCAAAAATTTGTAGATTGTTTGTTAGATAATTGTCTGGAGGTGCTCTGTTGCCTGACGTTGACTAAATTCTGCTTGAATCTTGAAGAACTATCATATAGAAATCATTATAGAAGTTTGTCTCAAAAGTTTTGTCATCCCTTGTAAATGTTTTTGTACATCTTTTCCTTTCTAGTTTGTGCTGATAACAACCATGTACGGACATGGACTGTGACTCGGTTCCGGGGCATGATTTCAACTCAGCCAGGCTCAACACCTCTTGCATCATTCAAAATCTTATCCCTGGAGGAAGCAGAGAGTCATGGCAGTTACTGTTCTGGAAATGACATTGGTAGGTTGTCTCTTGAATGCGCTGTGCTGAGCCTGTACATTCACTGGTTTTATCATAAAGGTTTAACAGACCTTAAACCAAATAACTGCAAGTCAGCTGATGGGTGTAAGCTCTTCTATACTGCTCTCCCCTTGAAATGATGGCAGGGATCATCTGTAAGATTCATCTGGAAATACTATTTAGGCTGTTTAGAGCGAGTACACTTAGAGAGCTTACTCTGAAGGTGACAAAAAGGGAGGAAAAACTTTCAAACACAGATGCTATACCTTTTCCTGGAGCAAACTGGTGTAACATTTCACGTTTGGTGTAACTAGAGAATGACAGAAAGCACAGAAGACTGTATTAAAGCAGATGAGCATAAAGAGGTTTGGATCTACTGCAAATTTCAGTTCACTGTTCAGTTGGGGTTAAAAGTGATGCACATGTGAAAAATTCTTAAATGCATTTAATTAAAGTTGTGACAAGCTTACTGAAGCCTTGAAACTGCAGAGGCAAATGGTGCTAGCACATTGCTATAGCAAGATGCTGAAGGAATGCATGTCAGTAAATATGGGTAGACAGGTAGCCTAGATTCCTTTGTGGTCTGAGTCTTCCAAATGAACCTTTGATGAATAGGATGTCCTGTGAACACAGGGTGGGGTCAGTACTATGGCAAGAAATCTGACTAAGCCCTTAGACATCTAGGAACTGCAAAATAAGAAAGTAGTTATTGTTAATTATAGAGGCCTAATGTAGAGTTTGTACTGACACAGTAATTCCTCTATGAAACTCAAAATGGGTGTCCTTTAAAACAAAGGAACAAAAAAGATTTGTATTTGTAGAGGCTTCTAATTATTGGATGGCTTTTTCTAGCTCTTAGACATCTTTGGTTCCCTCGTCCTCATGCTTTAAAATTGTAGTGGTCATACTGATAAGACTTTGGGTCTTCAGGACTGTCTGGGGAAAGGGGGGGGGAAATAGAAAGAAACAAACAAAAAAGCCATCTTTCTTTTTTTCTCTAGGACCCTTTGGTGAACGTGATGATCAACAGGTGTTTATCCAAAAAGTTGTCCCCATCACTAATAAGCTGTTTGTAAGGCTGTCTTCAACTGGGAAAAGGTACCTCCATGTTTAGGGTTTTAAAAGTGGGAAAGAAGCAAGACTGTTCAGGTGGCGGGGTCTCCCATCCCTTGGGGATGCATGCAGTTGCACTTAGCAAGCTTCTAATGTGCTTGACAGCTCTGGCTGAACTCTAGTTTGTGTGTTAGTAACAGAACTGTACTCAATGATCTGCTATAACCTAGAAGCCACATGGCATTTTGAAAAACGTGGTATCAGATACTCGCTTCTTGATGGCTTACCTGCTGACCTCACAAAACAAACATTTGTGTGACTCCACAGAGTCTGTAACTCTCAGCTGTGACACCACGCTAACATTAAATTTCAAAACTAATGCTGAAGTTTGTGAGCAGCGTGATCCCTGCCAGCAGCAAAGGTAGACAGGGGAGCAGTTTCCCTCTTCCTTTGAAGATATTAGAACCTTTAAAATAGGGAGACTGTCTTCTAGGCCAGCTATACAATTCTTTACTTAGGCTTGACTTCATAATATTCTGCTATGTTGCTGCCAATGTAGTAAAAAAAGTTGCCAAGTAACCACAGCTGCTGTTCTTCTTGTTAGGCTAGGAAGATGGCAAGAGATCAGAAGAGATGGTGCATCTCAGTTCTATGCTTCTTATTATTCTTGCATCTCTTGCCTAATAACTTTGAATCTGGGTGAAACCATTGATGCCATAACACTGTGGGCATCTGAATTGAGAACAGAAGCCATGTGGATTACTGATGGACTGTTTTTTTTTTTTGTTCCCTTCAGGCTAGATTTGTATGTGGTGGAGAGTTTTATTAGATGACTTATTTTGGCACTTCTTGGGTAAAAAGCTCAATACAGGAGGCCTGTAAAACTAATTACCCAGAATATGTGAGGTTCTAGTATGGAGTCTGGTTTAGCTGCTTAATTTTGGGAGTCGTTTTTTTTCCTCTCATTCCCCCACATCAGCTTCTAAAATAACATGAAAAAGCAATGGAGATCTGATATGTCAATTGGTATTGCAGTTGTCATAAGACAAAAGTTATCTGTATAAATAGCCTTGGTTTTATTATCCTTGGATTTTTTGCATATCTTTTGTATGGTTAAATGAGCTGTTTCTTAGAGTGTCTGGCATATGAAGGGGTTAGTTGCTGTTATTCTTTTGAGAGCCTTAGCTTTCTAATAATTGAAAATGGACATTGACCATATGGGGGTTCCCTATTAAAAAATATTTGAATAAGTAAGTACTATGACTGCAGATGGATTCTAGGGAAAGGCACTGTCTGCAGCTGAGCAGTGTGCCTGTCTTTCAGGGGAAGGAGTTTTGTCTGGAAGAAAGGTCTCTTTCTGATGACAAGTTTGGTGCCTTCTCAAAAATCATAATGGTACTGCCTTTACTTGCCAAACTCTTCCAGGTGCAACTGTTTTGATAACTTGGGGTTTCTCTTCCTGTAGGATCTGTGAGATCCAGGCAGTTGACTGCACTACCATCTCGTCATTTACTGTGCGAGAATGTGAAGGATCCAGCAGAATGGGCTCCCGGCCACGCCGCTACCTCTTCACTGGGCATTCCAATGGCAGCATCCAGATGTGGGACCTGACCACAGCTATGGACATGGTTAATAAGAGTGAAGACAAAGGTAAGTTGTGTTATGGCAGGACTGTGGTGTGGTATTTTTCTGCCCTCACGTGTGCATGACTATGGTAAATGGTCTTGGGCACTAAGAGCTGTCTCTTTCAGATATTGGTGGCCCCACAGAGGAAGAGCTGCTCAAGTTGCTTGACCAGTGTGACTTGAGTACATCTCGCTGTGCCACACCCAACATCAGTCCTGCCACCTCAGTAGTGCAGCCAAACCGGCTTCGGGAATCTAATTCCAGGTAGGCCGGCAAGGGGGGCACCTGCTGCAGACACCAAAGGTTTTATCCTTCGGGTAGGGAAAAGGGGGGTTTGGTCACCTGAACACTGAAGCTGAGCCCCTGAATCCATACCCTGATTGTCTTGAACTCCTCAATTTCTGTTGGTTGTGTGTGGTTCTGTTTAATCCACATTGCATTAAAGTATCATATGAGATACTTTAATACGTGTGGATTCAAGTATCATATGGGAATCTGAAGTGATCTGGAAGACCTCATGTTGGGGCTGTGATGAGTATATGGCTATTTTAGTGGGAGTTGCAGTGGTGGGTGGGAGCAGGGTGTGCAGAAGAACCGGCTGCTATTTTTAGCCTAACATCTGCTCTTCTTGTCCTTGGTTGTTGCTTTTCTTTTTTGAAGCCTCCAATTGCAGCACCACGAAACAATCCATGAAACAGCTACATATGGTTCTGTGCGGCCATACAGAGAAAGCCCCCTGCTGGCAAGAGCAAGGCGGACGGAGAGCTTTCACAGTTACCGGGACTTCCAGGCTTTTAACTTACCCAGCAAAAGCCCAACAGAAAAGGCAGCTGCTGCAAATGGGAATTCAAGCCAGACAGAGGCCAGGAAGGCAACAGCTGAGGGCAGTGCAGCTGAGAGGAAGGCAGTGCTGACAACAGCACTTGAAGCACGAGGCACAGGCGTGACAGATGCAGGTGGGTGTTGCAGTACAGAGGTTCACCGTCTGCCAGAAAGTTCTCTGGATCTCAAGAGAAGAGGAGCAGAAGAGGAGAGTGAAGCCAAAGCAGAAAGCAAAAAGAAAATGGGGTTTGAAGGAGCTGGTTTCCTGGGAAGGAAGAAGGTACCTCTTCTGGCCTCTGCACCAGTCCTTGCTGAAGGTGGGCCTGAAGTACCTGGTGTGGCTTCTCCATCGCCTACGAAAACAGCTGCTTCACCACGTCACCGGAAGAATGATTCATCCTGCCAAGACTACGGCTTGTAAAAATGTGACTGGTGGCAAAGATGAGGTGCAGGTGCCCTCTGGCTGCTAGCAGGCATAACACTACATGTTGTGGGTTGTTTCTTGAACGGGACTTCGTTCTGATACCCAGAATGAAAATTGTAAGGTTATGAGAAAGTACCTGGCTGCTGCCTAACCTCCGAAGAGTTGTCCACATCAATGTGTGGCTTTATGTAATGCTCCAAAATGTAAAACGGTACTTGATCCAAAATATTGTTGTGCATTCTTGCGTAAATGTGGTCAGGCATGTGATATGTTGTGATTATTTTTGTCGTGGGGGAAGGGAGGGTGCTAAAGGAATACTTGGTTGCTCAGCGGAAATGCCATTTAGATGCAGCCACACATTGCTCTGCAGAGCTGCTGCTGTCTCGGCTGGAATTTGCCTAATTCACAGGGCTGCCTCTGTAGTCTTGTTTTATGAATGGGATCCTTGCTCTGTATGCTGCTGTCTGAAATCTGAAATGTTTTGTGCAGGTTAAGGAGGAAGCTATTCAAAATAGCATCTTATTTTGCCTCTTAGCCCAAATAAATTGCCAGAGGAGTGTTGCTTGTACTTTCTGAAAATGTGTGGTATCATCAGATGATGGGTTTTGCTGATTGTGACTGAGAGCATGCATAAAAATATGCTTGGCAGAATACACAGAACCGTCCGTCTCTTGAGGGCTTCCTTGTCACTTTCTCTGGAAAAAGGACAGAGATGAATATGGGAGTAGGTTTACTGTCATGGTATAATAATTCTCAATTACAAGTGCCTTGACATGATATTTCCTACCTGCGTTGCACTGGCTGCTTGCTGTTTGCTCCTAGTTTACCGTGGGTGGTGAACAAATTTTATTGCCTGTAGATTAGTAATACATAAGCAGAAGGGAAAGCCGTGACAGCAAGTGTTTAACAGGGAGTGGGTTAGGAGGTTTTCTACCTCTGAAAAAGCATTAATTAATGGCTTTTTTTTTTTTTTTTTTGACTTGAGCCGAGAGGGTGGGGAGGAGGGAGGGAGAGGATGCAAAGGTTAAATCAACTCCATAAGAACTCCTTCATTTGCCGTTTATTCGCCTGTGCAGGAACACAATTTTGTGGTGGAGCTTTGTCACGCCAGGAAAAGACATGGCTATCCTGCCAGGAAGGCCCCCTTTAGCCACATGCTGGTTTTTTTGACAGGTAAAAGATTTTCCTTACCAAACACACTGCCCGCCTCCCACCCCCACAACCCTCCTCAACTGTGAGAGCTGGATGAGTCAAAGATGAAAGCCTCTGAATTCTCAGTCTTCTACTACTGTATGACTTAAGGATTTTCAAACAGTTCTCTTACCTTTCTGTCAGTGCTAACACACACTTTTTACTATACAGTTAAAGAGAGGGTGAAAAAAGGCCAACTTAAACCCACATTCCCTCCCAACAAACAATTTTAACTAGTGGGCATGGGGTGGGGAAACAGCAGCCCTGTCCCCTCCCTCAAAGTCCATGCAGGCTGCTTTTGGCAAGTTACCCACTTTCCATTTTCTAGAGAAGGTGGTTCTGTTCGTCAGAGGTGGGTGTCGGTGAATGTGGTGTGCTCCTTGGTGACTGTGCTGAAGCCTTTGATGACATTGACAAGATCTTCTTCATCTACATACTGTAGGAGTGGGGGAAAAAAAACACATGTGTAAACCAAAGTTGGACCAGCCTAAAGGAGATCCTGTTCCTCCACTTCTTTCTCCCCGCTCCCTAAAAATTGGTTCTGAAATAGTCAGACAAGTGCGTGCATTTCTCTGCCTGTTCTCCCATTCTTCCCAGTATGAGCTAAGGACCTGAAGCATTCAAGCACCTGAATTCAAAGCAACCAGATTTTCATAGTAAGTAAGTAATACTCATTTGCAAGGTGGACAAAAGGGGTAAACAAAACTTGCTGACAGTGCGGAGCTACTCGCTGTAATAAAGGGAGGAGCTGAGTGGAAAGCATTGCGGGAGGCTTGTTTGCAAGAGTAGCTGCACAACATGGCAGCAGGGGCAATTAGGTTCAATGAAATGTAAAGCAATGTACAGAGAGTAGACAGAAGAGCCCAGCTTTGTATGTACAGCAGCTGATTTTAAAAAGCTGCTGAGCTCATTCTGTTGGGGTTGTTTGCCACCAGAAGTGAAAGGAAACTTTTTTCCTCCTGCTCTTACCCACTACCACTTCTGAAACTCACCATTCTAAGCCAGTTCCTGCGTCCCAACATCGAGTGTGTGTATGTATGTGGCAGGGTTTGCAAGTTAAACCAAACTATGGTGTTAGCACAAGATCTGATAACTCAGAAAATGACTGAAGGCTCAGGAAGTCCATGAGCTGCAGATCAGTGCAGAAGGTTAACCTATACCTATGGGAGTTTTACCTATAGCTAAGTATGACTATGTTCTTACTTAAGCCTTACCATCTTTGGTCCTGCTCTTATGGTCTAAGCAGGTATGGCAGCAACACCCCTGGACTGTGGCATGCCTATATATTTAGCCCTTCTGGCTGTTTGGGGTACCGAAGGTGAAAGCCCAAGGCACCTGCCTGGATTTATGGGCCAGATCATCCTTTTCCACTTCACTTTGCATTTTGTATAAGACCCACTCGATGACAACTGCACACTCCATCTAACTTTGTTACTACCTCACATGCCCTTCCCCACCCTCTGTCCCCTTTTTAGGAGCTTTTTCTGGTAGCAAGCTCTTCTTGTTGGGCCCTGAACCCTTTCCCACATGGGAAGGGTGGAAGCCGGGGGGGCGGAGGTTAAAAAACCTATTTCCTGGTGACAAAGGGGAAGCAAAGTTGCTACTGCCCTTGACTTGAGAAGCATAACTTGTTACATTTGTGTGTTCAGGCCCATGTTGGTGACACTGGCCAATCCTGTCCTCTGCCATATTAAAAGATGCTCTGCCTGCCCCTGAAACCTTCTAGACCCCTGTGGGCAGAGTTTGAAGTCCTTTGTCACAAGTGCCAGAAGATCTGAGCATTCTCATGATCTCTGCATTGTGACTGAGAGCGGACAGAGAGCAGGTCCCATCAGCAATTAAGTCCAAAGTCATAAAACTATGTGTCTAAACATCAGCTCCTGCTTCTGGAACTGAATGTGTGAAGGATGCCAAGACACCCTCCTCACACATATACGTTTGCCGAAATGCATGGAAAGTAAAGCCTATGAGTTGACCGAATAGAAGGGAATTATTCAAGGTGGCCTATCCTGGAGACAGTGGAGTTACTGGTTCATGGAAACCATAGACAGATACATGTGGACCCCTCCCATCCTATATGATCAGTGTGTGATCACTTGCAGCTCCAGAAGAGAAGAGCAGGCAGGAAGGATTTTGAGAATCTAATCTCTGACCCGGTCCTTCTAGTTCTTTTGGCTATATTTCCACCAGCTTTTTGTATTTAGACCTTATTTTAATGATTTTGAGAGAACAGACAAATCACTAGCAACTGACACACAAGAGCATCACAGAGGAACAGGAGTCCTTACCAAGCCACGACCAGTGGTGCGATGATTGCGAATAATGGCATCCCAAGGTGGTTCTTCAGCAAGAGACTTTTTGTCGTAGAGGTCGAGCAGCTGGCTGACACTACGATGGAGAGAGGCTGGGGAATACGTGCGACTTAGCTGGCTCTGACTCGGTCTCCTTGCCCCAGATGCGATGTGGACATTGCGGTTGCTCATGGGAGAGCCAGCTCCTGGAATTTTCGTATCTGCCAGCCCCTACGAGGAAGACAGAAAATAATAAATAAAAGATAAAGGGCATGGTCTCAAATACTTTATCTGAACAAAACCAAAGCAGGAGAGGAAGAGAACAGAGAAACCCACGCTTCAAAAATCATGCACAGTTATAGGAAAAGGAAAAGAAAATGGACCTTTCCCCATGGTAGAACAACTGTATCATTAAAAGGGGAAAAAAAACCCAACCTTGTAAAACAGGACTTTCCCTGTTGGGTTTGTTTTTTTTCCCCTCTCCCTAATTTTTTTTTTTTTTAAGAGCAGCCAACGGGCAGAGGTCCAAGGATTTTTGACTACCAGAATGAGAGCCCAGACTCGCACAGCAGGGAGATGTAAGCAGAGTTCCTTTTTCAGTTATCGTGACCAGGGAAAAGACATTCACCCACCAGGAGAAACGTGCAATGTAAGATGCCTTTGTGCATGCTCTTTGGGTCATCTGGCACATCACACATCTTGCAACTCTGCAAGTTAACGACTCTACCTCAAAGTGCATTGTGTAACGTTTGAGTGTGACACTGCTTGATGAATCGGATGTGTCAGCGATGGTCTCAAACTGAGGGCAAAGAGAGGGAGGCAAAGCGTTAGGGCAGGGCAAGATGCAAGACAGGTGAAGTCTGTTCCTTAGGGAGGGTGTAAATTAGCTGCAGCTCTGTGAAGGGGAGCAGTGCAACAGGATGTGGGGGAGTAGGGGAACAGCCAAAGATGAGACACTATTTAACTTTTAACTGGTCATCAAGTACCGTGTGGGCAGCCAGCATCACTTGCCACATGACCTCACCAATGACTGTAAAACACAAGCATTGTTGCCACTTCATAGTAGCACTATCCTAACTTTTCAGATTAAGTCCTTCAACTGATGCACTGGAAAATCTTCCTTTCTATTAAGTCCATGAGCTCCTGAAAAAATAAAAAAAAAAAAAAAAAAGAAAGAAAGAAAAGAAGGGGCAGGAAGATGGAAAGGATTTGTGCGGGCATGCCAAGAGCAAAGACATTTTAAAGTCGAGGAAAAACACAACATGACAGACTGTAGAGGAAAAGGAATCAAGATCACGAGACCAAAAAGAAAAGAAGTTTCTCATGCTCTTAGCCTTTGCCAGGAGAAGGGGCACACTGGAAATCCCATTGTTTCCAAGAGCTGCTTCATTGAGGCACAGATGCAGCTTCTTGGCACTGAGACAAGAAGGAACAGAATGCGTGAAGGATGTAGGAGTCACTATCCTGCTTGATGGCACTCGCAGGAAAAAGAAGCTGAGAAGTGACAAGAAGAATCATCTCACGGCCTGTGCCTGGGAAGAAGCATGGAAATGAAGGCACTGCTGCTCCCATTCTCAATCTCGTAACAATTGCCATAGTCCTTTTGTCTTGCTTTTCCTCAGAGAGTAGGAGAACTACTATCCTGCTACATGGTGGAACATGTTCTTTATCAATTTTTTTACAGAATTATAACTTGTCATAATAACAATGATACAAAGCTGCCTTCTTTATCACTCCCCAGCAGTCCTCCTCCCACCTCTCTGGTGGTCCCTTGTGGCTCTGTGCGCACAGATGCACACACACATTTTGTATTCCTTGGTTTCACTCTCTCTGCCTCAAACCTTCCTAGTACGCAGCTGGTCCTAGAGCAGCCCAGCTGGGTGGTGGGTGGATACTAGAAAGAAATAATGCCTCTCTCTCAGTCCTGCTTTTTTGCAGGCATGGTTCACGGGTACCTGACAAAGACTATCAGATTGATCCTGGTTAGCCATCCACAACAGATAGTTCAGAACACATGAAAGATTCCTCTGAAAAGCACATTTTATCACCTACCTTCTCACAGCATGCCTTTCAGCTCTACTGCAGATGTCAGCTAACATCAGATGACATCAGTGGCTTTGCATTTTCTCTGACTCCAGATCCAAAGTTTGTCTTAGGCATCAGAAGCATTTCAGAGCCTGCAGACTGGGTGATGTAGGGCTCTCTTTGGACTAAGCACTGGTGGCCTGCCTTCTGTGCTCACATAGGTACACCAGACAGCCCTTTTCCTACACTGAACAGCCTTCATTTAGTAATCAAAATTATATACAAAATGGTGGAAGGAGAAAGAAAAACTGTGTGTGGGCAGATAGATAAAGATACAGAACATTTTACTGAACGTACCGGATGGATTTCACCTGATGAGTACACACTCATTGGGGATGTTCTTTTCTGGAGTGGAACTAAAGGAGGTCTGTCTCGTGCATAGGGTTGCTTGTGGACTTTCCTTTGAAGAATTAAGGAGAGAAGAATAGCCAAAAGTATCAAACCTAGAACTACCATCAACACTGCAAACCACAACTCATTGTAGAATTTTGCACGTTTGGACTCTGCTTTGTCCTTCTCTCCAGGCGTTGTCAAGATCAGACCTGTAAAAATCAAGAGGGATTAGGGGAAAAGGGAATGTTATTTCAGAAAGCATTTAACAGTATGCTATCCCTTTCCTCGCTAATAAATTAGGCAGAAATTTAAGTAATTTTGTCGTCATGTGCTTATTTGCACTTATGTTCAAGGTGGCATAATGGTTCAATATGCTGGCGGGCTATAATAAAAAGCTTACTACCCTCAAGAGACCTTGCTTAAAGTTCTGGCTTTGCTGCTTAGGCTGGAAATCACCACTGCATCAGCAGCTCTTGAGAAAGGAGGCGGTAGAGGTGGAATGCAAGAAAAAAAGGGTTCTCCAAGTAACCTTGAAGAGCGGAAATGACTACGGTAATTTCAGAGCAGTACAGACAGAGGACATTGTCTCCAGCAGTGTGTAGTGGCAGACCCGTGCAGTTAAAGAGAGAGGGAGGAAGACATAACTGAAACGAGTGATAAATTTATATAAAAGCAAACAACATGAAACATTTTATTCCTCCTTCCCCCACTTGTTAGAAGAAAACCAGGCACTTGTGTTTGGCTTTGCTCATAGACAAAACAAGCATATAAAATTTCAGTGACAGGATTTCCTGGTTATTTGACATCCTACATGCATATCCAGCCTCTTGGCTAAGGAATTTCCATCACTTCTGCTTGCGAGCCTCCTCTGCAAGTTGCCTGTGGTGCTGATTGAGTTTGTGGTAGACTCAAGATGCAAGCAGCAATCAAAAGAACAAAGGAGCTGAGCATGAAAAGTGATGGACGTAGAGCAACTGGGAACATTTTATAATGCCTTTACAGCAGCCTTGCCTGAAATTCCGCAGGAGGATGGCGTGAGAGCATGAAAAGGGATATAAGGGAAATGCAGTGTAAAGAGTAATTGCAAAGACAAGGCCCATCTATTTTAAGAAGCTGAACAAGATGCAACTCAAAAAAATAAATTAATTAATTAAAACCACTATGTTGGTTAGAAACAGTTTGAGCTTAGCTTTGCTTCCCAGAGAACTACGATGATAAAATAGTGGAACGTTTTACTGGTAGGCACCTACGACTGGCTGGGATCTCATCATACCAAACTCCACAAAACAGACAAAGGCCTCGGGGACAGACGGGAAACAGCAGGTGTTATAAACCAGGTCCTGACAGCATCTTGTATGACATTCTCATAAACTGGCTTCGGGAACACATTCCAGGTGAAACTGCAGGGCCTGGCTTGTTGGCCACGTGAAAGGAGTGGCGGATGGAATATAGGGAGGAGAGAGGGTATATTTTTTCATTATCAAACTGCGGAGGAATGCGAGAGGACAGGATTAGAATTCAAGATAATCTATATTTGGAAATAAAACTTGGAAGAGAGCAGACTCTATTGAGGAAAAAGCACTATATTTTGCAGCAAAATATTTGTGTAAAAATAAAAGAAAAAACTATTACATATCTGGAGAACGGATCTGAAGCTGATCATGACATAAAGAAACAGAAAGCTATCCATGGTAAAAAGGCACATTACCTACATACCTCACACCCTAAAGACACTAAGGAATCCCCTGATTCTCATTCTGCAATGAGATGCCATCCTGTCTGGCATGCCCAACATACCAAATTTTTACCACAAACACGTAAATTCAATAGGTGCTAGGTGATCTCCACATATTTACCAACTCCATCTGCAGCACTGTACTTGATAATGGGTGTCACGGCGGTCCCTTCATCAGTGATGCACGTCACTTGAAACAAAAAGGCTGAGAAAAAAGGTTAGAAAATGCTGTCAGCAGGAGAAATCAAAATTCTGTAGGTGCTGCTTTTTCACCATGATCCATCAGCAGAGATGGCCAGGTCTGAGAAAAGCCAAGGCAGGCATATCACATAACCCATCATAACCCACCTGAGTCCCAGATCAGAGCCTCATAATCCATTATACATGGGTATTGAACATCTAAACTATGAACCATGGCAGATCATAGGTACGTACCACTATGATGCTGCTACAAATCATGTCTCTCTCTTCCAACGTAACTGGCAACTTTCAATTTATTCATCATTTTGCCCTAAATCCCTCATACTCCATTCATACTTGATACAAACATGTTAAGAATGTGCGATTAAAAAAGAAAAAGTATTAGCACCATTGTAGTAATCAGGAAGGTAAAAAATAAATTACAAAATTCTTTGACATACAAAAACCCCAATGCCTTAAAACTATAAAACATTTCTTCATGGGATTTTTTTCTTTTTTTTTTTCCCCCATTGACAGAGTTTCCTTGTATTTTAAAGACTGCAAATTTCTGAAAGAGAAACTGCATTTCAAAACATGGCTGATTCCAACAGCTACTGACTAATTTGATTCAAATGAAAATTCAGGCTCCTGTCTTTTCTGAAGCTTAAGGTTTCTGTGCCTTTGCCAGAGCGTAGCCCTGAAGGACGGAATTGCAATGCAGCTCCAGGATTTGGGAAAGCTCAACCCTCACAATGACCAGAGCAGTCTCACCCAGTCAGGTACAATGTTTAAGAGGAAGCTTAGCTCCAAGGGTTTTTGTTTCAAGCATCTGCTTGGATGCACTTCAGTGTGTCTGTCGTACACTCCTGTGCTCTTAGCTTGGCGTGGCTAGGGAGAGTTTGTCTTAAATTTAGCACACAATAATATTAATTTAGCTCAACAGGCTTTCACAGAGAAGAAGAGATAGGAAATTGAAACTGACTTTTGTCAGATGTCCTTGGTAAATACAGCTCAGTGTCAAAGCCACTGTAGATGCGTTGCCCACTCTCAGTTAATGCGTACTCCTGCAGGCGGCCGTTCAGTACGAAAGTGCGACTCCAGTCTATGTGGATGGTAGATAAATTGCTGACAATGGAGAATGGAGCCGTGTACCGAGGTGCTGCAAAAGAAGGAAAAAAGCTCATTTCTAGCCAGCAGGCATGACTGAGCTATACAGCACGGAGAAAGAGACCCTGCATGGTACAAGCTCTCTGTCGCATGCACGCCCTCTCTCTCATATACATGTGTATGAGTAGGGAAGATACAAGGACAAAAGAGAAAGCTGCTGTAGCATGCCAGCCTCTACACTGAGAAATCAGAAACATCTCATACCTTTAAAATAAAGACCTAGAACTCCCTTCTTTGGCCTTTGTGTATGTGGTACAGACACTAAAACTGCATAAATTAAATTCCAGCTTAAGGTGGGGGACAGGGAGATGCAGGAGGTTGTGCCAGTTCAGCTGCAGCATGCTGGGCTGTGGCAACCAAACTGCTAAGGAGAGGACTCTTCCACAAGCCCCAGGAAATTGCCCAAGATCATCTTTTAACACATGCACACCCATGAAAAGCAAGGGCAGATGTCAGGCAGAAAAAAAGAAACCCAGAACTCACTTTGGGGAGGAAGAGTTCATCAGTTGGGCTCAACAGCTTGCTGACAAAAGACTTCATTTAAGTTTGAGGTGGTCCTCTCTTGTACCTTTGCCATTAAGCCGTGTGCCCAGTATATGCCGGTTTGTTCATAAGAAAGTTGCTTGTCCAGCTGCACTTTGCTGCTAATTGCTCACTGTCACTAGAGCAAGCCTTCCAGGCAAGAGGAAGGAGACATTCAGAGTGACTCAGGAGACTAGGTGTGAAGAGGTCAGCAAGGCAAGAAAAGCAAGATTGAAAGAAAAGGGCTGCAGAGCCAGTGGGCAGGGGTTTAAAAATGGTTTTCACACCCTTTCGTTCTTAATGTCTCTTCAGTTCCTTATGAATTTTCCCCATTTAAAAGTTCATTAGCATGTTCCAGCATTTTAGTTTGCAATTTAATAAAACACAGCTTTAGAGATAAGGACCTTCTTTGAGTGGTGATATTAAAGAAAATCTGGGGCTGTTCCACCTGAAATTTTCAGCTAAGGATGTATCAGATACATTTTTAGTAAGTATTAGGCAGACCTACCAAGTGATGCAAAAGGGATTTTTAGGAAGTTGGTTCTGAAATCCTGACATGAGACTACATGATAAAAAGTTAACATCCTCTTTGCCCTGACCTGGCAGGCTGAGGTGAAATGCCCATCTCATCTGCTATGGAATGACTCTGGGTACAGCAGTATAGATCTTTTTAATAAAAGCTGATGTTAGACTACTACAAATTCAGTTTTGATGGCAAAATCTATTCTGACTGTAGGCACAGGTCCTGCTTGTTTAATTTCCATGCAGACCAGCACATTGCTTTAAAGTACTGCCTGTGGTGGTTAGATAGATAGCAGCAAATTCTTACTTCGGTGTCAACAAGGATCCAGTCATTCAGATGACATCTAAGGAAAACTCTCATGAGCCCCGGCAGAACAGTGGCATGAATTAGGACAGTAAGATTGTTCCTGAAAGGAATCGCCAGGTCTCTTTCAAGATCTCCACTTTTCCCAGGGATTATTTATGGCAGTGTATTTATGACTACACGTCACCCTTCTGGTAATGCTTGATCATTTTATGTTCTGCAGCACTGCTGCCCATTTTAAATTAAATAAAAGGTTTCCAGGCTCCGAAGATAGAGGATGTGATATCATGATGAGCAAAGAAATATTTTTGAAGGAATGAGCTGTCGGGCCCAAGCGCAGAATTTCAATGAATAGGCAGTAGAGGGACAGTGACCAGGGACACAGAAGAGCAGGTTTCTGGGGACATTATCTTTCACAGAAGTGGAGAAGTCTTTTGGTGCTATGCAGCCCCGTGCATCAGAAGTGGGCATTGCTGATCGGTGAACCACTTCTCATACTCACGCTCCTTTTCTGTAGTGAACCCAATCCATTCTGAGGCGCTGCTGCCAACAGAGTTGTAAGACACGACTCGCAGGTTGTAAGTTGTGTAAGGCTCCAGGTTGGACACGTTGGCACTCTGTCCTTTTCCTGTATACTTCACCTCAGTTGGGCCAGGACTGCAAGCCTTCACTGCTGGCTGTAGGTTCAGGGGACAAGCCATATACACATGGAGCTCATAGCTGAGAAGAAAGTTGAGATTCTGATAAATCAAAAGCCTTAATAACATAACAGCCAATCATACATTTCATCCTAATTGCTGAATGCCTGGCCACCGGAGAAGAGACTTGATCTGATCCCAGTTTTTCTCTTGGAGATTTTGGCCCCAACTGCAAGATGCCTATGAGCAATCATGGTTCTAAGTAAGTCACACTCACAATGAAACTGTTGATGCCTGTTACCCTACTACTCACTTCTGCAAGCCAGGATTTGCCTCAGTAACTACAAGATGCAGCTGTCTCTGCAGCCAGTAGATCTCACAGCTTTTTGGCTGTGCAACCACAGCTGTCAGGCAATTACCTCCACTCACAACTCCTCCACTCCACCTTCACCCCCCTACAACATCCCGCTCAGGATAAAAGCAACCGTTGTGTGTAAACACCTCCCAGATGTCATTTAGGCTGCACAGCGTGTCACCACCAACACTGGGAAGGAGGAGCATGGCTGTCACAACCAGCCAGTGCTCTCAACCCAGCAATTCATGGTCTTGTCCAGTAAAATTTTTCTGCCTCCAGCCCTTGCTGATGTGGGCGTGTTTGGCTGAGTAGTTCCTACCTGGTGACGATGCCGTTGGGTGACTGAGGGGCGCTCCACTGGAAAGAAGCGTTCCTGGAGGTCACGGTGCGGATCTGGGGCGGGGGCTGCTCTGAGGGTGGAGCCGGCTGCGTGGTGATTTGGGCCATGGGTCCTTTACTGCAACAGATGAAACAGGTGCAGGCCTCCACGCCAATGGAGTATGTGGTAAAAGGTTTTAGCCCATGTATTGTCTGCTGGGTGGCAGTCCCTTCTGACAGCTATAAAAATTAAGAGGGAACTTGTCACAGATTCAAGCACCACAAGTACTAAATAAGAGTTATGGAGGTAAATTAACTCCAGAAGAAGACAGGCACAAGGTTCTGCATGTCCTTTAAGTCTGACATTAATGCAGCTGTTGTGTACTAAGAACTCTGCACTCGTTTTTCTCCCGTTACGAAGCTAAAGGGCACTGTTCAAAGGAAAAGACCATGCCATCAGTGGCCTCACAGACGTCTTGAGTTGAGCTGTGACCACTGTATGTCATCTTGCAAATGTCATTCTCAGAAACTGAGAAACAGAAAACCTTTAAGGAGAAACTCTGGGGTAAGTGGTACTGAAACAAAAAGAAATTAATGTGAAAAATAGCTCCATGATAAGTGTACTAGCAAATACTCATGCATATCTCACAGGCTTCCTCAGTGTGGATAAAGGAGACAGCATTGGGTAGAATATGTCTGGTGGGTCAGCTTACTCGCAGACTGTGCTCTCTGGTAGGTACCTCTAAGTCAAGGGCCAACATGATCCTGCTCTGCATTCAAACCGCCATGGTGCTGGATGAGCCGGTTGGGAAACTCTCCTACGCTCAGCAAGAGAGACCTGGCAGTTCTGGCAAAGGAAATGGCACCCTCATTCTGAAACTCCTCACAGAAACTGCCACTGCACCTCGTTGCTGTAGTCTTTTGCAGGTATAGTTTCTTAAGCCAAAGAAATAAAATTATGCAGTAAACACCAATGAGGGGCAACATCTGCTCCTACTTGGCAGTATGTGATTTAGCAGAGTGCAGCAAAAAAAACAGGATGGAAAGAGTCAAGCAAGCAAAGGAAAGCACTTGGTACTTCTTGATGCCAGAGCCAGAGATGAGCCAGCAGCATGGCAGGTGTGAGGGGATGGAAATGGAGGGCCATGCAGGCACCAATGGGATGAACTGGCTGAATCAGACACAGCCACAGCCAATTGCACTGGAAGGAATAAACGGGTAATGTGCAATCGGTAGGCAGATTAAGCTCATGGACAGGATTGATGACCTGGGAAACACTTCCAAGCTAAGCAAGATGGGATAAAGGAAAAGATCCCATACAAATATTTACCTACTTGTTAAAAAAAAAAAAAAGATAGCGTTGCAGACAAGTATTCAAGTATTTTGCACTGATTTGGTGGTAACTATTCCAGGCAACTTCCACAGCCCTAACTTTTCCCCACATCTCCCTGTTTTATAACTCTAATGAAGCCCTGCCTGTTTCCTAAGCTGAGACTGGTCGTTTCTGGACACCTAATGGTGTCTAGGCTGAGACACCAAACACAGAAGAAGTTGCTTGGCTACTTGCACTATTCTTCAGTGCTTTACCATGAAATACTTCTTACCAACAAGGAAGATTTTATGGGAAGCTCAACACTTTCTTCTGAACTTCAAATCCATAGGCTATCCAAAGCACACAATAATTTCCTAATGGCTGCAGTTTCCACCTGTACTATTTGGACTGGCAGGAGCTGTCTGCAAGTGTTTCATTTGGACCGTTATCCACCCCTGAACAATACTTCTGATTCCCATCACATTGTCACAGCACATCACCACATCAGAGGAGCTTAATGATGAGGTTAGTTCCTTGAGAAGCACATCTAGATGAGTGAAACCACTGGTGGTGCTTTAGCCAGAAGAGAGCATTGCAGAGCAATTAACAACAGGAGAGCAGAAGAGGAAGACAGTCTGCAAACAGCAGTAGCAGCTTGTAAGAAAAAAATTGTTAAAGCTAAAAAATACAAGCTCAATGGAAGAACAGAAACAGTGCTGACAATACTCACCACCACATCAGTCCCTCTGGTGTCATTGGTAAACAGCCTGTAGATACTGACCACCCCATTTGTCTTCAGAGGGGGGCTGATGTTCACCACAGCCACTGTGGATGTCACCATGTCGAAGAGGGGAGCTCCCAGGCCCTCAGGAGGGGCAGGGCCCGTCCGGCAGCGGGACCAGCCGCTCGGTGTCCGTCCTGCTGAGTTTATGGACCACACCTTTGGCACACAGAAACAGAGAAACTGTGAGTGAAGGACGCAAGCCTTCACAACATCCACGGTTGGCTAGAGATGCTGCTGCAGCTGTACCGACACTGAGAAAAATGCAGCCCAATGACACCTGCGCAAAATGTCCCTTGACAGCCCCACTCAGCACCTGTGTTGATCCAGTGACTTTCTAACAGAAGAGTGGAATATTTCCCACTGCTACATTTAGGGAAGAGAAGCAGATTTCATGTCTCAGGCAGTGTGTGTTCATGTGTCTTCTTCACACCTGATCCCCAAACTCTGAATTCCCACCACTCTCTGTGTCATACCACACCAAGAGGACTCCTTCAGGAGCTGTGATCAGCAGAGATAATGTCTTCAAAGACATCCAACCAACAATACTGATATCCAGTCCTTCCAATTTCTCCCTTCTACACTTTTCCTTCACGCATGCAAGCAGCCCCAGTGAACGCAGCCTGACACTGTGTGACACAAGTTATGTTCACCTTGACTGAATTACACAAGTCAAACTCTAGTTAGTCTTTAAAACCAGAAAGTTTTACAGGCACGTCCCTCTCTTAAAAATATTAATGTATCAATCATTTGGCAACATTTTCAGTAACCCACAATACAAACAAAGCCCATTGAAAAGTGTGGTTAATTCAGCATCTCTCATTTATTTTCACAACAACGTTTGCTTTATGGCATGAGCACAAAGGCAATGGCTTCAGTTCCAAGATTTCAAAATTTAGCAGCTTGATTTAGGCCTGATTAAAAACCACATGTCTCTATGAACTATGCCTACTGATTTTGTCAGCTTCCCAAAACCAGAATGATCTGCAGACTACATAAAACTCAGCACTTATTAAACACACTCTCCAACAAATCTGCATGAAAATTAAATTTTGCTTTCATCAAGGAGTGAATAAACATATGGAAGGATGTATAATCTTATTTATCAAAAACCATTTGTATAATTAAACACGAATATCATAAAAGGTTGCCTTAGGTCGTCATTTGCATGAGTAAGTAATTTGTAGAATGTCAGGTACAATAGACAGAATAGATGGATGCGTGAGCGTATAGGGTTAAATTAGGCTCAATATTAGCCAACCACATAGTGATCAATCAGAATGATAGATCTAAATGGCAATACAAAAGGACTGTCTGAGCGATTTTTTTAGTATAAGTATTCCTTAGTAAGCTTTCATGTCGAGCAGTTCTAACTACAGTAAAACATGGTCTTATGTGGTCTACATCAGGCAGAGGTCTTTGGGAAGTGGATGGTGGGACTACGCCTTAAAAAAAATAGGAGGTTTAGAAATAAGTGGTCTTTAAAACTGACCCTGCAGTCCTTCCAGCTTGCACTATTAAGTTCCAAGATCACAGGACACTTTTTACAAGGAGACTGATGAAAGAAAAAGCCAAAACCCACCACAGTGGCTTTGAAGACTGTGGTTCTGCCAACTACAAACCCAAAGTTCCTGCCCGATTCCAGCAGTAATGTATGGCACCATCCAGTGAATCACTGCGTAAGTACAGATGATGCCCTACGATAAAACGCTCAGCCAAAGAGCTTTAGTTTGCAGTGAAATCAGTAACATATATCTGTTGTGAACTTTTCATAAAGTCAAACTCTGTTCACTTTACTGCAATAGGTCAAACCCTCTATCTCAGTTCAGTCCCAGCTGCTACAAAGATTTGCCCACAGTCGTTCCTTTTAAGGGGCATATTTCTTTGTGGAGAGAACAAGCCACATATGGAAAGAGCAGCTCTGAGTGTGCCACTGGCATCGACTCAATGCTGACCTGAGTTCAAACGCTCCAGTTATACCCAGGCTGTGGCCTTAATGAGCACAGAGCGTAACTGTGTTGCACCTGACCTGCCGAGCAAGCTGCTCACAGCAAAACTGAAGGTGATGAGTAGGAACAGAGGCTTCCTGTGAAGCACAGGAATTCAGCCTCAGAATGGGACCCCCCCAGGAAATTCGGAGGAGAGAGGGTTGCACACGCCTCACTGACAGCTGGGTGCAGACACCTTCCTCCATTGATGCCTCTCCTATTGTAGGTGCCTAAGCTTTGTTTTTTACAAAACAAGCCTAATTTCAGATAAACAAGGGCTCTTTCTTTCAAAACACTGTCATAGGACAAGGGAAAAGGGGATGCTGGTCCCCTTTCACACTACAGCTAAGTGGTTAGAGGACTCCTCCAGGAGGCAGGTAATTTAGGTTCAATCACATGCTCCAGTGGAGAGGGTCAAGCCTGCCCCTTCCAGAGTGTGAATGCCCAAGCAGATGACTTATCTTTTTACTCGGGGTGCTCCCAGTGCTGCCCTTGGGGATGTTTCACTGTGCATGAACACAATGGAACCCAGGTTGACTGGGCAGAGCAGAAGCAAGGAGGAGCAGCCACAGTTACCCAGCCCTTCCCCAGGGAGGTAGGGGGAAGCTGAGGTTGCGGTCCATCCCCCAGGCACTACTTGCCTGTTCCTCTTGAAAAAAGGCCAAGGTCACGGCCACATGCATGTGGGCCTGAGAGACAGGCATGCTCTGAGGTTGCCTTCTAGACTGACGCCAGCTACTCAGCCCTGCCAAGACATGTGTCCAGCAGAAAACCTCTAGGTGTCTGTGAAACGCACTAATGCCAGAGTCTGAGACAGTTGTGACAGCTGAACAGGACTTCTGAGGACCTAAATTCTGGATTTACACTGACCTAAGCTGGATTCCCTTAACTCCCTCTGCTTCTGCTCAACCATCTGTAAAAGGATGGATGGGTATAAAAATATTTCCCTTTGAGAATTGTGGTCCAAGTAAATCCTAGTCAGCGTTTGGAAACTCAGAGCAGTAAGTGCTCAGAACTGACTGCAGATGGAGATGCTGATATTTAGCCACTTCTTTGTATGAAGAAATGGGACAGCATAGCAACAGAAGGCTCGATGAGGAGTGCCTGTTAAAATCAGAGGTTTGGTTACGTGTCCTCAAAAAGTCACCACAAAACAGTTACGGATGAAAGCTGTTGCCCAGCTAGCCTGGTTAAACTCAAAATTCACAGTTTTGACTTTTGTAAAAAGCTGTTTGGGCTCACAAATGTTCCTTCTAAACCGTGATATAATCATCACCAAAAAATATTTAACTGTATACATAAGAACATCTAAAGAGCTTAATAGGCAGCAGTATTACCTGCTGCTTATAATGTAAGATTATAAAAGAGCAGACAGGAACATGGGGCAAACAAGAAGCAATCAGATCTCAGGGATATATTGAATAGCAAAACACAGATAGCAGAAAGCCAACAAAATTTTCTTATAACTTAACTTTCTGAATATACTACCTGGAAAAGCATTAAGTCTGACATCATGGTGCATGGCTCAGCACCCTGCCAAAAGATGTGCCGCTGTTAATGGTTGCACTGTCCCAAAAAAGCCAGGAGAGGGCTCTGAAATGAGCTACACTGGTTACTATTTAAAATGCTTTATCAATCTGGCCCCTGGCCCAGACTGCACTTTGAAGTGGAGCCAGAGAGAAAGAGGGGGGAAACCTCTCCGGAGACCGTATAATTGGAGGACTGAAGAATTCCAGTTACAGGTAACTAAGCTTGTTTTTTATCATCATAAATGAGCCTTCACAGATCTCTGCTCCTGGAAGAAACCAGTGGTCAGCCATTGCTCAAAATGATCACAGGACAACCTCAAGGTTCATTGGCACAGCAAGAGGGGCAAGACATATGAGGAGCAGGAAGGGAAGTGCTGAGAAGACAGCCACAGCCTTAGCATGGTGAGCCCAGCCTGTTCAACCTTAGTAAAGCTGACTAACGACTCCTCCCATAAAGGGCAACAAAATCACAATGACCCTCAGGCATAGATGCAAAAAAATCATGTTATTGTATATGCTGACAGTGGAAGAAGCCCATTAGATGAGGCCCATTAATGAAGCCCATTACTCCATCCCTGTACCACACAGGTTCATCTGCAGCAACGCTCCTGAAAACCCAGGTCCTTACCAAGGAAGCTATGTCTTAAACTAAAAAAGAAGGTTTTCTTTCATCAAATTGAGACCATATGTGAAGGTATTTACTCCATACAGGAGGTATAAAGGGAAATGAGGGAAACAGCTGATGATACGCTTCCACAGCTCCTCCAAAGCTGCAGCGCAAGAAAAGCACTAGAAGAAAAGCCATGATAAAGCAGGTGAGCGCTATGAAAAAGACGCCGTGATGAAAAAGAGAAGGTGTAGAAGTTGCCAAATAAAGCCCTCAAATTAACCCCCCTCAAAGGACAAAGGCAGTCCAGGATTGAGGCAGAAAACACAGGGACCAACCAGGAAGTCCCCAAGTGGGAATCCTCTCTGCTCCTACAAAGGGGAGGCTCAGACAGCCAACAGCCTACGAAGAACGAGAAACTCTCCCTTACCAGAGAGATCTCCTTCACTTCTGCTGAAGCGTGGCAAGGCAGCAGCAGGCAGAAGGGTGGTAGCTTGCCTGTCTGAAGGCAACAGTCCTGAGCTCCTGCTGACTTCCCAGACCAGAAAGAGCTAGGATCCTCTGCTTTGCATGAAGGCCAGATGCTGCTCACCCTTCCTGCTTGCAGGAAATCAGCAGAAAGGAGAGTGAGCTGAACAGCTGACTACTGACCAGCAGCGACTCCTGGCTCCCACCACGTCCTACGGGCAACTGTGCATCATCCCGCTTCGCACTGCAGGTGATGTGCAGTTAAGCGGGAACTGTGAGCGACAAAATCCCAGCTCTGTATGTGGCAGCAGCTTGCATGGAGCTCCTCCAGAGCTCAGAAAGCAGCCTTTTGTCTTAAAAAAAGTCTCATTAATAAATCACTACCTACCTTCGGCTTTGAGCACTGCCCTGTAGGGCAGTTAGGTAGTGCTGTAGGTTCTGGGGAACAAGGTCAGACCAAGCCACCCCTTTCACACATGCACATAACTCTTTACTCCCATGTGTGAGAGTCAGATACGACTTGGATCTCTACCCTTAGGGTATCCAAGGACCGCACACATGTGTGACTGCTGGTCTTTCCAAAAAAGGATTCAATGCTGGCACTACTTGGTGCATGCCAGGAGAGACAAACGGTAGCAGAGAGGAGTTTGTACCACCCTTCTCTTTCTAGAATTGTTTCATGGAGGTCACAAAGACACAGCACTACTTTGAGACTTGGCTTTGGATTTCTTGACTCAATTTTTTTCAGTTTCTAACCCCATATTTACACAAATGCAGAGTTTTCACAGTGTAAATCTTTTCCAAGATAGCAAGAAATTTTAGGGGTATATGATATGACACCAGTAAGTTCAGAAACACAGCACCCAATTTCTAGTTGTGTTTGAACAACAGCCTGCAGGAAAGTTGAAGAGGCCATAATCTTGGCTAGTTAAAACTAGAGAAACCCTCTCGCCATCAGTTGCAGCACCCTTCACAAGTCTTTCCTCTCATTGGAACTGACCAGCATGCAGCCTGGTTAATTTTGAGTTACTTATGCAACATCAGCACAGCTCAGAACACAAAGCTTGTCTACTGAAATCTAGCATTCAGCATTAGGATAATGCATTCACATCTGGGCACTGCAGTGTCAGGCAGGCATTGGCAAAGTAGAAAGCTTCAAAAATGGTTGCAGTCTACCAGGGACAGAGCAAAGGCAGGGGAAAGAAAATACCATGTCCACCAGGGGCACAAAAAGGTAGTAAACAAACGTGTGCTTTCCACCCATCCTCAGATCCATACTTCTCCCTCTTCAACATTCAGTTAGCATCCTTAGGGAGGCCATAAACATATAATGGGATAGATTTTAGATCCAGGCTTCTAGCACTGTGATAATTTGAGCCTCTTAACATTGCTATTCATCTCCACTGTCGAAATACTAATAATAAAAGTACTAAACTCATTCTGGGGAAGGGAAAGTCAACAGGCAAACACTTTGTGACTTAAACAAAATTACTAAATTCTAAAGGAAGCTCATTTCATATAGCACAGTATAAACACCAGTAATTAATGAGAGATGTAAACAGGTTTAACTCTAAAAGGTAGAAAATTAAATAATTTGTTTCCTATGGGTATATAATGAGATAGTTACCAAGTTCCCATGAGAGCGATAAGCAGATATTAAAAGGTCTTTCCAATACCTGTAATGGCTAAGGGCAACAGCTAATTCAATAGATTCGATCAAAATCACCACTTCTTTCTCCGCTTCTGATTTATTACTTTGGCTGTAGCTAGTCATCACTCATTTTAGTTTGCTTTTCAGCAGTCATAAATTATGCCTCATAAATAAAAAGATACAATCAAGGAAATCATATCAAGTCATCTACAGCCCTGGAGTATATTTTCCCCTGGTACTCACACTAATGTCGTTTTAAAGGATAGCTTGCTGTGGTTTTGAACATATCAGAATCGCAATTTACCGAGAAGTGTCTTGCAGGAGTAGTGCTGTAACAGTCTCACTGGTAATTTTGGAAGCCAACAAATCCAGTCTAATATCCGTATTTAGTTAAATGAACAAAAAATTCAAGATCTGTTGCATCAATGCACTGTTTAAGCACTTGAATTTAGGATGGTGTTGACAACAGAAACCTGTGCCTGAAGTGGGGCTTCATAAAAGAAATCTTGTAGTTTCAAATGGCCCTTCTACCTATCATGTACCCTCTACTGGGGGAAAGGAAGCATCTTGTTCTGCAAAAGGGTATTTGGAGTAGGTATCACCATTACATCAGTGAAACAACATAGTTATGTCTGCTTTATTCTTCAGAAACTGAGGTCAAGCTTGGTAGCCTAATGCAGGTCTAGTATAAGAAACTCTCTTTACTTGGGAGCAGGGAGCACAACAAACTCCGCAAGAAAAAACACTTTTCCAAACAAAATGAAGAGGGAATAACAAGCAGGGAGTGCAAGAAGGAACTAAATTTTATTTTATGTCACTACTTTGTAGTGCATCTTTCTGTCAGAGAGACGCGAAGAAATGGCGAATTAAAATGATGAAAAGGAGCCAGATATGAGGGATATTACAAATGGGTGGCTATCCATCACTGGCCAGTCAGAAAACCAGTTTCACCCCATTTTAAGCTGCAGAAGTCACTGAGCTGTTTGTCAGTAACTAAGCAGAACTAAACTGGAGCTCAGCCAACAATTTGACAGACAGGCTGCTAAAACAAGTGTCATTCTTGTCATCTCTGAAAGTGACCAAGAGGGCTGACGTATTCTGGACCCATGTAGTTGGTCCTTCCTTAATCTTCATGACTTTGCACCCATTTTTTTTTCTCTTTATCTCTCCAAAGTCAGGATATGATTTGTTTTCTCTTTGAGAGTCCAAGATGGAGGACCCAAAATATATTTCCCATGGTATATCTCAGGGTATTTACTAGACCCTTCTCTTGGCTGCAGTAACTGGAATGTGAGCAGCACACTTCACAAGCAAGAGAATTGCTGTGCCTCTCTCAGCGGTGGGAGGCAGACAGCTTCAGGGCTGCAGACCCTGCCTTAGTGCACTGGATAGCCCTCCTAGAGAATAAACCCCTGCAGGGGGCCATAAAACTTTCTGAAAAGGTACAATTCTACTTTCCTGTCTTTCTCATGTTCCATGTATGGAACTAAGGATGTGTTCTAAACCAAGAAAACAGTAAGCCATTAATCTAAAGAAGCAGTCTTAAGTATACAACTAAGTGCAATAGTGGGGGAGTGACATTGCACTTGCATGCAAACCATACCATATTCTGACAGCTCTGCTTTACAGAATAGCACTAAATGCCAGAAGTCTCTGTTCAAAAGGGCCTTTCCTTAGCTGAGAAAAGCAGGTCTGACTCCGTAGGTTGCTATATGGTAACATTGCACACCATCCTCAGTAATTCACGAGAAGGACCTACACACTCTGCTTCAGAAATATTCCAGAAATCAAAAGATTACACTTGCAAACTCATTAGGCCTCATGAGTTATAAAGTTTGTTTAAGTCAGGGTTTTTTTTCAGGAGATCATTCAATTACATCTATTTAATACAGCTGAGGATCTCAGGCAGCATTCGAACAAAAACCTAAAAGGCCAGATGCTCTATAAAATGCAAATATCTAAAATTATAAATAGATTAATAGAGGGAATTTCAAACATCTAAGTAATTCTTTCTGAGCATGGAACAGTAGGCACCTCACTGCTTCTTAAAAGCCCATTGGAACCTAGCAGGTGCTAATATGCTTATGCAGATCCGGCCTGAAAGAGTAAAAGTGCTTCCTTGAATGATAGTGACCTAGGCATTTAGGGGGCATAGTCCCTTTCAACAGCATGAGCTTCTAAAGTCACTTCATCATTCCAAAAGTGCAACTTTTGCACGTAGTCTTACAAGCCCTAAATATTCTGCTGAAGTTTCCAGCAAAAAAGACCCAAACCCAACATCAAACTCTAAAATCCTGAGCTCAGATCCAAAGAAGCTGTCAGGGTTCATTGAACTAATTCTCAATACCTCCAAAAATGCTGGAGAAACTCCCATCACAGCCCTTTGATTTTTATCTGCATTCTGCTGGAGGAAATTCAGTTGCATTTAAAGTTTTATGTCCAGCAAACAAGCCTCAAATGCAGAGACAGCAGAATCAATATCCAGTTTAAGTGAAATATAAATCTGGGTTTCATCAGCATAATAGCAAAAGCCAAGCCCTATACTTACGAATAACTTGTCTCACAGGCAAGATATAAATTGTCAACAATGGTGTGGCTCAGAATAGATCCCAGAGGATTTCCTGCAAGACACATGAGCAGAAGACAAACACATGCATGCAAAAGCTTTTCATGGTGAAATAAATGGCCACCAGTGAAAAAAAAAAAAAAATAATGATTTAGAGTCCCAGTCAACAGCTCAGCCTGGTTATGGAGCAGAAGTGAGATAAAAAGCAAAGTCTTGAATACAGCACAGTAAACCACAGGAATATGGCCAAGAGGGCTTCTTTGTTATCTGTCACTGATAGATCATTAAAACTTCTGCTCAAGAAGGTCTCTGTGGTATCAACTTCCAAAAAACCCAGCTTCTGACTGAAATAACTGAAAGTTGGTGCAACTGAGAATATCCCACAGCCAATGTCTACAACTTCCAACTTGAGAAATTTTTCTTTATCTAAGAAAGATTCCTTACTAATAAGTAGGACTCAAATCTGCTACAAGGCTTGCTACCTACTCAGCCCCATCTGCAACCGAATTCACATTCTTCACAGATCCTGTCCAAAGTAGCAAGGAGAGCTGGTATAACAAGAGTTCTACTATAAGAAAACTACAGTAAACGGAGAGCAGACTTCACACTGTTGTGGCCAATAGATGGGCCGTGCACAGGCACTAAAGGAAATCTAGGAGAAAGAAATCGAAACATTAATATTTGTACGTAGTAGGACTTAAACCACAAAAAGTTCACCCTAAACACACTGTTTCGAGGAAAGGTTTAACAGTTCTCATTACAAGAGAAGTGACAACTGGAAAACATACCCTTCTATATTTAAAGTGCAATAAATTTTCAGGCTCTGACTAATTATAATTTTTGCTTTGAAAAGTATTATTGTAGCATCTCCTGTACTACTAGGTTCAAGAAGATGTCATTAAGTAACCAAAGGAAATCAAGTAATCTGGACCTGCAATCAGCAATAAGCAGTCAGCTCACAGATGCTTGTCATTTCCTTTAGCACAAAGCCAACAGACACTTTTCACACTGGCTGTTACCTTACAGACATGCTGCCAATCCAGAAACATCTAAACGAAGAAAAGAGGTTTGTGATTGTCAAGCAGAGAAGAAAGGCTTTGTGAAGATTGCAGTGACTACACTTTTCTAGCATCCTAAGCTCTCTTTTCTATAGTTTTGTAATTGTTCCTTCAGAATTCTTTTCTTACTCAAATTAGAGCTGCTGGAACAGATGTATGAAGAAAGCCACTGCACTCCTCCCTCCAGACCCTGAGACTCTGGCAGTGATGGAGCAAGAGAAGCCGAATCAAGGGAATTAGATGTAAAGAAAAGTAAGAGATACGTAGTCAGAAATTGGAACAGGGTGCTCACACAGGATGTACAATCTCCATCGTTGGAGATGCAAGGGTGGAGAACTTGATCCAAAAGTTCAATGGGACACAGCGCTGAGCAGCTTATTTTATCCGGACCTGCTTCAAGCCGGGAGTCAGGCTAGATGCCTTCTGGATGTCTCTTCCAACCTACACGACTTGGTGAGTATACAACACGTGGACGTATAACAGCTGGATACACTGATGTGATAAAGCAACTTTTTAGATTTATTTCTTCATGGTTTCTGGCTACCAAAAAGAACACAACAGTAGCAGTGGAGCAGAGCTACCAAAGAACCTGAACTGTACAGTGCACTCTTGTCAAATTTGCAGATGACACCAAACTGGAGGGGACAAGTTGGTATGTTGAAGGGCAGGTCTGCCATTCAGAAGGGCCTAGAGGAATGGGTCATCAGGAGTTTTATGAATTGTCAGCAAGACAAATGTGAAGTCTTGCTCCTGGGAAGGAATAAGTCCTTGAATCATTACAGGGTAGGGACTGACAGCTAGTGAGCACCTCTGATGAAAAGGACCTAGAGGTTTTAGTAGATAGAATGCTGAACATGAGCCAGCAGTGTAATCTGGCAGCAAAGATGGCCAACAGCATCTTGAGCACAGCCAGAGAATTAAAGGAAGTGATTACATGCCTTTACTTAGCTTTTGTTCCGTTTTGGCCCCTGAATATGAGAAAGATATTGATGAATTGGAGCAAGTTCAGTGGAAGGCCACCAAGGTAGCCAGTGGGTTGGAGAACAGGGCCTATGAAGAGAAGCTGTGGGACTGGGGTTTGTTCAGCCTGGGGAAGAGATGGCTTTGGAAGGACTTGATTACAGTCCCCCAGCATCCACCCACAGGCTAACAAGACAGTGGGTCCAGGTTTCTCACAGAAGTATGTGGGGGAAGGGGCAAGAGCAAACAGGTAAAAATTCAAGCAAAAGAGATTCAGACTGAACATAACAAAAAAAAAATTCACAATAAGGACAGTGGAGCAGACTGCCTCAAGAGGTTATGCAATCTCCCTCCCTGGAGGTTTTCAAGATGCAACTGAATAAAGCCCCGTGCAACCTCATCTGACCTGTTATTTGACGCTGCTTTGAGCAGGAAGTTGGACTGCATGGCCTCCTGAGAGCCCTTCCAACCTGAATTACATACAGAATCAATAGTGAGGCTTACTGGTCTCCTGTTCAGTGGCAAATAAGCGTGCCTATTCATAGACAACATCATATTGAAAAATCAACCTCACCCTGCTACACTACTATATCCACTTACTTTTAGAAAGAAAATATTCAAGGCTGTTTTTTTAGTGATGGTCTAATCTCCACTAACTCATATGAAAACTTGGGAAAGACTTCAGATGGTTATAAATAGCAAAGTTCTAAGTTCATATGCTGAAATCAAGTAAAGCCCTACATTATCACTAGTACTGTATGACTAAAAAAAAGATGCTATATCTTGTAACGTTGACATAGAAAGCAATTACAGGTGAAAGAATGACAGAAATGGTCTCCTTGCTTTATCTTAGCCTCATAAGAAAAACAATAGTAAAAATACCTACGTGCATGAGAAGTAACACCAACCATCAACAGCAAATTCACTTTTGAACAACCCATTAAAACTGCTTGTGCTCCTAACATCTAATTTAAAGAGAAAACAATGCCAGCCCTTTTAGATGTAAACTACTATAGGATCATAAAGTCAAAATTAATTCATAATGGGTTGGGGAGGATAGAAAAAGAAAGAAATACTAATGAAATGAAGCTGCCTTTTAAGTATTAGAATTTCACACTACTCATAACATTAGAGCCTTACAAAAGCTCTGGAGGGCACACAAACATTTAACATACAGGAAACACAGGCACTTATGATTAAACTAAAGAAAAATGAATGCTGAATGAATATATTGCTTCTGCAAAATTATTTTCAGTTTCTCAACTATTTAAAATACATTAACACTAATCATTCAGGTATCACAATACTATTAAAATTAGAAAGAAGACGTGTATATTCATTGTAAGTGCAAAGTGAGGTTTTCGAAGTGTACTGAAATCATAATCAGAGCTGCTAAATGGCTTTGATTCCCACCTGGTATTCATATTCTGTGTAAGGCAGCAACTTATCATCTTTGAAGGAGGTTGAAGAACCATTGTAAACAAGTGTGAGATCTAGGCTTATGTGGGCTTGAGTCGTTCGCCTTCTGTAAAGTTCATAGTACAAAATCTTCCCATTTGGCTGCTGTGGGCCAGTCCACAGGATGGAAGAAGTTGGCTGGAAGTCCCCGGCTGTTGTCCGGATCTCTATGAGAGGGGCAGGCTGCACTGCTGGGGGAGCCTCCAGCGTCTGTACTGATGCCCACTCACTGGAGGCACAACCCAGCTCTGTGCAAGCTTGGAGCTGTACTTCATACCTTTGGAAACACAATTCAGGAATGAAGTGACTAAAACAGTGCAAATACAAATACAGACTGCATGAGATCTTGGGGATTTCTTAATTTCTCTTGGTCTTCGATTTTGATGATATGAATCAAAATGATGATTCATTGTAGGAGATCATTTGGATATAATTTGAGACCTACAGAGCTTCACTCTATTACTCTTTTCTCTTTGGATTTAGATTAGTTATATGTAAATAGTAGACAGACTTATCAACCATGTAACACACACAAATTATGCATACACAAATATATAAAGAAAGGTCAGGTAAATAATCAAAAATTAGTGGGGAAGATATTATTTCAGTATCAAGTGTGCTCCTTCTGTAGCAGAGTCCAGCACCCTCTCTTAAGTTTTAGCTTTCACTTAAACACAAATTGCTTGTTTTCAACTCAAGGGTGAGAGCAGGTTCCTGATGTGACTCCATTAATCTTAGCTCAGCCACACCATGAATGGGCTGGCTAACAGGTCTTTTCTCTCTCCACCCCAAACTTTGCCAACTAAAGCCCTATTTATTCTTCAATGCAGATGTCTTGTGAAAGATACACAAGTACAAGATTGCAGGTTTTTGAGTCTATAGCAGAATGCTGAATTACCCCTTGTAGTAATTACTACCTAAGTCAACCCTATGCACTTCATCAAGATGATGGCATTAGTATAGATCAAAAAACCATCCTGGTTTTATCGTGTGCTTTTAAGAAAAAAAAAAACTCCATAGGTCTGACTATCTGTCTAAACAAGATGGTTGAACTGTCTGCCAGCCTACTGAACCACCTTGCGGCATTTATTCAACAAACAAGGTCTTTCAGACTTACCTAGTGTAGGGTTGTAGCTCTGCCACTATGTATGACCGTCTCAGAAAGGAAACATGAGATGCATCGAAGTCCACAGTTTTCCTTCCTGTTTCAGCAGGCTTGTGGATTGAGATTGTGTAATTTCTAATGTCACCATTTACTTTGATAGGAGGATCCCAGGCCACCAAAATCTCCTTTGAGGACCATGCCTGCAACCTAGGAGGCAACATCCCAGACGGAGCAGAGGGGTTGGTTTTTATCTGAGCTGATGGGCTGGTCACGCTCCCTTGACTGTTATTTGCGGTGACAGTGTAGCTGTACTCCATGCCTGGCATTAGGGTGAAATCAAGAAACCGAGTTTCCAGACCTGAGTAAACAAGTACACCATCCCTCCTTAGCTCATAGCTCGTGATTTTACCATTGGGGTTAGCTGGAAGTTTCCATGTGATTTCAATTGACTCCGAGCCCATGACAAGCAGCTTGGGAGCTTCCATATTTAATGGTGGAGCCTCCATGGTCATCACTGACTGGGACATGCTAGCTGTGCAGCCGCCTGCAGTACAGGCAACCAACGCAAAATCATACTGAGTGTAAGGCTGAAGATTAGAAACCAACATTTGCAACCTTTTGCCAGGATGATACTCTTCATTGTTTAATTTCAATATGTACTTGGTGATATCTCCATTTTGTATCTGGGGAGGTGTCCACGATGCATTAATTTGAGTGGCACTGACAGCCTGCAGAGATGGTGGATCCACTAAGGCAGGAGCTGCTTCTGGCGTCCGTATTGCAGCTGGTTCACTGGTAGAGCAGCCTCCCATCGTACAGGCGACTATTGCATAGTTGTACATTGAATAGGGCATTAAGTCTTCATCCGTGTAGTTGAAAGTAGCAGCGTCAAAGCTGAAAGGATAGAGAACATCATTCTTTAGCAGCCTGTATGACTGAAGAATACCGTTGGGCTGTGCCGGGGAGGCCCACGAGATGAGCACTTTATGGGGGTTAACTGACACCAAGGATAACCTGGGGGCAGCGAGACCTTTTGGGGCAGTTTGACTAGTCTTTGCCACTGTCCAGGAGCTGTCAGCGTAGCCAGCTGCATTCCAGGTGCGTATTTTATATTCATACCTAGTCCATGGCTGTAAACCTTTATCATTATACATGAATGTATTACTTCCAGTGTTATATTCTGTGAAAACAATTTTCTCGTCTTCTATTGTTGTGCTGTACCCTGCAGCATTTTCTTTTGTGCATCTGTGAACAACTTCATAGCGAATTATTTTTCCATTTGGACTAATTGGCTGCAACCAGCTCAGTTCAACATTGGTAGCATTCACTGCCTGGATTACAGGTGCCATCTGAGACACTGGGGGTGCTTCGTCTGTTCGGACCGGCTGGGGTGAAGAACGAGTGCAGCCTGCAGCATTGCAAGCCTCCAGTACGAGGGTATAGAGAGTGTACGGCTCAAGGCGCCTGAAGAGGAACTGGCGAGATAAACCACTGTATTCCAGGTTGTCATCGCTGAAAATATTGTAGGTCTGGGGAAAAGAAAGGAAGGAAGGGAGGAAAAGATGAAAGAAAAAAAGGAAGGGAGGAAGGGAGGAAGGGAGGAAGGGAGGAAGGGAGGAAGGGAGGAAGGGAGGAAGGGAGGAAGGGAGGA
>JAOXNO010000024.1:23025097-23164140 GCA_028565335.1 Limnodromus scolopaceus | reverse complement strand
GGAGGAAGGGAGGAAGGGAGGAAGGGAGGAAGGGAGGAAGGGAGGAAGGGAGGAACAGAAGCCAGGATAAAAGGAAAAAAAGGGTAAGGACTATTAACCAATGATTCAGAAACTTACTTCTTTACCGCTAACAATCACCACACAAACAGATCATTGGTACAAAAGGAATGTTTTGATCCAGTTTTCATTATTTTTTTTTTCATTTTGGATGCAGTAATAAATCACCTAGTGACAGTTTTCATTATATTTGTTTGTTATCAAGTTTCATTGTGAGGCTCTCAAGGGCTAGCACAAAGCTTGCAGACTAACTCTAGAGAAAATCATTTAAGAAAAAAAATCTCCAAATAAAAGCCTCTAGTTGCAAACCTTGCAGGTAAAGATTTACACTCAGATGAAACCATTGAGCTAAAAGAAGTCCCAAATTTCAGAACAACCTTCTGTCAAACCCAAGTTTTCTAGAAAGACATTTCGTTCACTGTAAATGAACAGTTACAGTCATGGGGTATCACAAGAATGCTAATACTCATTTGAATATAACCACAGGCAGAGAGCGCTCACAGAGTGCCTTGTGCTTACATAGGACTTCTGTCTTATTTTAAAGTATAATGCATTTGATTGAGCCCTTTTCAGCAAAAATGTTTTAATTTGATATTCAGCATTTCCCTTCTCTTTTTTGGTCAAATGTCAAGATGAAGATTACCTTAATCACGCCATTGGGCTGGGTGGGCTCTGACCATTTTAGCAGCAGAGCCCTGCCATTTTCTTTCTTTTCGACAGTGAAGTTTCTCAGGCCACTGGGTGAAGCTTCCAACGTGCGCACAGATGTCCAGGGGCTTGAAACCTGCCCAGCATTGTTTACAGCTACGACATGAATATGATACGTTGTGAAAGGTTTCAATCCAAATAAATGAGCCTGATGCTTTGTTCCCTGAAGCAAGAATACAGATGTTTGAGTTAGTTAAAAAAGTAATCAGCATCTGTGGTTTATGTCACTTGGAAAATGAGGTCTCAGCTCTGGGTCGCTTCTGACCGCTTTGCAGAATACCCCATCTGGTTACCAGTATTTTTTTGATGGGTTTCCATAGCTGAACCTCAAAAAGAAACTCCTACTCTTTTAAAAAATAGCTCTCATGGAGAGAGACTGTCTCAGTGGAGCTGACTCCTGGGAAGTCCTGCACAGTCCAAACCTCAGCTAGCAAACAACTTGCATTTCGTTCAGCATGTATTCAGCCTTTGCTCAGTGAGGATCGAGTGCCTGGTACACTGAAGGATTCAAGCCCACAGAAAACCCATGGATATGAATGATGCCAGCCTCTACAGAACCCTTACACATCTTGTGTGCAGAAATGACATTCGATAGGCACGCTGTCTTGTTCTACCTACTTAAGACCATTGTAATCTGGATAGACAACAGTGTTTCCAAAAGCAGTTTCATTTCCTGACCGAAAAAAAAAAAACAAAACCCCACACTTAAAAGCGAGAGAGATGATTGGAAAAGAGAGAGAAGAAGGGAGGGAACGAGGGAGGAAATAAACTCATTTCTATGTTCCTGCTCTGTAAAGATGTCACTTGAGACATCTTCACAAGGTAAGACAATTGTGGGGTAACCCATTACCTTATCTGTTTCTCCAGGTTGGAAGAAGCAGCCATACTGCTGATGGGGACACAGTCAGGGGGCTAGATCCTCCCTGGAGCCAGACCCTCAGCTTGCACTGGTGGACAGAGGCTAGGAAGAGCACAGCTGCCCGTGAATCCCACTGGGCTCTACCAGGGCTGGAAGGGCAGGTGCTGACCTGCCACCATGACAGACCACAGCCCAGCAGAGGGGCATCCGGGTGGATGCAGACCAAGGGACATCAGCCACAGTCAGAAGGGGCCATTGGCATTGCAGCTCAGGGCTTTACCCAGCTGACCTCAAACTGCATCTAACACAGACCCAAAACAGCTCTGATAAGAGGCAAAGCGAACTTCAGCACAAATTCAGACCTAGGCAGGAAGGCGATACAGCTGTAGGATTATTCTGAATGGCCACAAAAGACAAGGTGGCTAACAAAGAACATTTTTCAGTAGGAGACTGTTCAGATTAGTCTCATCAGTGGAGCAAGGAGGAAAGGAGTTCTTCCACCGATATATTTAATCTCATTTTTAGTTGTGTTTTTACATTAATTTTATAGATCTCAAGAAAGGGGGTGCAAGAATTCTGTTTCCTTCGTGTGGCAGAAACAGCTGAAGTCAATTTCCCTGTTTCAGTGAGTCATATTAAGTTGTTAAATGCTAACGCTTCCAATTGTTTAATATTTAAACATTTGTTAAGCTATCAGACTCAGAAACAAATTTTAAAGAAATATTAATTTCTTTTTTTAAATATTAAAAGTTAGATCATAAATATTTAAATAGTTATTTCCTCACAACAATGAGTTAGTCTTTTAGATAAATATAGCACAGCATTTGAATGACCATTATGAATATTAAATCTGAAGATGCCACAAGTACAGATTATAAACATACTTTTCTGATAAATGATTCCTTTTTCTGTTAAACAGGGCAAACACTAGCAAGATTAATAATGCAAAAAAGTATAATTCTTTGTTAGGAATTCCCGGGCATCACTGCCAAAAAAGCATAAGCTCAAATGCAAATAGCAATCACCTCGAACAGATTATATATAAAAAAGCTCTGGCTGCTGTGGGACATTTAGAGATATCTTTTGTCATAAGAAACATGGAAAGCATGTGGGCTATAAAGCAAAAACATATGTATATTGTCAATAGCAGCACCTGTTCAATTACAGTTTATTTCAGTATGGAGAATTTAGTTCAGCCCCTAGATGGCAATACTATCAAACACTTTTTGTAACATGAGTACTTAATGATTAACAACGTGCGTTCAGTCATCCAACATACTCAAGGCAGCCATTAAAAAAATAACAAAACTGATTTCATTATAGATTCTTTTAATAAACATTTATGGCTTAGATCCTTGAAAGTGGAAGCGTTCAAACTGCCATAGCCAAAAACCTATACAGCCAAATGCAAAATTATGAACTGCAGGTTAAAGAACAGAGCTCAAATTGAAGTTCATGCTTAGCATAAAAATCTGGCATCAGAAATTATGTTGGCACAAAACATGATTAAAATTAGCTTTACAATTGGATGTAGTCTGTATTAATAGTTTTTATGAGGACAGTTATCTATTAGATTTTCAAAACACAACTTTTAAAAGCCTAAAATTTACATTCCATGGTTCGGGGGTGGGGAAGGGAGGAAGGGAGCACACAACATTAAATTACTGCCTCTGAATCGCTACACAGAGGCTCTTGGAAGGTACAAACACATTATTACAAACACCATACAAAAAGCAATGGCTCTGCTTTCTCATCAGCTGCATCATCAGTGTGGGCTTTTGTGACAGCAAAGCTACAAAACACTAGATTTATTTTTTTAAACAGAAAACTGGTGTATTTTTCATCACCCTTTACCGTTTTCCCACTAAACCCCAAGATTTAATTATTTACAATCCTCACCACACTTTGAAATGAAACAAGGATGGAGGGATTTCCTTGCCTGCAGTTCATCATGTTCTCTGGAGACTGCTAAACCATTCCTTCCAGGGATGACTTTTATCCCTGGCTCCTACAGATACTTCTTGAAGAGCAAATGGTTTACATGTATTTTTGTTTTGTTTGGTTTTGAAGTAAGCTCAAGGGACATACTCCCAGAATACGGAGTCACATTTTCTCTCCTTGCACTGCTGCCATTGCCATTTGTGAATTTGCTCAGCTCAAAGGCTGATGCTGAAAAGAGGATGGATGGCAGTCTCAGTGATTCATTTTAATAATTACTTAATGTCCTCCCATGACATTTTCAGCCTAGAAATACTGTCCTGTTGCAATGGTCAGATATAAATAGCAAAATACATATACAATAGCATTGTAACCTTTGGCTTCAGCGGACGACGACACAACCTTAAACAGGCGCAGGATGAAAATCATTGCCTGGAATATTCTCCCAGTCTTTGTCTGCAAAGCCATGAACTCATATATCCCATGTTTACACAGTGCTAACAGGCCAGATTTCATTCACCATTAAAAGAAAACCAACAAAATAAAATTTTAATGTGCACATTAAGATGTTCGTAGACTGACTGACCATGAAATCAGATGGACTACAAGCCCAAGCTCTCCTTTCTCCATCTCCTACTGCGAAGCATTCTCACTCAGTCATTAAGAATAATCCAACAAACATTTAAGTGTGTGCACTCTTAAATTCCTCCTATAAGGCCTGTCCTTTCAGTGTAAACATAGAATAGAAACAGACACCAGAGGCAAGCTGTGAGGAGCCACCATGACCTGATTTCCACCCTGCAGCCCAGACCCCCACCTTTGACATGGCCCTTGCTTTTGGCAGCCCCGTCCCCTTCCCTTGGGCAGCAGGGGCAGGACCACCGCTGCCAGGGGCAGCACAGGCTGTGAACAGCAACAGCCTCCTCGGCTAATTCTACTCTTCTAACTGTAAATGAGGATAAAAGTTATTTAAAATAAAACCTTGTTTTAACACATTTTTCAAAACATAAAATGAGAGAACATGAATCATGAATAATGTATCCATCAAGATTTGCTTCAGATTGCCTTTTTTGTTTGTTTATTTTTTAATTCATGAGCACAGAAGTCACTTAAAGTCTGGAAACAAATTAGCATAGTCTTTCATGCTGTTCAAAGGCAGCGGCATCCATAATGCAAGGTGCCTGCCTTCCTCCCTACCTCTTGGTCCTCCTCCCAGGCATGGGCAAGGCTGCGCAGCCTTCAAGGGTCTGATGATTTTCCACTGCCTACTATGATTGCTTTTGACTACTTGAAGTGCCCTTAAGGTGGCAACAGGGTCAAGAGGTCTTTGTAGGTTGAAAATGATCAAAAATTAGCATTGATCTGTAGCTGTCAATAATACCCTGCACAGGGGAACTCCCTGCACAAATGTTTAAACTGCATAGAACTACACAACTTAGTCATCTTTGAATCCATCGATCTGATGAAGCAGCACTTTCCAGTGGTGTCACTCTGGGCTTTTCCCTTTTATTCAAGGCAGGCCAGTTTACCCAGCTGCCCATGTCTCAGGGCATGAGTTCAAAACGTGACACGTACACCAGAAGACCTCTGAACCACTGAACAGCTGCCCAACAGGCAGCTTGAGTATCTGTCCCTTCTTCAGGGGTAATCAGCAAAACTCAGCAGATCGTCACCAGGCATGCTAAGGTTAGGCTCTGGTTTCTTCTCTCTCATCATACAGTACTCCCTATTTAGCAGGTATTTTCGGTATCTGATTAAAAAGCCAGCTCATTCTTTCTGTGAGTCTCTAGCTAAACTCAGTGGCATCACACACTACCACGCTGCTCGTGGTAGTAGTGGCACAGGCATCCAAACCCACAGACAAATGTTGGGAAGGTAATTCAGTATGACATTCCCTTGTCTACAGAGAAAGAGATGCTGAACTCTCCCTGGACAAGGGAGGAGAAAGCTATGGTCTCCTGGCAGTCAGAATGTTAATCCAACTATTCTCCAATGCCAATTTTCAAATTCTCCACCAAGGAATGCAAACAGATTCCTCCACAAGAGACATAAGTGACAGGGAACGCCTGGGGTTTTACTCAGGTAGGATGCTCAGTTTATCCTCACTGTTGTAATTAACCTCTTATCCAGTTCCCTCTCTAATCCAGTTTCTTTGCCATTTTCTGCAAAGCACTGGGAGCACATCCATCTTGATGCTCATGTTCGCTCTTATTTCCCAGACAACTTCTTAGCCCCTGCCTTTACTCTAAAAATTGCACTGAGTTCATGTTCATATGCAATCCCTTGTCATTTGGGTTGCCTTCCCTCCCCTCTCAGGCTCATATGATGCACTCTGAGTCATTTTCATTTAAAAAAATCTACTCTGTTCCTAAAGCCTTATACTCAAATTTACAAGGATATAACTTACAGATACACAAGTAATCTATGAGTCCCTTCCTGTAGCAGCATGGACTGGAATATAAATTATTCCCATGGTAATACTGACAAATCTCAAAGGTTAGGAAAACAGAATCCAAAGTGTTATTAATTTTGCCAGAAATTATCTTGCCTAGAAGTGACCAGAAATTGATGTTGCACTATTTATTTTCCTCCCAATTTGTCTAAAAATAATTTTAGATTTTTCATTAACTTTGGGGGGCAAATTCCACTCTTAAAATTTTACATTTTAAGAACTTTGCGTTTCATTTTAGAATTTTAAAATTGCCTTTCAACACATATTCTTAATTTTAAATCACTATTATATTATTTGATACTACCCAGCAGGCCTTCAATAACAGAAACATATGTGATGACATTGGTGATAATTTTTATGGTATATAAAACCCCAAATATTATGAAAGAAAAATAAATAAATATTTAAATAAAGTTTTTTACATCTGTAAAACCAGACATTTCCTTATTAAACCTAAAATAATTTTGAAATATTTTTGCCCAGGGAATATTCTGCCAAATTGTCTTTGGTTGAGATGAAAAGGCATTCTTCCTTTTCCAGCCCTTAGGTGGATCGATGCAATCTTTTCTTCTACAGTGGCTAGAAAATGACATTCAGGAATTCATTATATTTCAGCTTGATTTTTATATAAGTAAATTTAGGAAAAATTATTTTAAAAATTAAATAGATTCAAATTACAAATTAAAGCATGTAAAATGGCTTCTTTATTAAGATATAGCCTTTAATTATATGATCATAAAATATTCTTTCCTTGAAATTCCTGGCAAACTTAATACTTTTTTTTTTCAACTTTAAGAATGTTCTTGTAATTTTTTTTAAAAGCAAATGGTAGTTTTTCCATCAACATCAGAGAACACTAGTCATTTACCCTCTGTGACTCCATTTTCCTGTCCTTTACTAACAGTACCATGCTAGTAGCCTTTTTTAACACCACCCCCCTAATTTGCACCCCCTGTTTCTCTCATTGCAATTCATTTTCCTCTGTTTTGGCAGAGCATGTAAGGAACTGTGAATTGGATGAAGCTAGTGGAGTTGGTGCCTATTTTCCCTGTAGACAGTTTTCTTTCCTGGCCCACCTGGGGACCTGCCGCAGTCTCACCCGGCATCTGAATCCCCGGCTTTGACTTGAAAGCAAAGCACCACAAAGAAAACTGGGATGCATTGCACATTAGAATGAAATCAAGTACATGTAGCAAGCTGCATTCAGTCACTGTGCCGGCTTTTAGGTAGCAGTATATTTTTAAACCACCAACAATGTTGCAAGTTTGCTGGTAAAAATCTTTAAAAAAAACCTCTTTGGGCAAAGTCAACACTTAGTAGCCTTCTCCATGCTATTTCAGTAAAATCTTCTTCTCTTCTCATTATTTATTTAAAATTCATCAAACATCTCTGAGTGCCACCTTCTCAAAAATGTATTTGCATCTGTATTTGTCTAATTTGTACTAAGAAATCCTGAAATCCAAAAAGATATTTTTCTGCATGACTAAATAAATCAAATAAACCAAAATATCAATGACATGACATTCCACTATAGACACCATCTAGAGTACGATGTCAACATGTTTTCCTAACATGAATATTTTATCTCTAACAACACTCACAAGACCTACTGTATAATAAACCATAATTTTGCACTGTCTGTCTTTTTTTTGACTCTACTTTTTTTGCACTTTAAACCATGTTTATTATTCCTCATCATGAGAAAGTGATGGAGAAGGAAAGAAGCAGCTGTTTTTATGAACTAGATACCCGACAAGACTGCTTTTTATTTTCCCCAAACTTTGTTTTTGGTTGGTTCAAATCTACCATCCTTACTTAACCTGAATGATACTTTTGCTTTCAATAAACATTCTGGATATGAAGAAATAGACTAAGTTTCTCTTCAAAATAATATAGGCAGAATCTAAAGCAAAAATTTTAATACTATCCATTTAAGATACAATAAAGCATGAGATAAAATACTTAAACCCCACTGAAAAACAATTATATGTCACACTTGGTAAAATGCACATATATTGTATGTTCTGGTCTCTAGCTGAGTGGCTGTTTTGCGGAGAGCTAATGGTAGTGAGAGAGGAGAGAGGAGCTACCTCAGCAAAGACTTCATGGTATATGAAATCCAGCATCATATTAAAGCAATGTCAAACTCTATAGGATTGAGCCGGCAGGTTTTTGTGATGTTCCAAATTCACATGCTGCATAATCTGGAATCTGCATAAACTCATCAAGTCTTTGCAGAACTTGCAATTTGTTAAGTCTGCCTTGGTCACAAGGGGATGGGGAGTCATCCTTCAGGAGTTTCATAATCTGGGATAGAAACATGTCTTCATGGAAGGTAAAAAGTTAGGAAAGGCATGCAGGCAAACTCTGGCTGAGGTTTAGATCTCTACCTTACAACTAGTGCACGCATACAGCTGAACTCCAGGAAATGTTTAAAATAGGTACCACACATAGTGCACCTGCTAAGCAGCAGCTTTCCATCCACTATTCGTTAACATTTAGGAGCAGTGTTCCTCTCATGGATTTGTTCTGTGTTGTCTGCAGGCATGGCAAAAGAAAGAAAAAGCAGTGCCGCTGTAAAACAGCAGCTAGAGCCTAAGGGCTCAAACCTGCAAATGGTGGGGGGTGCATCCCATAATATGGAGCATTAGGGGGTTAATGTTATATTTTTCCTAATGCCATAAACCGTATTTTCCATTTGATACATTGGCTGATGGCCAGAACTAAGTTAGATGCTTTTGTCAGAACAAACAAAATCTGGACTACCACATCAGTGCACTCGGTGTCTTCTTAGTCTCAAATCTTTTTTTTTTTCCCTAGAAATGTCCAGAGTGACAGGTGTTTTGCAGAAGGGCTTCTGTAATTTTGAATCCATGCAATGAAACTGGATGGGTCTTTTTATGCATAAAAATGGATAATTTATGTACCTGAACTTCTTAACTCAAGGTATTTTGTAGCAATCAGTTTTGCTTTGCTGTAGAAGGAACATGCCCTTGTCATTATTGAATGTGATAGTTTTTGGTTTCATTTGAAGTTTTGTTTTTGAGGCACGCACATTGCTCCTCTATGACATTTGTGATTACATATATCTGTACCACAAGCCATCTTCTTCATCTCCTTTCAAATTACATCATATATGATATTGTGAAGAAAAGTGGCTCTGAACACCGTAAAACTTCTCCCATCTGATCTTAAAATGACCTGGGGACAATATCGGAAGGTTTCTATTTTCTGTAAAATTTGAAAAAGACAGTTTGGCTGCATTTTTGGTGAATGGAAAACAGAGAGGGGAAACTCCTTATTTTTCCCCTATAAAAGCAATTATTTTCAGTTTTTGCCATTGCACAGCTCAACAGCCATAATGGCAAAAAAGAAATGCAAAGGGAAAAAAAAGTTTGAAGAAAATCTTCAAAGAGACTTCTACAAGGACAATCTGAATCTTAACAGAGATTGCAGGTGAACTCCCACATCAGTTCCCTTGAAAATGCCACTGAATGTCAGTTGTGCTCCATAAAATTAGGACTTTGCAGTTATATATGACTTTTCATCATAGGATCTCACATCATGTTACAAACATTAATTAATTAAGTCTCAAGATATCCCCCTGTGTTACTGTGTGCGGCTCCAGGAAACTATCATTATTGTTTTAGATCCCATTTTACACAGGTACAATAAATGTACGATAGATGTGCCATATTATTGTTAAATGCAAGCTTATTTTATTCCCTTTGCTCAGTCATTCTGAGTCCTTGTCTCTCTCACCCAACACATGCGAAAAAGAGCAGTTCTAACCGCTGCTAAGTAGAGGAAGATAACACAGCCTCAAGGCAATTCACAGCTTTAAATCCCTGCTTTCTGCCAACACAATGGAAAATAAAAGCAACATTTTAAAGGAGACTAAAAGGTTTTTACTTCCTACTGTTTTATTCTTTTTTTTTCTCTATTCTGTACTGAACAGTCCTATCTTTTCATTCAAACTTTGCCTGCTATCACTTCTGAGAGATATTAAAAGCTAAGCATAAACAATTTACTTGGAGCAACATTATAAAGGCCAAAGTTCAGTCTGACCATGCGGCTGAACTTAAAATGTCACCTTTAAAATGAACCGGGTATTTTATAAAATGGTGGGCCAAAAAGTATACAAACCTCTATCTCTTGAAAGTCTTTCCTTCAACGGGTATCTAATTTCTTCCCTTAATGTTTTACACTTCCTACACAAACATACCTGCTCTCCAAATAGAGACAGGCTGAAAGCAAATGAAGGTGTGGAGGTAGCAGTTTGGGAAAGGTGCAGTCCAGTTATGGATTATGCCATTCCATGCCAGGAAAAAGAGATTTGCTCCTCACCTTTTTGTACAGAGGAGTCACTCTTAGCAGAAGGCCAGAAGCACACTTCTTATGCAGGTAGGGATGCCCTCTCTCTCTTCTGTAGCTGGAGGAAAGTTCAGCTTATCTTCTGAATATTAGCACGGGATATAGATTAGACATATATTTAGGTGTATTGCTACAGGGGATTCCTGCCCCTAACTGGTTGTATAAGCTAGTGGAAAGACTCAACAAGTAGCCTGCAAAGCCCCTGTGTGACATGATGGTAAGAAGAACAAAAATCTTGTTTTCCCATTGCGGCTGCTATGGACTGCACTGTTGACAGAAATAATGAGGTCCAATTAATATTAAGTTATATATTGTTCCATCACTTAACAGCTATGACTTGCCATATGAAGGCTCAGAATCAACTCCACACCCAGAAAAGGGTTAAAAAGTAGACAAGAAGATAGAGTGGTTATAGAGTTTGGTGGAGCACCTGGAAGAGAAGTTGCTTACAGGTTTAATGTCTTGAAACCAAGTGAGCCCAGTGGATGGATAAACTTCCAGATTCTCCTAGGATCATACGGCTACAATTCCCTCTAGCTTAAGCCTCTTCAGACGCATCGTTGGGAAGAAACTCACCTTTAAACAGCAGATGAAGCTGTGTCTGCAGACTGCCCTTTCCCATTTTCTATCCTGTCAGATCAACACTAAATTCATACACATACACAGAAAAGTAGACAGCTGAATCTGCTGCAGCGTGAACAGGAAAAGCAGCTTGCTAGTTTCACTTTTAAACATTAATGCATAAATAAAACAGAATCTTTAATCATGTTTTTTCATGTGGTTACACATTCATTAGTCCTTTCTACTGTGGCTTGGGCTTCTCAGTGCAAAGGTCCTGCCAAAAGAGAAGAAAGCCTGAGCTGCTTGTGAATTGCAATAGCAAGATGCAGTAGTTAGGGAAGAGATGAAAGATATAAATACTGAAATACTACTTGAAAACTGAAGCTCAAAATTTCAGTTCAGATTCTGCATTTTCCTTGAATACTTAAGTTATTTGGGAATTAAAATACACCACCAAGCCAACAGGTATATATTTAAACTTAGTACAAACCAAATTGTGCTGATTTCAGAATTCAAAACATCTTCACAGCACATTATTGACTCCAGCATATTAACTTGTAAATCCACTAGTTTCACCGTCTTGTCTATTGATTAGCTGCATGTATGCATGTTATAAATGAGCAATCCAAAAAGAGATTACCACAATTTAGTCATTTTAGGCCAGACTTGCAAATGTATTCAAGTGCTGGAAGATGAAGGTAGGCACTATGGGAAACAGAGCTCCTACATTCTGACGCAAAACTTGTGTAGCTACTGTCTCCTTGGTTACTCTCCATACACTGTGCAGAGGAAGGGAGGTTCCTCTAAAGGGACAGTCAGATGTTTATGTTTAACTTCTGTTTTGAATAGCCCATCAGAGAAGCCTCACTCTCTCTCAAGACAGATCAGACTAGCCTACGTTGGCCATCTAAATAGAATTCAGAGCTGTGACTTCTGCTTAAATTCACTTAAGACTCAAAGAGCTAAGAAGCCAGTGACAACATTTTCAATCAGCATACAGCAACAGATCATATAGATGAGCTCTTTCTTTTATCTTAAGGTGAAATAGAAAACTACTGGTAGCCTCTGAAGTTAAACTGCAGCTGTTTCAGAACACTTCAAAATCAACGGAAGCTTCTGTTTTTCTTTTCAAAGACTTGATGAGTAGAAGAACAAAATGAAATGGTGCGTGTAGATGGCTCTCAACCACAACAAAGATTAGATTAATTAGTCCAAAATATTGAACCAAACATCCCTGACTCCTGGTTTCCATGCATAGGTCAACATGTTGGCAATAATTTTCAGTGTGAGATGATGTTACTCAAGTCAGTGTGGTTTAAAATTTTCATTAACACCCTCAAACCAAGTATCATTACAGGAGTTTGTTAAAAAAGCAATTGAGAGTGTTGGGATGCTTCTATGCAAGACCAGAAAGATGAAAAAGATGCTAAAGAGCTGTTGCAATTTTTTTCTCAGAAACGTCCTATTTTAAAAGCCACATGTTCTTAGCTCTATTTGTCCTCAAAGGGGGCACTGTATTTGGTATCACAGCAACTACAGCTCAAACTATCATGTTACCTGGCGGAAAAGGTGATGTTTTCTTCTCATTTGCTCTCAGTGTCTCTACCTAGTCATTTTAGGCCAGGTCTTTCCAGTAACACTAAGCACAGCACTTAAATATGTCACTGTCTTAAGCTGCAGCTGTAGCATAAATCTCATGAGCTACTGGTACATCATGGGTCTAGCATTTCTGGCATAGACTAGCAATAGAGAAAATCTAAATTATCATCTGTCTTGAATCCCTGAAGAGAAAACAATAAAAAATAATTTTATGATACCATAATAACAAGAATAATACTTCACTTCATCTGGGAAAAGATGTCTTCCGGACTTCTCATTAATTCTTTTTTAAAGCTTGTTGAAATATAAGAGATCTACAAAGTTTCATTCATTTTGTTTGTGCAGACTTAAGTTTTCTTTATAGAAAAAATACAGAAAATTTATCACTGCAAGGAGTCCACTTCCTTCATTCTCTTGCTATATTAAATCTGCATTTGCAATTCCGATTTTGTGGGACAATTGTAAACTTGGTGTGTTTTCGCAGCCACTACAGTAGTATTCCCACACTGCATGGAGGATTTGGGTTAGGTTAGAAACTTCCCTCTGGATGGGAAAAAAGAATTGGTGCATTCAAATCTGCAGGAAATGGACTTGGAAAAATATTTGGAGCAAAATTCAGAAGCAAAATACACAGGCTTCAGTAAGAGAAGACTTTCAAAGGACATAACCTGACTGAAGCAGAGTCCTGCCCGTTGTAAGGACAAAAGGACCCACAGAATATCTGGAAATAGAAACAAGTTCCTAACAAAAAATCTGGAAAAGACAGAAGTTGTTTTTCACTAGACCCTCAGGATGGGAATTAATTCCTGCTGCCTATATCACTTATCATAGTCTCTAAACTTGCTCTTAGAAAGGAAGGCTTGTGAAGGGAAAGGAAGGGAGGAAGAAACAGTTTCCACAATTTTGGTAGAGTAAATAAGCCTGCAGTTGCCAGAGGTGCAACAGATGATGTTTGATGCCCTAAAGGCTGTAATGTGGCACCTGCTAAAAAGGTGAGAAAAAATTCTCTGAATCTGGTAGCAACTGTGGCAGGGGTTCTTCCAGCAAGCCCTCCACTTCATGGGTAGAAACATTCTTTCCAAACTCATAGTTTTTCTTGGCACTCATAAAGCCGTTAAATGAACATATCCATTCCAAATCTTCCAGCCTGTCAGATGCTAGTGGAGGGACATCTGTACCAATCTCTCTCTTTCTTTAAAGACTGGAGAGATTTTATTTCATGGACGCTAAAGAAACAGACTTAAAAATACAATACAGTTTTTACAGTTAAAGAATAAAATCCATCCTTATGGGTGGAGTACAATACACTTAGATGTTCCCAGATTCCATTTGCCATGCATTTCTGTAACTTTGGTGAGATAAAAAGTTCAAGGAGCTGAGGGAAATACTCATACTTTGTGACAGGACAAACTCAGACTTTGTTTCATCCTAAAACAGATTACACATATGAAACTACCCCCACATATTGCACACATGAAGTTTTCAGACTACAATCCTCACAAGAGTCTACTACTTTCTGCCTTTGGTTTCTTTGGCAAAAACCAACTAACCATGAGTTAGTTACATTTTGGTGCCTTCATTTGTGATCATACTGGTACTGAGAAGCAGGAAGGACAGGTATAAAGACTGTTTTGAACTTTATTGAATCTGATTACCTGTCTGGTTTGGGCTCAATTTAAATTTGTCAAGAGCAAAAGTCCCCTGTCATCTTTTCCCTGTTCCACACACAAATGAGATCTTCACACGATTCAGAAACTGTGCTAGGTTTGAAGACAAATGCATGAGCTGCTTGTCAGCTCATTCACCAACCTGCCAACCCAGCCAGCTAACTCGCAATCTCCCTTCTTCCATTCATCTGTTTGACATACCCCAGTTGTATTTTCAGCCTGGTCAAAACACATTTCAACCAGCATGAAGATACAGCAAAACTAGGCACCCTTGCAAGGGTGTGGAAGTTTCTGTCTTCAAAGGCACACGGGCAGGGGAAGCAGCAGCTCCACCTGCTCAGCAGACCCAGAGCGATGCGGTCCAAGGGAGGGAAGGGTGGCGGAGGTGGGGCACAGGTCCCCTCGGTTTCCCCCTTGGAAGCAACCACTTCCACAAAACTGGTACAGACCACTCCAAGCACACCTCTCCCCTGATGCGCGCACTGATGTACACTCAGTCAAGCCAGATCCCAAGCTGGTAACGTGGCCGTGATAGGCTATTTTACCAAAAGGTCTGGCGTATACGAACTATTAAATTCTGCACATTTTAAAGTTCAAGTGGTCAAACTCAATATTCCAAGTAGCATTTATAATAAACGTACATGATTTGTTCTCTTTCTATGACCATCAGATTTTTCCCTTTACTAACTTAATACTTGGATGAGTGCTTTTGAAATGAAATCTCATTGGCTAATTATTCACTTTATTTATTTACAATTTGATTTCCACATTGTATGATGAATCACTAGAATCTCACTAATGCATCTGCTGACTGGATAACTACTTTTATATTTTCTTTAATAACAAATAAATTACAGTTATTTTTAATAAAAACAAATTTAGGATTGCTAACTCTTAGTAAAATTCACAGAGCTTTTGAGCTTTGAAACCATTCTAAAGCTCTACAATTCTCCAAACAGTCTGAACAACACCAGAAAGTTCCATTATGATCCACAAGAATAAAAACAATGCTTCAGTTTAAAAAAAGAGTCACATTTTCGACTCCTTTTTCATACCCAGTTAACTTTATATACAGTCAGAGTATAATGTGATAGTAAATTTATACCCCTTCATTGTCACCTGTTCAAAGCGCATTGGAATATTCAGTATTTTTTTTCCTGTTTTTAAATCTTCACCAGAGTAACTGGAATAAATAAACAGCCACGTTTTCCCATACTGGAAAAGTTCCAGAAGGGAAAGGGCTCTTGACATTACAGAGCTAAAGGAGTTTTCAAGACACTTTCTATTTCCATACTCGTTCTTTTGTATGCTAGGTTGCCTGCCATTATGTTTATGTAATTCTGACAGTGTTCTTAATGACACACTAACAGATTGTAAAACACGCTGCTGGCATTTACTTGTTTTTTATATTTTTAAAACAATGTCCTTCATGTAACAGTAGTTAAGCGCGGCAGAAGGACATCATTAGAGCCATGGTTAAACTGTAATTTACACCATTAGGAAGGCAGGAGCAATTTTTATTGCCTGGCAATTTTCTTGCTGAAATATTTGGACCATATGGCTCAATTTGTGTAATAACCTTAATTTCAGCACCCTTCAGGTCTGCCTCCATCTCCTACGGAATGGTAAAATGCGGTTTAGCAGAAAAGGCAACTGTCTATACTTAGAGAGTTGAGATTAATAACATGTCACGTCCTGTTTTTGGTGAAGGAATTCGAACAGCAGCCAGATGGTATCTCTACAAATAACTGTCAGGGGTCTTGATCTAATCAATACAATGTATTAATACATCTCCCTTCGCTGCTTCTCGAGGGGCTAGCGTGCAACATCTGGAAAGATTGGGGGGACCGCCAAGTAGAAAGCTGATCCTTTTCAGAATCAAACTGAGCCCAATTAATTTTTCATGTATACTTGATAACTGTTTCATAATGAGCTATGCGTCTTGACGGAGTTAGGGTTGGCGGCATGAGCGGCTTGTGCTTCCTATCCCCATTCAGTCCACTTACAGAAACCAACCCATTAATCAAACTATCTGGCATAAAACTGAAATCTCAGCTCAGCAAGAGATCAATAACCATCCTTAAAAAGAAAAAAAAAAAAAAGCAACAACAAAGACCCCACCAAAGAACAAGGCTTTAGTGGGCAAAAGTACCCAGGCATGACATTAGTAATTACTTTAACAAAACCCGAAACTCAGAACCATACTCACCTGACAGGCATCTATAACATAGCATTTAATATTAGCTTCCTGTCAAAAAGTAACATTTAAGTCCATTAAAAATACAGTGCCATTCTGCTTTCTAGATACAGAGGCCATCTGGCCCCTATTCACCATAATTGCTATTATAGTCTCAAAAATAATATTTATATAGTGCTGTAAATTAACAGACAGACACCCATTCCCACTCCCAAAGAGCTTTTTGTTGATAAACTCATGTTTTAGCAGTGTGCAGGAATTAGGGTCTCGCCCCCTAAAAAAAGTGTGGCAAGAGTCTACGTGCATTCCAATGCTTTTTGTAAAGTGTGAAAGGAGAAGAGAGAGAGGTCACTTGGCAGGCAGAAAATGGGAAACTGCAACAAGCATAGGCGAGATGAGCTTGAATGAGGTTGTGAAGCTGAGTGATGGGAATGGATTCAAAAGGGAGCAGTAAAGAGAAAGGACAGGAGGTCAGCTGAGAATACTAAACTTATCTTGCGTAGGACACCCCACGGCTGTTTGATGAAAATGACTTTGGTGACTGTAGACCTGGATTAGATTCAAATGGAGTCCCCAGTGATATGAGGCTCTATGTTATATTACCAATTCCCATGAGTCATATGGTTTGCTCTTGCTTTTTTAAAAAGAGGTAGAATTCTCTGTTTAATAAAAATTCCCCATAAGTATAAGCATATGACATAATCCTTCTCAGCCAATTTGAATAAACAACCTTATCTCTGGAGGGGAGTGGGGCAGGGGGATAGGCTAGGGGGTGGAAAGTGGACTTTCAAATTATTTGAATTCCTGTATCTGTAGCTTTTGGGCACGACCCTAGGGATTTTGGGAAGCTGCCCTTTGACTTTACCAACAAACAGCATTATCTTGGTGTTACCTGGTACATGCACTTAAGAACGTTGGTCAAATGTGAATTAAAATCTAATCAAATCCAATTAAGCATTTTTAAACAGATATCTAATTTGAAAAACAGCTGTACATATTACCCAACAAATTTCTGCCTCCTCCTTCACCGTTTTTAATTCCTACTTATATATGAAAAAGCATCTGTAGCTTACCAGAACCTTGTTTTTAAAGCAGATTTAGTGCAGTCACACACAACAAGGCAAGAAGGGCATATCTTCCTATCAAATTCTACCTTCATCTTAATAAGGTGAAGGTTTGTGGGGGTTTATGTTTTGTTTATTTAGTTTTTACATATTAGAAAACATCTTGTCAACGGTGTTTTTCAACAGTGCCAGATCAGCTTAATCTTATTCTCACAACTGAAATGCAAGACTTACAGAAAAACATAAATATAAAGCATATATAAAAACATATATAGAGAAACAGCATATGGAGCATTTATACTATCTCATTTTAGGCATCTGCCTTTAGGCTTTGTCATGTGGCCACTTATTCTCTTATGACTGCAGGTGCACACACTTCCAGACTGCTGCCCACCACCATCTTTCTGACAGAGGGTACCATCTTTTAAATCTGTCAACCTGTATAATCCCCTTGTGTGGGTTAAGAAAGACGAGCTGATTAATCAGCTTCAAGTCAACCACCTTCTTTTGACTGGCACACACCAGTAGGGGCACACAAGTGCACTAGAGGAAAGCAGTCTCGCGTGAACAGTTGCAGCCCAAGGATGGTAAATGTCCATGCCTTAGATGTTCTGGAGGTTTCATAGTTTATAGAGGACATTCATGCTCCTAAGTTAGATGCCTGAAGTCAGGCATTGTAAATATCCCTCAAAAGACCTAATTCTACATGTGTTGCGCTCATGAAAAAAGACCTATGGAATGGATGAAAACCGGATCTCGCACAAGGAGAAACTCAAGGATTAAATACACCAGAAATTTCCAAACAGGTAACTCATATATTTGTAGAAAAAAATTACTTATTGATCCAGGAGCTCTGGTCTAGTCAATCTAGAATGTGCGAATAGGCATGGTCAGACATAACCCTATCTATGTTTCTACTTGTGGTCCAAAAATTTATTGAAGGGCAAAGGTATGTTAACTTCATGTTGCACACTGAATTAGGGAGAAAATATTCAAGAAAAAATGCAATGAAAGAAACTCCTTTCCTGTAACCTTCACTATTCAAATCACCAGTAGCCTGACAACATATTAAGACCTCACAGGCACCAGATAAACCTTTCCCTCCTACCCCACATCCTAACTCACAAGGATTCTTTCATTCTTGGCAGATTTCCAGCAGGGTCTAAAGCTACTTTTCTGTGGCTGCCTAAAGCATCCATGAGATACTGAAGTGGCCTTGGTTACAGCAAGGCTGGTACAAACAGAAGAGCTGAAGCCTCCCTCTTTCTCTCTAACTGTTCTCATCCAATTCTAGTATCACAGTACTTCAAAATCATCAAAGTTGTGCAACAATCCATTTCATCCTTTCTGCTCTAATTAGGCAATTCTACATGTCTGTCTTGATAGGTGGGGCTTACTGAAGCACTTAATCAGTTTCTGGAGGGGTATTGTAGTGCCAATCCAAATGCTTATTTAAACAGAGCTGTAGTGCCAAATCCAGCATATTCTGCAGCAGCATGGAAACAACAGAGTCTGTGAGACACAGATTGCCTCACACAGGTTTTTGGTTTTTTTTAGAAGCCTTCAATGTGAAGGAGCACTTGTCCTGCATTCATCCTGTGTAAGCTTAACAGGTCTAGAGATTAAAACATGGGAAGCATTTTATATTATTGGGCTTTCCTGGCAAATAAAACAATTACAGCAATTCCAGTACAAGCCCTTCCTGAAACTGTGCTAACGAGGCTTTGAATCTTAAAAACTGCATTTAAATCAAATGATTCATTTGCAAACCCATCACATACAGCACACACATAGTAGGTGTGGGTCATTTCATTGGAATTAGAAAGCAAATGTCTCTATACATGAGAGGTCACCAGTTGTTGTAAGTTAAAATCTTTTCACTGTTAGGCATAATTAAAATACTCTAACAGCGGTTTCAGTAATTTAAACATTGCAGTATTGTTGTAATATTTTTCTAGGCTTCAAGAGTTCACAATTGTTTGGTCCAATCAAATCTGGGAACACTGGTGAAGTTATCACCCATCAAGGTAATTACTTTCAAGTTGAAATAATTACTCCATCAATGTTAATGGTCTTTCAACTTCAATAAAGCACTCACCTGCCGATAATCACAGCTAACCTCTTGCTCTCATGCAATTCCCTCTCTATTTAGCAGGTTATATTACAGCCGTTAGAGTGGTCACTTGTCCTGAACAGCTGCTGAATTTCACTTTGATCGGCTGTGAACCATAAAAAAATTAGTCATCTGTGTATGATTTCCCCCTAACCCATAAGCCCTTGCAGAGCTAAGGATATGATCTTTTGGCTGTATTAGGGCACTGCTGAGCAGCCATCTTGTTTCTGGTTGTGGATACTTTCCACTCAGTAACAGCAGCACGGTAGCCTAATTAACTTTTGCCCTCCACTGCCGTTTACAGCTTTCATTCTTTGCTAAGTAGCACATCTTCTCAATTTATGGTGTGTGCAGGGATTCCTCCATTTACTTTCATCTTGTTTTCTTAGAGTGCAGTCCATTTCCCAGGCATCTGAAAAAAGCATGTGTAAAAAAGTTTCACCACTCTCTCTCCTTGGCATATTTTTTTCTTATTCTTGTGGCTACGATCTTCTTCTATAAGGAAGTGGTCATGTAATGTCCTGCATATTGGACTACTGAATAATGTTATGTATGAGGAAGTTAATAACTATGTAGTATCTCATCTCTAATGCTGCCAAATGTTCACTGGTCTATATGAGGGAACACAAATGAAGGATCCCATATGGATCTATTAAGTATTTCTGAATATGATGAATAGAAAGGAACTAATTCTGGATGCAAGAGTCCAGGTATCTGTAAAATCCTGCATGGGAGGTGTGTGTATATGGTAGTACTGGCCACTTAAAGATTAGTTCTGATGTATTTTATATATAGTTTTTCAGCAAGTAACCTTTATTTATTTTTTTACTCTGGTTATATATTTGATATGCAAATCACTGTCTGGTTATAAGAACATAATCATTCAAGCCAAAGCCTCATCCTCCTACCAAAGTCTCTATTATTATTTCTATTCTGCAATATATCTACAGATTTCCCTACCACAGACGAAGCATCTGCCAAGAGGAACTTGGCCAGTGTAGTTACATACCATCTCCCCAAATAATGTAAGATAAGCCAACATGTGTTCTCAACTGCTAGCATAGCTACATCCAGAAGCTTTGGTGGTGAGTGATATCAGCCAAGAGATGTGTTAATTTTTCATACCCCAAGCTGACATAGCTATGCAAAAAAAGCTTTGTAGGATAAATTTAGCCTGAGAGCCCCATACTGCAAAACACATTGTGAGAAGACCTGTGCTTCTAGGTAGGCACAGATGTAGGATTTTCCAGGAATAAGGCCTATAATACTTACATCTATCTCTTGCATCCTGTAACAAGCACATTTTACTTTTAGTTATAATCTGCTGAGGTGGATTTGACACACCAGGGCTGTGATTTTACATAATAATAATGGGAGTCACTGCCTATATCAGGCAGAATTTTTCTTTACAGCCTTCATCTCTGGATGCTTTTCCTTCTCCAAGCACATTCTAACAGGTACATATTCTTACATTTTTAACTCATCTTGGCTTTGAATTCTCCTGCTCATGATAAACAACCAAATACTTGATATAAGTATCATGGGAGAAACAACATTACACACCCAAAAACCACCTACCAAGAGAAAGTCCAAACTTACCCACAGTTTTACCTTACAGCAACATTTGGTACACAACTGTTAAAGAGCTGTGATGATTTGATGCCATGTGGCAGGTACTGGCTTTATAATGAAATCAGTTCTGGGTCCTATGTTCACAAGATTAAGCCCTAAGTTCACAAGAGTGAGAAGTTTGCTTTGACAATCTAGTCACTTCATGCAGATTTCTGTAAATGAGAACTTACTGTCAATCCATTCCTCTATAAACACATGTGTCTCATGTTAATGCTGTCAGTAAGACACTAAATGTCTTTCTTGCTTTAGAGGGTTAAGATGAACTGGAAAGACATTGCGGGAGACACTTGTACTGCTGTAACCAGTCTTGACTTGACTTTGTTCTGCAAATAAACCAGCATGTCAGTTTAACTTGCTGTCACCTAACATCTGTCACTACACTCCTGGCCAAACAAGCTACGTAAATGGGTGACACTTGCTTTTCAACTGCGAAGCATCAAAATGGCTCACGTGTATTTCACTTGCTTCTAATGGTGCACAGAGATCATCCTTTCATTTGACTGGCAGCAGCTTTTGCCCTCAGAACTGAGTTCTCATTTTTATCTCCATAGGCAGTGTAAAATTTCAAGGGGCCAGTGATAACCTTACCTTTACAGCCATACCTTTGACACATTAATTCAAACACAGATTAATGCACCTTAACTGTGGGGAGAATAGCTGGATTTTGGGAAGGTAGAGTGGTTAAGTCTGTCAAATGGTTTGAAAACCCAGAAGATGCTTCTCATTTGGATCTGGAAATGGATGGAAACGAAGCTGTCAAATTACAGCAGTCTGTAGGGATATTAGTGAGAGCTTAATTTGTATTTTGCAGCATCACAAGAACTGTATTTCTACTCTAGGTTTTGGTCAAGCTTTATGTCCTGTGGCAGGCAACCAGGGAGCAACCGACAAGCGCAAGGGTGGGATGGGCTACTGTGATTCTAGCAGTGCTTTTTTTCTGGAATAATCTGATGGGATAAGAATGGAGTCTAACAGATTAAATAAAGGACCAAACTCATTGCTCACTTAATACTTTAAGTCTTGCTTGTAACATGGAAGCTTGTGTGAGAGAATGACTAATGGTGTATCCCACGAGGGAGCTCCAATAGAGATGCTTTAGGAGATTAAATGATTTAGCCTAGTACCCCTGAAAGCTATATTTTAAAGGGGCAGAAGTTTAATCATTGGAATGCTAGTTCCTTCAATAAAATTACATTTTAATTAAAGTGTCTCATTCACAAAGCTGCAGTTAAGGGTATATCAGCAATTTCACGGTAAAATTCTATTTTTAAGGGGTTATAACTTTGAAAGTTGGTGTCCAGATTTCTGCCTGCTAGGATAATTGACCTGACCTCCTGAAGATGTCTTTGATAACAGGACTCTGTGCTTTTTATGTCAATAACTTTGACTCAAAGCTTTAGCTGTTCTGCTATATTCAAAAGAGGTAGAATTCAGATCTCAGCTCCTTGGTATAAATCAGCAACAACTCTACCAAGTTAACGTAGTTCCAACAGCTTAAAGTGACTGCAACTGATGGAAGAGCTGTGCAGAAAGATTTCTCTCAAAAGAGTAGTATAATATTTAAATACAAAAAAGGGTTGCAAAAATAATTGATACGCGTTCATGACAAAGGGCTGTAGAAAAAAACATGCAAGTCAGCTTTGCTGTAATGCCAGTAGAACAGCTATACATATGCTGCCAGAATGTCATTTTGATTCAGGATAGTGTTTGGGGAAAATAAAGGATTTTGGAGCCAGGAAAATACTAATTCAGTAAATAATAGCTTGTTAATTTAAAAAGCTTTTAACTGATGCTGTTAAAGAAACACACCGTGGTAACATTATTTAAAAGGCCATTTTGGTAGGTTTTATTACCCACAATACAACCATCTTGGACATTTTCTGTTGTTGTTGGCATGCTTAGAAGACTTTGCAATGCATGACCGGCCAGGTCAATTCTGATGCTCAGCAACACATTGCACACTGCTGAAGCGGAGTATTAGGAGAAGCCCTGTCATTTCACTGGTTTTAAAATCTTAGGTGTCCCATCACACTATGATTGTGATTATTTTTTAAAACAAGTTAAGGGAGCTAAGTACCAAAATCCTACTGAAGTTCAATAACTCCAAAATCCCAATCTACTTTTTAAAACCTAACATACCATACAATGTGAATGCAACTATTTCAGAAACCCTAAGTATTTATTCCTATCATTCAGTTCAGGACCTGTTTTCTCTTTCAGAAAAAAGATGTATTACAAACTTAATCCATTTAGGCTTCCAGGAAGCTAGACACAAAACTGCTTTGGAACCATATGATCAAGAGTATGTAAGACTACTGAGCTGGAAACTTCTCCCACCTTGCTATGTTGAGACTTGATTAAGGGAGTTACGTAAAGGTTACTATTGGGTATTACAGAGAAAGCTCTTTAGGATACTACTTGAATGTCAAACAGATACTTTGTAATGGAGGTAATTAAGAATTTAGGGGATTTCTGATGTTATTCAATACAAATATGGCCTATGAATATAAGTTAGGGAAAATTCTAGGTTTATGAAATTGAGGTGGCACTGCCGAGGAAACCCAATCTTATTACAACCTCCTTAAACAGTTTCTAAAAGTTATTTTCAGTAGACAGCCAAGCAGAGCAGACATCCTGATATACAGCAGTTCAGTTCAACCATCTATAAGCTGTCTTTCTGCAGAAAAACTAGAATGTAATATATAATTGGGAGGAGCAGTGGTAATTGCACAAACCATAACCACTTCTGTCACTGATTTACATAACGTTGATAGTCAGCTCACAAAACAACCTGCCCTTTCCTGCATCTATCCCTCAACACACTTAATAGAAATGTAATATACATAGACATTCATGTCTGGAAAGTCCCTTGAAGGGAAAGACATGTTAGCAGTGCAAAGTAACATTCTACTATAAGTACATGTAATGAAAATAAACATAGATCTGCTTTTATTACTGATTAAGAGAGGAACATGCAAATGCATTGCATATATGAATTATGTAATTAGTAATTAATTTATTCACTTTGTGATTCCAACTGAATTACAAAACTAGAATATATACAAAGAGGACTGATTTTGTTGTTCTTTGTGCAGATCCTGTGAAACTATTTCGACAGCCAGACAGAAAGCTCAGGACAATATTTTCAGAGCGAGGCTGACAAAGTTCAATGCATGAGCTTAATTCCTCCAGATGTGACCCACCTATGCTTTCAAGTAATCTGCTTGCCTATACCAGACATTAGATACTTTTGTGTAATATTTCAGTCTGCATGGCGCTAAACACAAAATTTAAACCAACAGAACTACTGGCAATTGGAAACACCACTTTTCCAATCAGTGTTAGATTTCAAAACACCACAGAGATCAAAGCAGAATAAAAACAACTTAAAAATGGTTTTGTGGTCCAGTTCTTACCGTTACGGTTAGTGCTGTAACAGCTGGGATGCTAAACGTTGGATCGCTGCCTTTTTCTTCATAGACTACTCGATACAGTGATATAACACCATTGGGAGAGACAGGCTGGGTCCAGTTCAACCGCACTGAGTACGCGCTTGTTGCTTGTGCCCAAGGGGCTCCCATGCCCCATGGGGCAGCCTCCAGAGTTTGGGTTGAAGCCCACAGGCTGTCCACTGACCCCACAGAATTTTGAGCTCTGGCACGATATTCATAGAGAGTAAAAGGCTGTAGAGCCTCGGACGCATCAATAAATTCCAAAGCTCCTTCAGCCCAGATGAACAAAAGCAGCTCTTCTCGACTGCCCACAGGACGTCTGAAATTAAATTAAAGGAAATGTGTTTAAAATTGAAAAATAACTTTAACAGTCCCATGACAGTAGATCCTAAAGTTTTAAGTTCAGTCTGTACCTCAGAAAAGCACAGAACTTACTTCTGCACATTACACACATACAAGGAATTGCCTACCTATCTTTGCAACTTAAAATCATTTTCCTAAGCTTGTGTTAGGTGCTAAGTAGTGAACAGGAGATTTTGGAGGCAATCATTTATTAACCTTTATCTAGAAGAATACTATAAACCATGTCAAACAAGTGTGCTGTCACAGTCCACAGCAGCAGTGTAGCAATATGAAAGAATATTGTCCTTTTAGGATAGAACACATCAAATATGAGAAAGAATTTATAACATGAAATTTTAAATCTACATGTAGTTCTTAAATAATGACTTGAATTGCAATATGGGTGTAAGTTTTCAACTTCTCTGAAAATAAAACTATTTATGGAGGTGCTCACCTCAAGATCTCTCATTTATGGAAAACTTAGGACCAATTTACTCGAGAAAAATGTTACTTAGTAAACGAGGAACAAATATTCTATCATGCCCTCAAAAAACAGAAAGTCATGCACTTTAAAATTCTGGCTTGCACACAATAAATACCCCATTTCTTCTTGTGAATGGAATAAGTAATCCCTTGTGCATAAACATCGCAGAATTTGCAGCTCCACCACAAAAAGTCATTAAAATATCACAAGTAGTGCTTTCTGTAATAAACTACATGTTTTTTTCAATGTTGTTTTTGTTTAAAAATGCAAACTTAAGATACATGAAGACAATTCACTGTATAGGTTTTTAGCACAATGTTTTTTTAATTTTGTACATATGTATATGTATCTGTATGTATACATACACACATACGTATACATACATATATATGTAAATGTAGCATTCCTACTACAGATCTGCCTGTGTTGGACCTGGTGATATTCTGTGTATCAGAGGAGATTACAGATCATCCTCAGCCCCTTTTCTAATGTGGTCCCTTCTAGTATACAATTTATAACAGCTGTAATCAGGCAAGTACTCATCTTCAAAACAGAGTTATCAAATCAATTCTTACACTTGGCATAAAAATGTTTGTGTGAAATTAAGTTGGTTACATTTAAACACTGTGATAAATCTCAATGACGGTTGTGCTGTACTCCTCATGAATTTAAGTATTTCCCCTACTCTTCACAAGAACCTTGGCCTTTGCAGAACATAAAAGCACTTTCACCCTCCATGCCAACAACAAAAACCAAATTACATTATCTGCCACTTCTACTGCAAGTAGGGCAAATTTGCAGAAATAAAATTGGTTTGTCTGACTACTGGGTGTCATCATCACTACACACACACAGAAGCTGAAGAACATTTCTTTGGCAAGAGAAAATCTGTATTTCACAGAATTCTGTCGGATTTTATTTTGTTAGATCAACACAGGAATTACTTTAACAATATAAAATGCAACGATTTCTTAAAATTAATAATCTTAGCTGCTTGTAAGAATATATACCCAGGTATTTACATACAAATATGAAGCATATAACGAATGCATATGTGTACATCCTTTGTGTATACACATATGTAGAGCATGCACGAATACATTAATTTCTTATATGAAGCTAAAGAACTTTTGCTAAACTCTGAGATAAGCAGGCTATATGGACAAAGAGTTTTGAGATACAATGTTTCTAGTGTAGTGAAATAGGCAAATTATATGATGTGTTGATTTTAAGATCATAAATTATAAGATGTTGAGAACTGGTTGGCAGAACTGAGTGAGGAACGGCAGGTAGATCAGGAAGGAAAGATTCCCTAGAAATTCTCTCTCTTGCAATAAAATGTCTGGAAGAGTTGGGGTACAAAATTTCCCATTGACCTTAAAATTCCATCAGCTATTTTTATTACACTTCCCCATTCTCTATTGTAATGGCAAATTAAGCCTTATGCAGAACTCTCCCTTAGATGCTGTTCACTGACTTAATGCAAGGCACATAATTCTAAAAGGTGAATCACTATGTCTTTCTGCTGCACCTAAAAATATAGTATTTTCCCTGTGTACTCAAAAAAATGCCTAAAAAATTCTCTCTATATAAGTGAAAAAAGAGTATATTTTAGTGTCATAAAGGCACATTTAATATGTCTCGTCTGACTAAGCAGTGTGACACTTAAATGAATACACAAATTTATGTTTTATAAATGTTTGAAACTCTGTGATAAACAGTTTTTTCACACTGAAAGATCAAATATGCCACCAACTGTAAGCTCATCCACAAGCAAAGCTGTACAATGTAGTCTGGTTAAGTATTTAGATCTTATTACTGCTGAATATTTAATGAATGAAACTTATGGTTAGGTAAATGGTTCCATCTGTAGTGCTAAAAACCAGAATATCTTCATGTATGAATAAACTTTGAACAGAAGTGGTTGAACAGTCTGTAATCATTTCAATCGTCTTAAGATTTAAGATTCAACTGCTCATTTAACTGGAAGTGTTTCTTATGTACAATGAACTGAAAGGAGAATAACATTTCCAAGAGCTGGAAGCTGCCTCTTAATCTGCATAGTCTGATTTGCTGCTTACATTCATTTTAAAGATGCTCAGATACAGCTATTTTTATAAGGGCAAATTCTCCCTGCCCCACTGACAATCTGAGCCAGATGACATAAAGAGGAGAATATAATCTTCTTTGTGACAGATAACTATAGAGTTGTATGCAGAGGGCTGCAGCAATGCTAACTGCAACACTCACCCCTCAGCTTTCTTATGTGGAACGAGACTCAGGGAATGCCTGAGGTCGTGCAGTTCAACCCAGAAATATTCTTCACGTTTACCTTTCACCATGCAACAAAAGTACATGTTTTAGCAGTGCCTGCTGTTTTCCTTACCAGAGTGGTAGTAAGCTATTTCTAGAAACACCGAGAAGTCCTGGGGTAAAATGCAAGTGACTGGGGAATCACACTGTCAAACGTGGGGGAATAATGCGGCATCAACAATGCTCCCCCTCTACAGTTTCACATCCAATTAAACAAAGCAGCCTCACTTACCATTTGGATTCAAAAAATCTATATTCATAGAGTTTGGTGGAATTTTTCCACAAGTTTTGATAAGAAAAAAAGTGAACAAAAGGTATTTGAGATTATCGCATGTAATATGCTAGTTTAGATTAGGTATTATATCAATTACAGCTATAAATAAAGCCCTTCATGAGTTCTTAGACTCAATGACATATCTATCCATAAAGATTCTTATATTGAACCATCTACTAATACATGTGCCTTGGAAGCTGTGTTTGGTGCAGCTCGTGGTTAAGGGTATAAGGGCAAGCAATTAATTAATCATAAAGAGTCAGTCTAGAAGCCTCTACACTGCAAGTTACCACAGTCAACAGCCACTGAGTCCTCTGTCTTAAATTGCCTGTTGATTTTTCTGCTACATTTTCACCATCAGGATTTTTCAGCTAATGAGAGATACATTAAAATCTCACATATATATACTCAATAACAAAAACTTACCAAACATGATATAGACACTTAGACAGAAATTCAGACACTCCCTTAACAAGACATAAACCAAAACATTTATAATTTTACAGGCAATATTTCTTTAAGAGTCATCTCATACATCCTATACAGTGTATGCTGGTGGTCAACAGAGAGCAGTTCTATTAGCTGATGTGACCTATATCCTATTAAAATACAGCAAGAAATACATCCCCTATTTCCATAATATTATTTTTCTAGACTAACAATTTCTGTGGTTGTCACAGGGATGTTATGTAATGATGAATGGGAAGAGAAGATTGTCTCATGAACCAGGTCTTTTCTCATTCACAATCTCTTCTAAGTCGTGATCCTTGCTAGAAAAGTTTAAATGCCTCAGATCTGTATTTAAAACTGATACATGTATCAAAAATAAAATGTCACAGTCTCTTTTATCATAAACTAACATTTTAATTTTCTGGTTTCTTACAAAATGGCTGCAAACTTGCAAGTGCTTTTATGATTCTAGAGGAAAACATGAGTCCTGCCATTTTAATGCAAAGACTTGCACACACACTAGCTCCCCAAGCATTCCAGGTTTTGAGTTAAATGAATTTATTTTGGTGGTGATGCAGTAAGGAAGAGTAGCATGATGAAGAAGAAATTACATGCCATAACCTCCCATAGAAATACTGCAGTCTTGCTGCTATAACAATGTAAGGCTATGTGTGGCTACAGAATGAAAAAGAACTATGTGCTTACATCCCATTTCTGATTTTTTTGCAGCTATCTGAGAAAGATTTGATATTGTTGTTGTCTAAGCACATTTAAACTTCAGCTGAAATAACTGCCAAGTGATTCATGCCTATGTAGGTGAATATAACGATTGTATCTGGAGCCCCAGTGCGCCATTTTCATTTCACTTTAAATAAAAAACAAAATGTATCTATGTCAGTCAGTGCCCTTCTGCTGTACTCAGAGGTATCAAACAGGCTACAATTATGATTGTGAAGTGATTGTGTCACATTGGAGGAAGGTTTATTGCTTTTGAGTCTGCTAGACAGTAACACATTCTGTTTCATATTACTCTTTATATCATTGTTTGGCTGTGACTAGAATAATCAAATGCCATCAAATGCTGTCAAATTCAATTTACAGTATTTTTCACTGAAGCAGGCTTTCTGCATTATATTTCCTGTTTTCCCTTTCTATGGCTGCCATGGAATAGCAGCGGTAATCATCAGCTTTATTTACAAAACCAACAGAGTGAAGACATGTCTTGGGATATAACATACATTTTATTTCTCTTTATACAGGGGAGGGACTTAGGTTTTTTGATCAGACAATTAAAAAAAAAAAAAACAAACAAAAGGATATTTCAAGAGAGCAGGATTTTTTAGAGACTACTAATGTGTTTAAGGCAAAAGTGAATTTATATTAATTATCACTGCTGATTTCAAAAGGTAATTCGATTCCCTGTCTTCTCAGTCACAGCTCTAATATAATAAAATGTCCCAAACTCTTTGTGGGAGGCTAGGTTCAGCCTAGCATGTGTTTGCCACACATATTTAGAGTGGGAAAACCAGGAACATCAGAGTTTAAATTCCTCTCCAATGCGTGGCTTGAGTTTTATATTCTCTGACTTTATGAAACTATTCAAGAAGGTCCCTTCAGTGAGCTTTTAAAAAAGGGTCAATTGGCACAGCAGATGTCAGTGCTCTGCTACTTTGACACTTCCCTAAATACAGATATCCATATAGAAAAGTCCTTACACAGAGCTTATGAAGGTCCTCACAGGGAGTGAGGACATGTCAGTCAGACATCTAGACAGGGCAGCTGCATACAAACACCAAGGAACATAAATAGATGCACTGTAATCACACTTCAGATTACTTATTTACAAACAGGAACATAAGTTATCTTGGATAATTGATCTGTATTAGGCACCTAGATACCTTTTTACTTTTAAAAATCTCAGAAATGCTGAATTACTCCTTTTTCCATTCCAAAATTCTCAATTGTCTATCAGAGGGGATTGAAGACTGTACCTAGTGGTCTGGGTAAACACAGTGAGAATATCTATCTTACAATTTTTGTCCTTCCCTTTGAATTTTTAAAAATATATTTTCACCTGTTTTGTGTCATTTGTAGATCAGGCAGATGATTCTTGCCTCATCTCTTACTCTCAACATCCTTAGATAAGCATCTTATCTTAGCATGTGAATGTCAATATATATTTTACCATATACTTCTACACTTTTTTTCATCTCCTAGTATAACACAGAATAATTAACAGCTCAATAAGGCTAAGAATCTGAGGTGATAAAAGCATTTACCTGTAAATAAAGTAGTTAGTAATGACGCCATTTGGTTTCTTAGGTGGTGTCCATTTCACTTCAATAAGTGCAGATCCTATTGCTTTAATGATAGGTGGACTCAGTTCTCTAGGAGGTGCTTCAGCAGTCCTTGAATACGTTTGACCACCCACTCCACACCCACCTACAAAACCAGAAGTTTTCTTAGTGATGAGAGCTTCTTTCTCAACAAAATATACAGTAAAAGCAAATGAATGTCAAGTAAAGAAGCTCTTGATGAAATAGTGCCTCATTTCACCTGATTTCATTATTAAATACTCATTTAAATTACCGCAGCTTCACTGATAAAGTTCCTGATTTTCACCAGTGCATGTGAGGAGAGAACGTTTCCGAGGTGTCATTTTAGAAAGACTTATTTCAATAGGATTTTGAAAATTTCCATTAAAGTCAAGGAATTTTGTAATATTTGGCCTCTTCTCTACTGTCTTTATGATTACCACTTCTTGGCGAACAGTTGCAGTACTGAGTTTGCTCTGTATGCACACTTTCAAAAATTGTTAAGCTATTTGTGAAGAGCTTTTAATAAAATGGCACATATTACCTAAAATGCATTTTTAAAATCTCCATTTGAAATATTAATGATATAACATGGAGAAATATTTAATGCTTCATTCAGTTCTAGGCTTTCTTCTTACTAGTTAAACATTTGACTCCCATGTAGGAATAAGTTTTTATCTGTTTTGTTGAGTTGAATCTATCTGGAAAATCTGCATTCCCTTTCAGTCACAGAGGTGAGTCTTTTAAAATCATCTTACCGTTCTGGCATGCTTGTATTCTTATCTCATACAGGGTGTAGGGATCCAGGCCATCCACAAAAGCAAAATGTGCGCGTCCGACTGGCTTCACCAGTAGAGTGGGACTGCTCGCATTTAGTAAGATACTGTATTCCAAAGGCACATTGACAGTGAATATCCCTGTTGCGAAACACAGAAGAACCAGTGATTATCTGAAATACTAACAACAGTGCAGGACAACTTCAAAGAGGCATTCATCATATGCAATTTTAAATGTAAGCCCCCTCTGGAGGCTTTACCTACTGCCTCTTTTGGAAACTACAACCATTTAAACATAAACTGAAACAGATCCATCTGCAGATCACAACCGGAAGACAGACATTACTGTTCTTAGTTAAAAATCAAAATTCAATTCAGTCAATGCCTATGTTGCAATTGCTACTTCTGGGAAGAGTGCCCTTATGACTGGGAACCAGGAGGCTTTTATTTCTTTATTTTGGAGAGGCAACAGCTGCTAAGCACTAGATGTTTAAATACAGAGTCATATGATCAAAAAAGTGAATTGCCACCATTCAGCAAATTATCCCTTTTTAGCCCAGCAGCAGTAGCCGAGTGTAGGTTCTTAGCCTGCTACACCAGTAAAGGACAACGCACCAGCCTGAATCAAGAAACGTATCGTTTCAACTGATATAAAAATGAACTATCAGTTTTTAGTATCTGTTGAAAAAAAACCACCCCATTTTTTACTATTTTAATTCAACCTTTTTCCCCATCAATTCCTCTTCCCATGCTGTCAATTCCTAATTTTCTAGTTCTGTTGAGAAGCTGAAAAAAATAAGTTCCTCCATGAGAACAAGCTAAGCCATATGCCATCCCCTCAGAATGATCAGCAGAGGTTCCTGGATCTTCTCATTTCCTCCCACGACTTCTCAAGGGTTTTTATTTGCTTTGGTTTGGTTTTATAATTAGGAAATGGGCTGTAGGCTTTTTATTTTTTGTCTACTGTAGACTGTTCTATGCAGACAGCAGCAATTTCATAAAGCCAAGAGAATAACCAAAGAGTATCTCTTAAGTGTGTTTCCTTCACTCTGCGGTCATGTAAGGCACATTCTTAAGAAAGATAAAAGTACAAAGTAGACAACGTACCTTTCTGAAATGAGTCAAGATATATCTGATTAGTAAGAGCACATTTCGCTTTCAACACAACATGTACTTCAGACGTAACAGAGATGTCTTTGCGATTGCGCCAAGAACCAAGCAGTTTTGAGACTTGTCCAGATCTTAAGAATCTTTCCATCTGTAGCTTTGGAAAACAATTCTATTCTTTCTGTGAATTGTGGTTTTGGTCCTTTTCTGATAAAGTATCTACAGGATGCTATTACCATGAAGCTACAAAGAGCATTTTTTCCACTGTTGTGCATGCTTTAGATGGATTTTTTTAGCCAAGAATGTATGTGAATATACACATTAATTAAAAAAAAAAAAAGAAAAAAAAAAAGAGAGATTCCAAGTTTCTTTTCTTTGTGGTACTATAAACAACTGATATACTTTGAAAGATCAGAAAAATCTTTGAAATATCAAGTTTTTACAATTCTCAGAAGAAAAAGAGGACACAAAAAACCCAAAGAAACAAGATGCCGCTGCCTCACTAGATGCTAGACAAAGGAAATGCCATTATGCTAAGAAGCTGAAGAAATAGCCCTGGAGCGGAGGCATGGCTTCAACCTTATTCAACTGTTCAGCTTACAGGAAGAAAAAAGATGCTGATGTTAGTCATTGGAAAAGGTGAAGGGAGAAGGAAGCAGAAAGTGCAAAAGTCTCACTGTAGAATTTTCCTTTTTCAGTGCAAGAAGTTGCAAGTAAAACACCAAGATCTAATCATTAAGAATGGAATAATAGAAATACAACTTTATTATAGTCACGCTGGATGTTACAGAGTAAACCTCTGAGAGGTGATGTTGAAGTAGATGGCTCCTGCAACAAAGAAAATTTTTTTTTGTCTGTGATATATGAAAGATGAAATGCTCTGGAAGAGTGCACTTGAGGGTGCATTGTTTAATTATACCAGTAATTAAAGATATATTACCTTCCCCACACCCTCCCCCCGCCAATCCCTACAATCGTAGTGTCTGTAAAGGACACAACACAAGATCTGAAAGTAAGAGCTTGAAATGGTAGACAGCATGTCAAATAGAAACCTTTTTTTAATCTCACAGTTAGGGTCCTCCTCTTGTCCAGTCCTGGTGAAAGACCAAATATTTGAGCCAGAAAAACCCACTATCTTACGAAAGTGACACATAATTCACTTTTGTGCACCTGACAAATGCATTTATTCTAGGCAAAATTCACCTGAAACTTTTGAAACTGGAACTATTCAGAATGCTTGATTTCCTACGGAAGATTAAATACAAACATGGACAGCTGAATCCACATCCACCAATGTGCAGCAAAGGACACTTATTTCCAAATAATTAACCTATCCATGTCCAACATTCAGTCCATATCTCAGCAGAAATGCTAAAAAAAACCAAACCAAACAATCAAAATGCAAAATCTTAAAATTCTGTGAAGTGTTGCAATAAGTTAGAAATGATACCAATAATAAATATGCTCAGGAGAAAAAATATTCTCAGGGATTGAACATGAAATTGTAAATAAAACTAAGTAAGGATTCTGAAAAATTCCAATATCTAATGGAAATCCTTCTACAATTTGAAGAAATTCATAGAATGCTAAGATCAAAGGAACACTTTATAATTGGAAAAATAAAAAAGATGTACTCATTCAACACAGAAATTTGTAAAAAACCCCTTTCTTCCAGACTAGCCCTTCAGCATCTGCAGCCAGTCTGAAACTACTGCCTCGTGAGCTCTGATGACTGAAGGAAATGAAATGGGCATATTTGTTAAAGTCAGCTGGGAAACCACACAACTTGGTTAGTTCCAGAGTTCATAAATTTATGTCAGAATAAAAGGAACCGTAAAAGCACAAGTGAACCAATTTACCCTAAGTGCAAATGGCAGTTTTGTTATTTGGTGTCAAAGTTACCATGAGCACAATGACAACCTGCCATAACACATTTTCATGTTCACTAAAGAACAAGGATTTAGTTGGTTAATATTCCCAGCAATACTCTTTTTCATAATTTACAACAACTAGATGCTGATAGGTTATTTAACATTTATGAAGTTAAGATGTAATCAGAAAAACCCTGATTATCTTTACAAATAAAAAAGTTAAATTATTCCACTTTTTTTCTCTGTGACTTCATTTCACAGCAGGTGCACATTTTGCAATGGGACAAGTCAATCAAACTAGACCTTATTTTTTTTGTGGGCATATTTGGCTAACATTTAATGGACAATTCTGTGCAAAACTCTGCAAATTAGGTTTGACAGCTCTGTGTACTTCAAAACTAGGGTAGTTCAAAAATAGAATTTGCAGCACAAGATGTTTAGAATTGGGAGAAAAAAGCCACAGTCTGTTTTACAGATAGGTCACCAAAAAACCTGTTTGAAGTCAATCGCTGAAAAATTGTTCAATATGATGTGAAACTCAATCACAATTAAAGTAAAATAGTGGAACTGTTTCACTTGTAGTAAAACAAATACTAAAATAAGAATGACATATTTTTTGTTTAAAAACAAGTAAGAGTAGAGTTATATTTTAACATTTAACTTCACAAAATAAAACAATCTATTCCACTTCCTGAGATTAAGTATTTACACTAAGCTTTAAATATCCAGATATCTCATTCTGTTTGTATCAAGCATTCCCAACAAGACTCTGAAAAGCGTAAGAGCTGGAGACGCTGACTGCTTTCAAGAAGCAGAACTTTGGAGAGTGAGCTTGAAAAGCTTGTCCCTCAGTGACATGGAGCAAACAATAATTTACATGAGAAAACAAAAAAAATGAGGAAATACAACATTGTCTTAGCAAAAGTCAGGACAATTTGTTAGGTCACCAACAAAGGAGAAAACAGGTTAGCTGGGGAAGCTAAAAGATAAAGCTAAGAGACAAATAAATGTCACTCAAATACCAAATTTGATCCTAAGAAGAATGAAGTTGGAATCCAGACATGTTACACAACTTTCATTCTAATTATTAGCAAACCCAGAGGTGGACAAAGTAGAGTGTTACAACATGATGAAAGAAGACATTTTAATCCAGATGATCATTAATATATGAAGCAAGTAATCTAGGTGCAGAGGACAGGATCCTCTTTTGAGTATGTTCAGCTTTCACGCTGAACGGAATAACTGAATATATCTAGAAGAATGAGATCCCCAGTGAGGACGGGTGGAGTTGTCAATGAGTTGAAATGCAAGATGGCTACCTGCCTACCTATCAATAACATTTATGAATATGCCTTGGGAGAATTATGTATGGGGTTTTTTTTCCCATTCAACTTTTCTGTTTCTATCCATGGCACTAATAGTTGTTCCATAATAATTGTAACATATCCTTCTGTAGCATATCAGTGAAATGTACCGTACCTGTAAGGTCTGTGCACTGAGGCAATGCAACACAAGATAATGGGATACCTATTTCAGAAAATAAAGTCCTATTTTCCATAGTGAGTGAGGTGTATCAAATATTTTTTTCTGAATCCATCACTTTAACCACTACTCGGCCACCTTGCTGTTTAGCTAAGTCAGGAGTTTTGAAATGCTACTTATCTATAAAGTCGTAAGATTTAGATACATTACAGATGTTGAAACATTATAATTAAAGCCATCCAAAAGGAAGGTCTGTGTAATATGACTCTCATAATGAATCTCGAGGGTGATTATTTGATCCAAATTTATTACAGCACATAAGAAGATAGAATACCAAAGCATCCCTGATATCCACAGACAGGAAGACACTATGACTTGGCTACCCTCTCATCAAAAATTGGTTAATAAAAAGCATTTCTTTTCACGGAGACTATATCAATTAAAAAAATGTATCATCCAAGAGTGACTGCCGAACCTGGCAATCCTTATAACAAATGCTGCATTCTGGTTTTATAAGGGAAACCTGTATTATCTCCTAATATAGTCTATTGTGAAACAAGGATTCATACACAGCAAAAAAATAGAACAGAAAAAAACCCCTTGTTACTCCGTGCACAAGGGCATAAATAAGGATAAAAAGTTGTAGACTCTTTAGGCTAATCCTACCAAGCTGGGGATGTGTGTGGCCCCAGATATCTGCATGCACAGGACCTGTTAATGGGATGTACACCATTCCAGAAGATCAGAACCTTCAAAATAAACCTTCACCTGCATCCCCCACAGTCCTCCTCTTGGGAAAAAAAACACCAGGAGCACAAAGGTCTCAGAATGAGCAAAAGGCAGGATTATGAAGGGTGAAGAATTAATTTCCTAGCTTCTGTCTTTAGTTATGCTTCTGTACACTGGGTCCCTTTTAGTAGCATTAGCGGCATTTAGCATCGTTTCTCTGCTGTTAGTACTCCCTATTCCTGTAAGGTCCCATAAGTGGCTCTGAGGCACTATAATAAAAAGAATAGCAAGTTTTGCTTAAAAACTTCAGTAATTGGCCACACAATGAGAAGGCAGAGATAAAGGGATTGAGTCACCAAATAGGTACAAAAGTGAGAGAAGTGATCAAGGTGTGTCCCAGTACCTGGGAAGGACACGTGCCTTTCCCTGGCTGAGGAGAATGATTCCTACAGCCCTGTGAATACATCAACCCTGCGTCCTCTACAGAGCCATAATGTTCAGCCTCCTTCTCTCCCCTCTGTTCCTGTGGTTTCAGGAATACATGAAGCTTTGTATGCACAAACCTAATTGCACCGTAACCAAATGCACTACACAGAGCCTGATTCTCCTTGCAGGCTTGTAACCTACTGCAAGGAGCTGGGAAAGAAAAGGTCTAGAGAAACAAGGACAAGTTTTTCTGGGAAACACCCCGCTCTTCACAAGCCTACACTATTTCAGTGTATTTTTATGTTTTAAATTTATTTATAATGCTACTGAATATTTTGTACCTTAAATTTTATTTATCATCAAAACTATAACACAGCATGAGTCACTTTTCAATGAAACCTACTGTAGATTATATGCCATTCGAATATACCTGCCTTCTGCTGGGTTCTAAATCCTTTCAGGCAGTACGGGGAAAAGTTTAATTTAAGATTTTAATCTTTTTCATATATTATAGCATTTCTATAATGGATTTTGTGCTTCTGAAAACTAAAAGATTGACAGCTCAGGGTATTATAGATTTATTAATCATTGCTTAAATGGGTAGGGTGAACTCGGCTAAGCGCTGCCACAATACTTGCGATCCCAGCCTTGAAGGCAAAATATTTTTTCTAGGTGACTTTATTTTTAATGCCAATTGACTCTACTTTGACTGCTGTGCAAGGAAAGAACATCTTAAATAATTAGGAAGAGGAGACAAAAACTTCCGTGTGTTCATTGATAAAACACATATTTTTGTTATTGTAATATGCAAACATCTGGAGTTTCTAAAAAAATTGACCTCATTTTAACTGAAAAAAAAATAGTATCTAGAAACTGGAAAACACATTTCTGGAAATGAACTACACTAGACAGAGAATTGTTCATTTACAATGCTCTCATTGTCCCACAATAACTACAGCATATAACTTTTTATAAGACCAGTAAAGTACACCAATCACCTAAGCTATGATGTATATTAATGAAACAGAGCACAGTGTCTCATATAAAAAGACGCTATTATTCAATTATTCCTTCTTAGCCTACCTCTGTAGCAGGTCAAGACAACATGGTGGTGTTCATGAGAAGAGAGGAGAAATATTCTGGGCCTTTGCTGACCCACCCTCCTGCAAGGTAACATGTCCACACAACACTATCATGCTCTGGCAAGTAAAATTTACTCAATCAGGTCAAAGCTTGTTCAGGATCTCTGTGTCACATTCTTATGCCTTTTTTTAAAGGCACATCTGCAGGGCAACCGGACACCTTAATTGCCAGGATAGCTATCAAGACATCATTAACCTAAAATGTTGGCAGGTTTCCTTGTCAATAACTATGGTTAGTCTGAACAGAAGGGAAAATTTATTCTCAGCGTAATTTTTTTTTCCTTAATACTTGCACCAAATAATAGTTTACAAGATTAAATTAACATACGGATTTTTGATCAACTAATCCTCACAATACCCATGTCAAGTATATAGGTCAATATTATTAAAGTAATATGTCTCTAGGAAACAGCAGCTTTAGATACCAGTTATTTAAATCACACAAACACTAAAACCAAATACAAAGAATAAAAATATCAGAATGATTCAGCTGCCTGCCTGAATGTACTAATTTTTCCATCCTTTCATTTTGCTATAAAGTACTACATAGAAATAGATTTTTACCTGGCATGTCCCAAGCTAGAAATATAGAATATGCATCAATTACTGTGACATTATATGGGACATGAATTTTCTCTGGTGTTCCTACTGGTGTTTGTATAACATATTTATCACTAGTGTTGCTGCCGCCCCAAGTGCTGGCTTCCAGCTGGTAAACATATCTGCGCAAACACAAAAAGATCAGTAGACACTATGGTTAGAAGCTTCAGGCATGTCAGTAACAGAACATTTCCATTTTCACCAATTTAAAGTGAATAGACTATACAAAGAGTATTACAAATACTGCATTAGTGAAGACTTTCACCTTTAAGTTTCTTAATGTGAGAAAAGTAACTCTTTACTTATCATGATAATTTTAATACTAAAATTCACATCAGCTTACATAAGAAACTCGGAAAGTGTCAAAATCAATTTCAGAACGGCCCCTATAAAAATATCAGCAGCTGCTACTTTTTAACCAGTATGTTCAATATACACAGAAACATTATAAACCATATGCAGTGCTGTCTGTCACGTAAATACTTAAATTTTTCTAAGTATATTCCATGAGGGAAAAAAACAACCAATGAGCCATCAACAACCCCACAAGGAGGAGGAAAAAAAAAGAGCCTTCCTCTCTTTGAATTAAAATGCCTTATTCTCAGAAAAGAGAAGTCCTTTTTCAAAAAAAAGATAAGTCCTTTGATTAAGGCTTTCCAATGGCTGTAAGCCTCCTAAAAGTGCTCTACCAATTTTTCAGTAATTAAATAATATTGTAAGAGATTTTTCTTTTGTTAAAAGAGTAATTATATTTTGTACATTTCACAAACATATGTGCATATATTTTGAACAATTTTTACATATGAACAGAGCTCTTTAACATGCCTTACCTACTGTTAGGCTGCAGGTTAACATCTGTGAAATTCACGTCTCTGTTGCCACCGAGGAAAATCTGTTCTCCATCACGAAATAATCGATACTGAGTAATGAGTCCATTGGGTTTCTTTGGTTCACTCCAGTAGATTTCCACCTCTGTTGAGCTGACTATGATATGATGAGGTTTTGGCCATACCCCTATTAACATCACAATGACACTATTTTAATTTTATGACAGAAACATAAAGGGTTTGTGGCTGGTTTTTTTTTTCCTTTCCCACAGTTTGTTTGGTTGCTTCCAGCAATGAAATGAAAGCATAAAACATTGCCAGAGAGAATGACAGAATTTAACAAACTTTCTGTATTTATCCTTTATCAAATGCAACCAGTTAGACAAGGCACAGATTAATGGAGGACACAAAGGCTGCAGCCTTTTTATGCCCAGTTGTCTCTGCATATTTATTTGCGCTTTAAAAAGTATGCATCTGCTAATTCTAACCTCCATAACTTAAACATGAACTGGGGGAAACTGTCATGGAAAGTAAGTAGAAATGCAGTGCCAGGCAGTCAGTATAAAGAGCGTGTTAAGATACAAATATTCTAAGAGAGATGGATTCTCCTGTGTAAATTTATACATGATATCTTGATGGATGATAGCAGAGTTTTGCACCTTGTTAAACCATCAGAAAATACAAGCCCATATGACCATCTCTTTGCAGTTCTACAAGAATATCTTTTTCCCTTACCATGAGGAGCAGCTTGTAAAGTTTGACCTGAAAGTGGTTGGCTAGAAGCACACCCAGCAGATGTGCATGCAGTAAGCATGAAGCTGTAATTAGTGTATGGCTGCAGACCTAGAAAGAGCAAACAGAGGTTAGACTGAGATGTTGACATCAGGCATCCCAAGAATTGTACCATTACGTAGAAAGCTTTTGGCAAACATAAAATACAAACAATTCTAATTTTACATCTGAATAATATTGAAATGTTGAATCCCTAGTTTAGATGTATATCCTCTATTAGTCCAAAAAAACTAACAAAAAAGTCAGATTGAATGCGTGTCTATGCTGCAATGGATCTATAGATGACCCTCACATAGAAATATCTGAATTAGCTTCAAATCCGTTAATTTAAATGGCATTTGGAGCATAGTAACAACAGTCCAGATCTCATCCCAGATTACCATCCAAAAATTTACCCATTCTCTAAAGTGTATTTCATTGGTTTTTGTAAAGTATGCTTCTGCCTGTACAAACAGGTTAAAAATTAACTGGAAGGTACCTAAATATTCTTGATACAGACATAATGTCCATCACTGGTAACGGCCATGGAAGTTCAAAGGTTTAAAATAAGCTAAGCATCTGAAAGTGTAATTGTTTAGCATTTTGGACTTGAAAATCTGAAGAGCCTGTAAAGTTTTGAAAAGTTATTACAAATATATTTGCAACAATAAGAAAAGTAATAAAATACTCTCTGACTCGAACAAGAAATCTTCTATTATATTGCAAACAAGTCCAAATATACTCTGTTCTTGTTCCCTTCCCAACATTTATTTGTTATTTTTTTCCCCTATTTTTACTATTTGTTACAAGATTTTACTATAAATGCTATAAAGCAGTTAGAAGCAGGACTGACAACCAAGCCCTCCCCATTACAAGATATTAATTTTAGCTACTTGTAAATTTTTAAAAACTATTTTTTCAGCTCATATCTTCTATGCTGGACACCCTTGAATGAGACTAAAAGAGAATATATGGCTTTGACCTTTCCTTGGAAATTTTCAAACATCCTTGTACTGTGTGTCAATGACTTCAGATTTGACATCAAGTTGCCTCCAGCTTAAGAATTTGACTTTAGGACTCCTCGTAAAATTGTACCCAAAATTTGGCTAAGATACTAGGCTTTTAAAATAACCATTTCTGCACACCCATTAAAGGCTTCTTACAGTTAAATCATTAAAGATGCAGACCTCTATGAACCTGTCTTGAGCACCTCAGAGTTCAGCTTTAACTGCTGATCAAGCTGCCTCACAGAGCATGCTCCAGCCAGTTACAGGGTGTTTGCTAAACTATTCTTTTGGCTATTTCTCAAAGTTGATCTTAAAAATGATATTACCAGGCACAGACATCGAAAACCACTCTCTTGCGTGTTTTCAAGGACTGTCTTGTTAAGACCTCATAATAAACTAAAAAAAAACTTCTGTTCCTGAATGCAAAGGGAACAAACAGTACAACAAAAAGCAGCAAATTATACACAAAAGTCTGTGAAAACATTAAGATTGTAAAACTGAACACTCATAAACTAGGAAATCCTGGAGTTAGGACACTGTACAATATGAATTGACCTCCTTTGTGGCACAGTCCTATCTAAAATTCCCTCCAGCATGAGGTCTCTGGCCTGCCTAATTGTATGTAATTAGAGACTTTTTTGTGTAGAGTCCACCCCTAGAGCATATTGTTGCTTTACTAACACCAACCAGCTGAGCACTGCAAATGGCTTAATGCAGTATCAGAACATTTTTTTTTAAAAAGAAAATATTTCTCATGCTCAGAAACAAGATGCAGACACAAAGAGAATGAGAAACGAAAACTTCCCTGGACTTCCCAGGAGGCCATCTGGGATGCCTGGGACCTGCCTGTCGGAGTACCTGGTGTTACACACAGCTTTATATATCTGAGCACAACTCCTGGTGCTTTCAGCTGCATCTCTGAGAGCTCAGGAATTAGCAACTCAGGCCCCAGGTCTCAGGCAGGGTGTCCAGAAAATAAAGACAATGTAGTTGTGACAAGCTGTGAGAGCTCAAGATGTGTCTTCCTCAGTACCACAGCCTGAAGAGAAACGAAAGCCCTGCAGACCCAGGACAGAGGCCAACTGCCTTGGATCCAGACACCATCTCTGCTCCGGACCGTCCCACACTTCATGCACTCTAGCTTTCCCATCTGGGAAATCTCACAGGATTTATGAGCCCTGCCAGGGCTGTCCCACTGCCCGCGCCGGGGAGGGGGGCAGGCCAGGGGCAGCCCCAGGCAGACACTTCCCTGCGGCTGGGCTGGGAGATGGGCCTGCGGGTGACACCGGCAAGGCAGGTCCCATGGCTGGAGGCCGGCACAGCAGCCAGCAGGGACTGAGGGCAGCAGGCTGGGCTGAAATGGAGTCCTGGGCCTGTGGGCAGGGCTGGGGGAAGGCCCCAGGGGAGGCTGGCAGCAGCTTGATGGCAGCAGCTTGACAGGGAGCTGATGTGGCGGTGTGCTGCAGCAGTGAGGCCACCCTGTGTGCCTTTGCTTGGCCATCCTCCCAGGACGCTGCCCCTTCTCCTTTCTTCCTTTTGTTGGCCAACGCCACCAGCCCCTCAGCGATCCACATTTTATCCCTCTGGGCTAGCGTCATCCCTGCTGCCTCCCTTCGCTGTGCTCCACGTTCACATGAACTTTGGGCTTGTGCCTCCCTGACTTCTGCACAGCAGAAAGGAAATTTAGCTCTGGGCAGACACAGAATTAGGCCCATCTACATTGAGGTTCTCAGAAGGAATAAACCTACCAAACATAGCAAAAGCTGAGGCAGCAGCCCTTTTTTTTTAATTTATTTTTATTCCTCTCCGGAAGAGACGCAGCTTGTGGACTGAGTGAGGCAGTGACCCTAGGTACACATGGCTACGCTACTGTGTAATGCAGACTGCTTGTGTGAAAGAGACTGAATTGGGACTATACAGGTCAATTCATAAGCATTATACAGGTCAATTTTTAAGTGCTTGGCTTTGTGACCTTAATAACGTACTTTTCATGTAGCTCATATGCCTAATGGTAATTACTTCAAGAACAATGCCATTCTGTGACAAGAAAAAAACTCTGGGCAAGATCTTTGTTTATAAACAAATCTTTGCTTATAGCCATTAAGGAGATAGTTTAATTAAAATATATTACAAACAAATAGAGGGAAAGAAACAGCAACAATTACGTAGAAAGAAAAATACTGAATGGAAGACATGCAGGCTGCTTACAAATTGAACAAGACGTGAAGGAGAGAAAATAAAGAGATGACTCAGAGGGACAGCCCTGGCTGTAACCTAATCATGAACTGGAGGAGAAGAAAAATCATCTGAACACTGCGTATAAAAGTTAGAAGGGAGAAAATGACAGTTGCAGACTAGAGAGAGGCAAAGGCATGGAGGAAAGCCAAGTATTTAACATTTCAGGATAGAAAAGATTACTGTGGCAACAAATTACTTGAATTCCCCTAAAGGGAGTCATGTTCACTTTTAAAGGAAACATGCATAATAAAGCAATACTCATTTACAACTACACTTTAAAGAGAAAAATGGGCATTAAAAAAAGAGCACATGGTTTCACTAAATTTATTGGTGAAATTCTGATACCTGAAACCTCTAGTCATACATGGAGCAGTCACAGCAGATTTTTATCTAGAATATTAAAGCTTCACATTAAACGCCTTGTCTTATGTGTGCTTTGGAAAGCACTGTGCAAATCTATGTATGTGATTAATAATAAAAATAACAAGTAAGATAATCTTGAAACATAAACAGCATTTTGCTTTTCCAATTTCTCTACTTGATTGTTCACTAGAATATACTTCTCCCCTCCTTTTCTTTTTTGGTCTATTACTGCAGGGGGTTTTGTTTTTTGTTTTTTTGTTTGTTTGCTTGGTTGGTTGGTTGGGGTTTTTTGCTTTGGTTTTTTTTTTTTTTAAACTTAGCAGTCTATTTTGTTATTGCAGCATTTGTCATTTTTCAAAAGGCTGTGAAACAGTGTTTTTTTAAGAATGCATCCTTCTATTAGCCAAATCAATTCCTTCTGATACTGTTTGTCTCCATTTGTGGGTATGGCTCCAGCAAGGTCAGTAATTAGCTCCTAGACTAACGCTCCTGAGCCCCGCCGTGGGAATGTCAGATTGCTGACCACAGCTTCACACAAACCCTCCACCCCAAAGAGTTTCCTTTAGACAAATATTACTAATGATTCAGTGCTGGACAGAAATAGAGTTGACCAGTGACAACATTTCTGTATCTCTTTATTTTTCACTACCCTGAAATGGAAAATATGTTCAGATGAAAGAATTTCAAGCCATTCAGTCATAAAGTATTTCTTAATATTGTTTCTTCTATTAAAATAAACATCAATGATCTTGATTGGCTTTTACCTAAACATGATTCACCCTACCAATTCTCAATAAAGCCTCTTACTCAGGATATTGTCTTTAGTGTCCTAAAAAGGAGGAGTTGAAAAGAGTCTTTACTATAAACCCACCTGCTGCTGCTGAAGAGGGCACTCTTAGCTTTCTTTTACAATTCCCCTAATTATTTTCTTCAGCCTTACCCTCTGCCTGGCCCCCACTGCAAAGCATTAGCAGGCCCATTTGTAAAGTAGTAGTAACACAAAGTGAAACAATGCCATAACTGTCATCCAAATTGTTCTGTACAGGGTAGTGGAAGTGTTCAGTAATAAATGATATAAAAAGGTCTTTTATTGACAAGCTGCCATGTGCTGTTTGCATTAGAGAATATGAGAAGATGATGGCTGCTGCCCCTAGGTCCCAGTGGCATTCAACTCAGTGAGATAGCAGAAAATGCTTCAGTTTGCTTAAAGCATTGATAACACCTCTAAATAATTAACTGAGGACTTCCTGTCTTCAATTACTTAATGCTTTTTTTAACATCTTGAGAGGATTATAAGCAATTTATGGATTTCACATGATGAGCACATTCACCACTATTCCCACAAAGCATTTGTGGGATCATGTTTCCAAAGCTTTGATGTAATTAAAAATAAGCAGCAAGACAATGGTGCAGTGGCAAGGTGCTAGCCTTCTCGTCTGCTATTTGCAAGACCCCAGATTCAAAGTCTCAAGAAATACTAATGCTACAGCTTCATTAATGTTCAACTGTTGCTCAGGGAAAAGCAGACAGTTTTGGGGAAAAAAAAAAAGGAAGATGAGAAAATCAAAACATACATCTGCAGGTAATAACATAACAATTCAAGCATTTGAGAAATAAATTTGATTGTTTTATCTTATTCTTTTCATTTAGAGAGCAATAATTATCCACATACTAAATCACTGCCATGAATTTCACATTATTACTCAAGGAAGCTCCCACAGAAAACAGCACAAAATTTGATGATTACTGTCAGGAGAAACAATCACTTGCTCCACTCCTGGCTTAATATGGCAGCATTGGACAGTGGCTTAACAGAACAGGCACACAAAAGGAAAAAAGATCCCTGTTTCTGATAATGTTTCTGATATTTTGTGACAAGTTGGCCTTAAGCTACACCCAAGTATTTGAAGGCGGGTGTCTTCTTTTTAGGAAGTGCCACAATTGGAAACAAAAAACCTTTGGTTAAACCCTGGACATGCTGCATTTTTTTCTGAGGATTGGTTGTATTTAAAAAACAAAACTTCCAATTGCAGTTTCCCTTCAGTATCCTGGATTCAGAGAAAGATTTGAGTCATTTCTAGGAGCAGTAGCTGGTAGCTGACTGAACCCTTGCACCTATGGCTTACAAGTTTTTAATACATCTCCTTGCCTTTGGTAATGGAAGATTTATTCCCTTTTGTGTTTTACTGTTTTGTGGTTTTTTTAAATGCATTTAAAAGCATGAGGGTGGTGGAGCACTGGAACAGGTTGCCCAGGGAGGTAGTTGAGGCCCCTTCCCTGGAGACATTCAAGGTGAGGCTCGACGAGGCCCTGGGCAACCTGGTCTAGTTGGGGGTGTCGGACTAGATGACCTTTGAAGGTCCCTTCCGGCCCAGATGGCTCTATGATTCTATGAAGGTAATTTCATTTCCTCTCTTTCCAACTGTTAAGAAAACCAGTATTGTTTGCATTAAAATCTCAGTTACTCTGGAGGTACAACTGCCTTTTGGGAAGGAACTGAAAGCACAAGTATTTTTCAACTGGGTTTGATAAATCATTCCTTGGTTTTTTTACAGTATAAACTTGCAACAATTCTAAAACACATACCACCAAACTGGTATACTCCAACCTCTCATGTCCAGAAGCACTGAATATGGAGACTGGTGTAACATCCAGTTGATGAATTTCACACTTGAGTATGATATTGTCACAGAGGAACATCAATCCTTGACTCCTCTGTGAGTTACTACAGGAAGGACAAACTCTTTTAAAGCACTAAGGGATCCACTCTGACTCAGGACTCATGCTTTTAGGGGTGGTTGAGACTGCCATATATGCTGTATAGGTTTTATATGCCCTATGTCAACTTCTACTCTTTGGGTGGCTACCATAATGTGTGCATGTAATAAATGAATTTTTACACCCGAGTTTCCTACTTGGGTGTAAAAAAAAAGGAAAAAAATAGTGTATTTATAAATTCCTAAAAATCATAGATACAAGAATTTGATGAGCATCCTGAGTTCAGAGTGAAAAAATATATCCCAGAGGGTTTATGTTCCCATTTCGTGTTCAACAGAAACCTTTCTAAGAATAATTTTGCTTCAGTGTAACATTCAAATATAACTAAAAACGGAATATGTGAAAATAATACTTATGAGGTCTGAGTCAAATCTTCCCCCAGAATCCCTTGACTAAATCTTCTTTCATATACTCACACATTAGTGAAATTTCACAAAGTACTTAGGAAATGTCTATAAGCAATACATAAGATTATAAACAGAATCCATGATCTTTCCCTTTCTGTCTTCCTTTCCTTTTTTATTATTTCAGGCATATAGAACTGGATCCTTCTTGCTCCTACACTGCTACACATTTACAGCAGCACTAGTGACTTCAACTGCATTACTGCGCATTACTGACGGTAAAAGAGAGAGTTGAATCTGTATGAAGGGATCACAAGTTTACATAGAATACTTGAGATCTTGAGCACACCACAAGCATGCATCTTAAATCGGGCTGGATATAATTATTTTAAAATTTTGTAATTAAATCCATTAATATTTTGTTTTAACAAGCAGTAGCCAGAAAAGAAAGATTGAAAGATTGAGAGATTGAAAAAAAATAAATTTAAGATAGGTGAAGTCATGATAAAGCATTCTAAACCGTGCAAAGTACTAGGGATTTAAAAGTTACTGACAAGTAGCATTTTTAATATGTTAATACTGTCTTATATCTTAAGGCCTGTCAGAGAGCTCTGCCTCCTTACCTGATACTGTGTGCTGCATTCTGTTTGCAGCGTCAGTGTATATAAGTCCTTTCCCTACTTGACTGATCTGGTACTCTCTGATGATACCGTTTGGCTTCTTGGGTGCAATCCAGCTTAAATGTAATGCTGTTGAGTTCAAAGCACTGACGTTTGGTGGCTGAACGCTCTCTGGGATTCCTTGGACAGTGACTGCAACTACCTGAAGACGTATGAATTAAACAGCAATTTAATGTAATAGTACACTAGATACCATGATCAATGAGAATGTCACTTTTGTTTTAAATTGTTGTTTGGCCTGGCATATCATTACCAAGGGCCAGGAGAACTAGTTACTTTTTTCCTCCTTTTTCACAATGGAATCTGACCTTGAATACATTACATAAGTCTATGTCTACAATTTATCACAACAGGTTCACCACATTTTAGCTGCAGCGTATAGCATAGGGTGGAACAACAAAAACTGTATTGCTTGAAAACTCTTGATAACTCTCTTCCATATGGTTTGTCAGTGTCTCTGCATTTTAACTGCCTGATTTCATATATTTTAAGCACCAGTAAACATGGGGCTAAGCCTCCATATATCCCATGCAATCTGAACTCTATTGTAGTTATTTGCAGCTCCATATTTCTGTAAGGAAACCAAAGATTTTGAAAGACAAAATAACTTTGCACTTGTTAAACTCCTTCTACAAAAACAAGAAGAAAAAGGAAAAAGCTAGTTTTCTATTGACACATCTCTACCATCTCCTACAAAGGCATTTCCAAATTACACTGGTTTAATAAGTGAGTCAGATACCTTTTTCTCTTTGAGAATCACTTTTTCTGTTATTACCACCATAAAGTATTTATATTATGCTGTAAACACAAAATGTGCCCTCTATAATATATTGCCTTAGTGCATTTGGTGGAATCAGTCCCTACTTGCAGACTTCAATGTTTGCAATAGTAAAGTCCTTAATTAAAGACAAGTGAAATAAGCAGGATTTATTAGCTCGGGCTGATGCTTGCAGCAACTGTGCCTACATAGTTTCCAGACCAGAGCTCTGTGTCGGGGTAGAGGACTATGTGCCTATCTCCAGCCCTCTGCATCAATGATTCTTTTCTTATACTTTTGGTTGAGATTTGCACCTATAAGGAAAACATGTGAACACCTGAAAAAAAATAATCAACTTTTCAGTCCCATCGATATTATAATGACAAAGCACAGTCATTATTCTCCACCTCTGTCCCACAGATCTTATGTCCTAAAAATTAATTTTCATAGAGGCAAGGATATTATTGTGAAAAAGAGGTCATTTAAGAAATAGTTTTTCCAAATGATGCATAAGGCAGGTACTTTGCAGAGCAGAAACTAGAGCTGGCTAAATAGGAATGTTGGTGAAAGGCATCTGTGATTCAAAGCAATACAAGGGGAAACGAAGCAGTGACAAAGAGAGGGAAGAGATTCTGTTTGCCTAAGACTAAAGCAGGGGCAGGTTGTACATAAAGGGAGAATAAAACCTGAAGCAGGTACAGACATGGAAAGCCACCAAAGGGTAGTATAGGTGAAGGAGACTCTAAGTAAGAAGGTTGTTGAACAAATTGATAGACTAGAGCTAAAGCAGACCAACTAAGAAACACCAACAAAGAAGAGGCTATAGACCTCCAAGTGAGAAGAAAAGATTTAATTTCAAGGCTTAGAGAAAGTGAATTTTAATATTCCTTACTCTATCCTGTCATGTGCACCTTTCTCTTTAACAAACATCAGTTCCTACAGTGCAATTTCAGCTTTCCCAAGACCGAGATACTGCTTTCTTCTGCTGCTTGCTTGTATCAACCTTAGGTTCCAAATAATCACCTGTCAGTAGCTGAATCCAAATAAGATTATTGATGTTTTTCACTTGCTAACTCAATAATCAGCATGTCTTCAAATTACACCTTTCCAAAAGCATTTTTATGTTACCACACCGGCTGATAAGATTCTGGCACCAGTTCCATAAAGACCAATTTACTAACCTTGCTGCTGTCTGCGCAACCAGCAACAGTGCAGGCCCGCAGTTGGTATGAATATTCTTGGTACGGCCGGATACCACTTGTGTCTGTGAAGCTCATTTCTGTTCCTCTGAAACGCTCAATTCCATTCCGGAGGATGATATAGTGAAGAATAAGACCTATTGCAGAAAGAAAGTTTTGCCTTTTGTTAGCTGAGAAATCCTGTGTGATGGTGTGCTATAATAACCTGCTCTGCACACAGAAAATATTAAATGAAATCTCTAGGCGACCACTGTAACAATCATCCTGTTTAAATGGCTAATGTCAATTACCAGCTACTCTCCTCAACCTCTACATCAACATCTCAACATCTCTCAATTTTTACTGAGAGCTATTCCATTTTTTTTTCACTGTTTGAAAATAATAAGCAAGATTTCCTTAAAGAAATATGACTGTCATCCACTCCTCCCCACCCTCCCAATCCCCAAATATTTTGTAACGTGATTGTGATTTTCCGATTACTATTACAACTGTTCTCAAAAGAGGTTTCTGGGCACTTCTTAGAGACATACTAAATAGTCTTCTGTGAAGTTAGACTCTTATTTGTAATGAAAATGATCTCAACCTAGAGCAAATTCTTGCAGAGTTTAGGAATACATATATTTCAGTGCCAGTGACTAAATAAGAAATGTTTTGTGATTTTGCAACACTGTCAGTTGAATGATAGAACATACTCGTTTTTAACATATATCAATACCATTTGGTTGAAGTGGTTCCTCCCAGTTTAGAAGTATCATGTCTTCCCGATCATCCACTTTGGCCCATTTTGGTGGACTTACACCCTGTGGCACATCTTGCTTAGTGACAGCTCTGCTAATTTCACTGAAGCCTCTTCCATAGCTATTCCAAGCAGCCACTCTATACTCATACGTGATAAAAGGTTCGAGGTTCAGGTCTAGAAAAAGTTACATATGGATCATTGCAGTCTTATGAAAATACAAAATGACTTTTGTATTTTTTTTATGGGACTAAGTCTGTGTTTAAAGACAGACAGATATGGAAGTTGTTCCTTTAGTCAGGGCCATTTTCTGATAGACCAATATTTCTAGCAGCTTTTGTGAATGTAGGTATAGACCTTATGTATTCACGGAACTTCTTGCTACTCATTTCATTTCCCTGAAGATTCTGTCCTGAATCACAGACTAATTCTTATAGAATGCTACTTCACTACAATTGATTCACATTTAATTAGAATACTTGATAGCATTCAGGACAACTTTTTCTTCAGAGTGAATTAAACACACTAGCAAATCATCAATCTGATATGTCACTTTTCCTTACCTGTAAATGAATACTGGTTTGGACTTCCTGTATAGACAGTCTCCTCTTCAGCTGGACATACACCTTCCCTTATCTCCTTTTCTGTAGCACTCTGTGAACCTTTTATCCACGCACAGATATTCTCCCTGGGATCAAAGTCACACTTTCCACAGTGTGCTGTTGCCTCCATAGATAATGGGCAAACAATATTAGCCTTGCATTCTTCTTTTACCTAAGGAATACCCATACAATTTTAAGGTAATTACGTCATCTTCCTTTCTTTACAAATTCTTCCATTAGTATTTCTCTGTCTTTATGCAACATAAAAATCAAGCAACTACATTGAGTACATTGGTACTTCTAGCATATGGGAGCTCTTTTCAGCCTTTGGCCTGTCCACTGTCTCTGGTCATTACTGTGTTTATAATCCTATCTAAAAGAAATATTATTTTTTTTTTAGGGTCCTTGCATGAAAACATCACAAATGTTAACCACTGGAAGCCCAAATGGCTGGTTAGCTGAAAGTAGAAGGATCTATAATCAAACAAGAACAGGATTTTATCTGAGAATTTGAACATGCTGCTCCTGCAGAGGCCGATATCCTGTGGCAAATCAGTAGCAAGTTCCCAGCTCCTCACACCGCTTGCCAAGTACACAAGAGGGCTCTCTGCAATTCCTTGGCAGCTGTCAAGGCTAAGAACTCTATCCACGGGTGATATAAATCGTGTCCTCTACCACATCGCTGCTAAACAGCAGTTTTGCTGCAATAAGAGGACCTCTGCAAACGTTGATGCAGATGTAAGATTTAACCCATAAAGAACAATTCACAGAAACATATAGTAAACATCCACAAGTTTCCATTAAAATTATGAAATATTTTTGCCAAACCATAAGCTAGAGAGCCGTAATTCTTATAAAATATAGGTTGCTGCAGGAAGAAATGTACTGCAATATTTTCTACAAATATTTCTGCCCATTAGGCTACAAGCTTTAGAACAAAAAATAACAGATTATATCCAATGCTTCCTTAATTCACCTATTGAAATCAGTTTGTTAGCTGATTATGAACCTCAGCTAATTTAATTTCCCAAACTTGGCACTTTCACAAAAATTACATTGTGATAGATATCAATATAAGATGTAGGATATAAATGCATTGGATTCACATATAAAGTAGCTCCAGAATATATGCCAGTCCTTGTAATGTTAGTAAATCTATACATATCGGAAAGCCAGAGCCACTGTATCTTTTCTACTGTGGGTAAGTGAAATACAAAGCACTTCCTTTGTTTGTACATTACACCTAAGGCATGGATCTAGCATGTTATCTACCAGAATTCATTAAGCTATTCTCAACCATTTTTCGCCTTGCACGAACTACTAATACAATGCATTGAAGAACTGCAGCTGACTCATCACAACACTTGGATTTTCTCTAGGAGAAAATTATTCAGTCCGAAAATAAAAAGGGAAGATGGAAGAAATATTTTTGTATTAACTTAGCAGATGAACAAAAAGGATAGAGGAACATCTGTATGTGGCAGGATGGAATCTGTTTTTCTTTTTACTTTAGTGATAAATTCCATAATATCTACCTGATTCCCATATTGTACAATTCACAATATCCAACCCTCCTTCTTTCTCTCTCACCCACTTTCTCCCTTTCTATAAATAATTATAAATATAAATAATATACAGGATTTTCATCCTTCAAAATGATCATTTTCTTAAACAAAAATTATAATAACAGTTTACAACATTTTTACAGCTTATGTACAAGACTAAGATGCTAATTCTTGAAGATATCTACTGAATTCAAATGGAGTTGCAAGACTGCAGATTTGAAAGTTGGCCAAATTGCCTCAATGCTGATACCTATAGTCACTGGCCACTCTTCTGTATAATTCATTAGGCATGAAAGGTACCAAAAATTTATTACCCATATTGTTGCTAAATGTTTTACAGGGACGTATCCTAGTACTGCTGAATCTTATGCCAAAATTGCAACTGATTTTCTACAGGATCAGGATTAAGACCATCAAGAAAATATCAATTGCTTTATTTATTTATATATATTTTTTTAGGAGGTTGGGGAATCTACGTCACACTGCCTGCCCAAATTGAAATGTAATAGCATTTTTATACTTCAGAACTGGCCACTTCAATTTCAATTTCCCCTTAAGGAGCAACATCAGGAACTGTGGTCACAGAACGGAAGCTGCCTGTAGACGCCAGTCTTGTTAGTATGCCAGCTTTTAGCCACTGTACTAATCTGAAGTGCTGGGCAACACTTCACAGAGGCAGCTAATCATTATTAATTCCTTTAGAATTCATTGCAATAACATCAATCATGGTGAACTCATTCGGTATTAATATGGATGTAATGTGAAAATGAATAATGCACACAAGAGTTTTTATATTCCTATTTTAGAAAAATAGTTATGAACAGTGTATTTCTCTTTCCATCGTCAAATCAGAGCCACTGAGAGATTTTCTATCAATTACCTTCATCATCATTCCAGCTGAAATCTTGTCAGAGCAAACATATTTCAAAGGATTATATCCAACTCCATTACAGCATTCTTCGCTCTTTGGAATAAGTTCAGTCTCACAGCATTTTACTGGCACTTGGTCATTCTTTCTAACATGTGCTAGGAACTCACCACTGGAACCTGAGCAGCATATGGTATCTGACATATTCACATATTCCTTCCCACAACAGAACATCCCTGAAACCAACAAACAAAAAAATATATCTGAATATGAAATGTAGGAAAATAAAGAAATAGATAAAGAAAGAAGGCGGCTCAGAATGCAATATAGCTTGGCATAAAAGCATCAGCAGCTGGAATTACGCAGATTTAGCTAAAGCGAGATTAAATTCGAACGTGAGGTGACTAAAGTAAGCAGCCTGATTCTAGACCTGCTGAAAACAATCAAGAATTAGAACAATAAACAGGGATCCCCTACAATCAACTTACACCATTGCTCAACTTTTCTAAGAACCTTTGCTATGAAATACCATGCCAAAGTACTGTGCACAGCAGGCTGAAGGCAGACTGTTGATTAAAATTTCCTGTAGACTGTAGAAATTGAGAAAGCTTCTCCATGTATTTTCCAGTCAGGTCTCATTCATCCCCCCCTTACATGGGCAGTCGTCCAACAGTGCATCTTAGCATTCTGGAATGTTTCACATTATATTTTATGTTTTTTTAAAGTGAGGGTTCATGGTAGGTATCTAGAACTGAATGGGTGATTTGCCAAACACCCACAGTCATCTGATACAGAGAATTACTCTTTATGAAGTTAATATCTAAATATAATTTGCATTTCTGTGGTGAAGTTGATAAGCTGCCAAAATTAATTCCACAGTCTTTCTTCTATTTTTAATAATATTATTTTAAAATTAAAAGCTTGTCTTGACCGTGGTAGTTTTCCAAATATTCACACAAACAATTCTACAACTGTGAAATTCCAGTGTTCAATCCCACACCATTTAAAGAAAGGGGTACATTTTAAGTCTGAACCTAATGCTACAAACACCTCTATAACTGGCAATGAAATAAATATTACTAATTCAGCTAGGAAGAGATCACAAAAAAAACCAAACCACCAAAATCCCAAACAATGCAGGGCTGTGATATAGTGTTATATCTACAAAGTAATGTGCATTTAACATAATTCCTGTAGTATGTAGACATTTAAAACACATGCAAAAGTTGTTACTTTTTGCACTGTCATTTATTGTAGCAAATCTCTCTTAGGAAGTCATACATAATGAAAATTATTCTTTAAGGGTATGATCCTGTTAAAGCATTCGGAGAATTTCATTCCAATCACTGGAATAACTCAAAATGGTGTTACTTGCATACTTTACCTATTTTCAGGGCTGGTTCCATTCACAGAAATCAAACTGTAATCACCAGCTCTCCAAGATGTAAATACTGCTGCCTGTTCACACCCTTTTTCCAAATTGTCCTCAGATTCTACCAATTTTAAGTAGAGAATTAATGCAGAAAATGACTCAATTCAATACTAATAAGCAACTCAGCCCCAAGGGGCTTTTGACAGGCAAACTAAAATTTTGATAATGAACTGTTTTTCTATTGAAACAAACAAGGCTGTATTCTTTCCTGCGAACCTCATCTTTGTTTAACTGAATTAAATTTTTCAGCCAAGATTTCACTCACATAACAAGAAGTGACTCCCTTTCTAGTTTCTTTGGTAAACCATTACTTCTTTAATTATTATCAACCTTGTTCCAGTGTGATAAATTGCTAATTACTTAATACCCTAATCAGCGTTCATTCTTTGCACAGATAAACTGTGACAGCGCCATTAATTTAAATAGTAATTTCACTTAATGGCCAGAACGGCACACCAGATTTTTATGCAGCATTTTCTGAAGACTGCATCCATCACTGCAATATTCTGACATAAAGATGTCTGACGTGCACTAACTCACTTAGGGAGAGCAGATGTTGCAGAGCAGAGTTTGGTAGTAATTCCCATAGTGCATCACTTCAGCATGAATGAGCTGCAAAGGCAGAGGTAGACAATCTTCTGAAACTGCATTGCATAGCCTCTGACCTTTGCTTAATTTATCACATGTAGCACTTGACTCCTGAACCTTGACACCTCAAACGTACAATTTTAAATATGCTCCAAGAAAAACAAAATAGGACCATCTAATATTGACGGATTGATTTGCCTTCTAAAAAATTGCTTTGTTCAGTTGCTTAAGGATCCAGAAATTCCTATAAAACCTTTGCTGAATTCAGCAAAATATCAAAATACAAACTATTTGTTTGTAAATCAGCTGGAATGTGTGTGTCATGCTTTATATATTTATGTTTTGTAGGCACGTAATACATTACAGGAAAAAGAAAATCCATGGGCTGGAAAAGACACTTCCTGCTAACAGTGGTTTCTGTCAACAATTATTTCATGTTCATCCCCAGCAACTGAAAAAATTTACAAACATAGCTGAGTGATGAATTACTAATTTAGTAAATCTGCAAAACCATTGCTTTCAAAAGGGAAACATGAGTATTAGAAGGCTTAGCGTTTGGAGCCAGAATAAAGGATCAACAAAATACAGAGCCAGGGTACATCGCAAACTACTCCAAAAATCCTTGGCTTACATATGGGTATTGCAACTATTACAGACCAGGAACCACAGCAGTACAGCGTATCATCTTTCATGAGTCTGGGATGTCAGTATAGTGGCATTTTACTAGCTGCCTTTTTTTTTTTTTTTTTTTTTTTTTTTGTCTTTTTAAAGAGAAAATCCAAGAGTGGTTTTAGCTGATATTATCCTTTATAGCCAGAAATGGACAACTTTGGATAATCACATTGCAGCAGTGGGGCTCAGGACGTGTATATACAATGGCATCACTGCCAGCCTTTGCCAGTAGATGTCTCTATGGTCACCCCGCTAAATAAGGCCAACAAGGGGTGAAAAATAAAACCTAAGAAAATAGAAATTTAAAAAAAAAAAAAAAAGTAATGTGAGATGGAAAAAACATCTTTTTTTTTGCAGGACAGACTCTCTGAAAAAGGTATACAATGGCAAATGAAAAACTTCTGCCATTAAGCCAACATTCAGTGCATACCTGGGTCTAGGTTCTGCAGAAGCACGCTGCTTTCAAAGTGGTCATGCAACAATAAGGCTGTGCACAAGGCTTGCAATTCTAGTGACCATGTTTTTCTTCTATGTTTTTTTTAGAGGAACTGAAACACCCAAACAAAAGCTTTAAATCGTCATTATGTTTTTAACCATGGCATTCATTGCCAACTGCAAAACAGAGCTTCAGAAGCATTTCAGCTTTTGCATAAAGCCACCCTTGTTACCTCTTCCCGTTCTAGACAATGAGATCAGCTTTCCAGTTATCATATTCTTGCAAAATTCTACTTATTCATTTGTCAATTATAAGTAAATTATTTTTTTATGTGAGAGTATTTTTTCCACTGAAATCATTATAATAATAGGGACAGAGAGCAGGTAGATTTTTGTGCCTGGCTTGTGCATTTTCATGATGTATTTAGCAAGGCTGAATTACTCTAAGAAATTAAGCAAAAACCTATTGAGCGTGATGTATATGATACAATAAGAAACCACAATCTATTCTATGCTTAATGCAAAAGAGTATGATCTCTTTGCAACTGTAGCGCTAATTCATCTTTCAAATCTGTATTTGTGTTCAGCTGTATGGTGGCTCACGGCATAAAGTCCTCACAGAAAACCTGTGAACGATGAAAAAGCCACTGTTTTCTTTTTTAATAGCCAAAAAAATGTCATACTAACCCATTCTCAAGAAAAATGGTGTAAATGATAGAACGCTATAGGCTAAACACATTTTAAAAAGAGAGGTATAAAGGTTTTTTAAATAAATATATTTAAGGAAAAATACTGTTAAGAATATATATATACTGAAATGAAGAACATAACTTTCATCCCAAGATACCTGTATTACACTCCTACACAACTCATCTGCCCAGAGAGAGCAGTAAAAACATAAACGCTACCCCAGCAGTTCTGTTCCAACAGCATCTGTTAATTCACTCCATTTATAAAATACATATTGACAAAGACAACTGAACTGGGACCAGGGAGATTTGATTTGGTGTGAGAAAGTCAATTCAATGTGATTTTGTTAAAGGGCTCCTGCAGGCAAATAAAAGAGTTTAAGTAATAAAGTACATAAAGAGATGTTTTATGAGCCAGCCCCGTCTTGTGGCAGCCACACAATGCGTGGCTATGCAAGAGGGCCTCGTTCAGAGCTGATACTGTGAGCCCTGCTAGATGCTGGAGATCAGGCACAATTAGGGAGCACAGTGAGGGGGAGCTAAAATCATGCGAGCAGTGCTGTTCATAGCAAACACTCCAGGAGTCACCACCAGAAGGGAGAGGTAGTATAGAAACTGTATAAAGTGTCACAATGGCTCTTCTGATTAGCCCTTCCTGACAGGCATCACAGAACTAGGGTACTTTGAATACCACGGCGGCTGAAGGATCCACTGAATAGAAAAAAGGATCTGAAGATAGAGCTCATTTTTTTGGGAAAGGAGGAGATCAGCCTTCAGATTTGGATTCTTCATTATATATTAAGATCCTTAGTTGTACAACTACAGGCTCAAACTGGCACGCATGCGGTGAAAGCGCTGCCATCGCTCATCTTTGCACACCAAGCAGAACTGGGTACTAAACCTTCATTATTTCTGTGTTCTGAAATCGGGCTCCCCTTTGAGACCGCAATTGTTTCTGAAGTCTTTTTGTCAGGCTGAGAAAGCCTAAGGCTGATGGTATGTAATTTGTCTAACTGTGGAAAGAAAAGACACATGAAAATACCTGAATAGGGTTTGTAATAATACCTCCACTCTCTGTCACCAGCTAGTCACAGAGTGCTTTATGAGGAAGTAGGGTTCAGAGCCATGGAGTAATTTCCTATGGTGTGCAAGAGATTAATGGGATACACCAGATGAACAAGTGACTAGTGCTAGGGATTTGTTGATTTTAAATTGCAGCAGATTTACCCCTGTGGAGATGCGCAAGTGAGGGACATAGACCACCAAGCAGAGAGCATTGTAATCTTCGATTTCTAGGTGACTAACCCCACATCTCCACAGCAAATGGAAAATCCCTGCACTGGGATGCACGGCAGCACAAGGCAGCCAAGCCTAACCTCTGCTCTACTCATTGAAAGAGGGCTGGTCCTATTTCCTCACTGGCATAATGAAAGATCATCCACTCTTTTTGAACTTTCTGGTGTCTCCAGCCCCCACAGCTTTTGGACAAAGGCAAAGAAGGGTTATTTAAAGCTCACCACTTTGCAGTCTGTCAGAATAGGTCAGTAAAGGGCAACACCATTTCAACAAATTGTCATACACACCTTAATTCTGAGAGTGTCACTGCTGAATGCTTAGTGTCACAAGAGATTTAGCAAGACGAAGACCCTTTTCTCTTCAAAACTTATCGCTTACCTGTGAGCGGTCTGTGTGCAGTCCCCTCTTCTTCATCACCACAACAAACCAAGTCCATGCTTATGACTTCTCCACCACAGCACTGCTGATTGAAACTGTCGTGGAGGGATCCACCACAGCAGATTTGATCGCCCGACGTGGAGTAAGGCATTCCCTGGCAGCAAGAGTCACCAATTCCAACTGAAACTCTGTTTTGCTCCTCGTTAGGGCAACATACTTCTCCTGTCAATTTAAGAATGCAATTAAAGATTTTATGCATTTATAGCTCTTGAAATCCCTGAGAGACCTTCATCTGATAGCAACAAGTTTGGGTTTACACACTAGTAGCTTCATGTACTAAATGTTCCGCGTGAAAGCATGGAATCACTTGGCACTTTAGAATGCCATAAAAGTATTATATTCGTTTCTAATAATAATTAAAGAAACATACATTAATGAATTCAGGGAAAAGACGCTGTAAGATATCAAAATCCAAGCATGACAGAGACAAACTGAGAAGAGTAACAAAAATAATTTCTGTAAATATGATAATTATAGAGCTGAAAACCTTTAATTAGAGGCAGCTACATAATAAAGAGAGTTTGTTCTTCCTATGATTAACAGAACAGTAAAGCCGACTTATTCTCAGCAAAAAAAAATCCTTATCTCCTCCAAAATCATTCCAAACTTGTTTTGAAGGACTAATTCACATTGCTGAAAGAGTTTTTCAGTGCCGCTCAGGACTTCTCCTAAAGAACTTAAGGATTAAACTCACTTTAAAAATTAAATACCACCATCACAATCAGTGGGCTTGGCTGCTTCTTAAGCAAAAGCACCAGCCTTTGCACAAAAAGGCCTTAGGATAAGGCTGCCAATGAGATCAACACTATAATGGTGGGGTGGGCTTGGCTGCGATTAACTGTGCTATGAATGGAGTAGATACTGCTATGAAGGATACAAAAATTATGTTAAATGGCAATAATTTTTCATTCACTAATGTCTGCACTTGATTTGATCTAGTGTTCTACAAGTTACATTTTTGTATTAGCTATCTGTGTTGCAATGTTTTCTGTGGCTCATGTCATATGGAAGGAGTAGGGGTTTTTTTCTGTTATCGAAGACAGATAATAGAGGTGATTAAAATATTTGGATTCCTGATTGTTAATATAAGAAATGTGTTTTGATTTTTAAAACTAATTTTTCTCATTGAAAGTAATATCTCAAGTCCTTTTCTTCTGAAGTTGGTAATTACAGACAGAGATCCCTAAACCCAATGCAGCTTTTGTCAGAAATAAACATGTGATGCAATTTGAACAGGTGAGGGACAACCTTGTTTTCCTTGCCCCCCCACATTCCTTGCCGAAGAGGTGCCTTGGTCATAGTAGCATTATTTGTTATGTTCTGCTTTAAGAATCTCTCCTCCCATCTTAGTTCTGGGATGGACATTTGCACTTCTTTGTGCACTACTGTTTCAGAAACTGAGATTCCTGCCTTCCTAATTTGTAATCTTCATGCCTCCAGCCCACTGTGCTTCAGTACATCTAGAGCTATCAAGCTGGCCAAACAACATCTGGGAAATATGTATGCTTAGAGAGTTTCCTGTATAAATAACTTTATCAAATAAAGTCAATAATAAACAAAAAAAGATGAGAACAAATTTTTAGAGTATAATAGATATAATCTGTTTAGATACTTCATCATATTTTCCTGCATTCCTCGGAATCTAATTTAGTTGCTACACAGAGAAAGTATTAAAATACATAATGAAGCTTACATCTATTGGAAATAAAACTGTTTTTTTTTTCTAAAAGAACTATTAGACATAAGACACAAAGGATCAGTAACCTTCTCATTAACCTCTCAAAATGGGATCCATTCCAAGCTAGGAAATGTTCTCTCTCTGAAAACTACCATGCAGTCTTACCAGTTAATTGTTATCCTTATCAAAGAATGACCCACATTAACATTTAGCTTGAAGTTATTAGCATATTTATAAAAATAAAAAAGAAAAAAGTGACCAACGTTGTTCATGTTGCTGCCCTTTAGAATATGGAAAAAGAGAATGCAGCAAATGTACTTAGGAAAAAAATGTTTAAAATGATGTTCAAACATTCACAGTTTCATGCTTGTTGGACTGCTGACTGAACAAGAACTACTTTCAGACACAAGACATTTTGTTTCACTGTGCTTTTCTTTCTTGATGTAAACAACATTAAGCTAGTTAACATAGACCACTGGATGGGGACAGAGGTCACAGTATAATCTCTCCATTTCAGTGCATTGAGATTAATGAGGCCAGCAAAATACTCTTCTCTGGTTCTTCCATGTGATAGCATTTTTCTGATGACATCATGGAAGACATTCTAATATTGTGATATATGAATTACTTTTCAAAGGATCAGAACTTGGGATGTGCTGAATGTGTTGGCAAAAATTCAAGCATTTCTGAGCTTAGGGAATGTGTGCCAGCTCATGAGTAATGGAAGCATTTTAGCTCCTGACCTGACAATTGCCTACAAAGAGATATATGCTCTGAACACTGCCCCCTGAAAGGGCTCTCCTCCTCCTTTTCCTCCTCTCTCCCTGTCAAAAACCCACCAACAAACTGGAAAACCAAACTCGGGACAATAAGACAGTTTCAGCAAACTTCCCTAAGAGTTCTGAGAATAACAGTATGATCAGCCTTAAGAAAAGGATAAATTTCCACCAAGGATAATACATAAGGGATGTGTACTCTGATCTGTAACATTGGTAGAAACAAAGAGTAGGCAATGCAGAAACAAGCAGAACTGACGTAATCCTTTATATCAACCCCAACTGCTAACAATTGTTCCAGAAAAGAAATGGCTAGGGAAAATCACATGGGGTCAAGCCAAGCAGAGAACTAAACCGCACCACTAAATTGCCTGATGGTGTTCCTATTAAGCAGAACTGCCCTCCCCATTATGCAGCACTTACTGCAATTAAGTATAGTTTGGCATAAATTAGTTCTCTGGGAAATGACCCAATCATCAGGTTTCATCAATTAAGCCCTCCTTGTATAAAGTGTGTACTGTGTTTAGAAGACAAAGTCAGCGCAATTTTCTTTGCTTATCCCACTGAACACAAGTCTCAAAAACATCTAGAAATCTCGATAAATCCCACATTTATTGCTATGTTTTCATTCTCCTTGGTTTAACAGATATATCAACTTTGTTGTTTTGTTTCTTTCAAGCGCTTGAAAGGAGTTGTCTCTTACCTACTAATACCCTAGTGTAATAACCACCACAGCACTGGTGTTTCGGTTGCACAGCATGTATCTGACCACCACAGCAAACCCCCGGTGAATTAAGAATAAATGGAATGTACTTGTCCTCACAGCACTGGAAGCCAGGTTTATTGTCATGCAGAATCCCGTTACAACATACCTAGAAGTAGTTAAATAAAAAAATAAGTAAGGCAATATCTGTTAAATGGAACATAACGCGTTTTCTAGCAAAACAACGTATATGAAAACGTGTACAATGCATCCTAGTACAGACACTAATACAACTGCAGTCAAATAAAATGTATCTTGGCTAAAATCCTGTGCCCTCCAGCATTATCAGACTTCAATAAACTACTGTGTATCTGACAGAATGTTGCTATTCTGTGGCTTTCAAACATACTACACCTTAATAAAATAGTCCATTAATATGAATCATCTTCATATGCCTTACAGGCCGTTTGAGTCTCTCAATGTGGAGTAGATTGCAATATGTAGATCTAATACACAATAACCTTATCCTTTTATTTTCTCCCCAATTCATATTTATTTATTTATTCATTCATTTATGAAACCCTTACAACTGAAAAACAATATCCCCCAATATAAGCTTTTGGGTTTTCTTTCACATAAAAATAAGTGGAATTCTCTTCTTATAGCACATGATCACTTATTTATGACCACAGTTCTTCAGACAATGTGGTCTCAAGAGAATAGCACTTACATAAGGAATTTTTTTTCAAATAAAATTTAGATGGAAATGAATTTTGAAAAGGTCTTTTAACTGTAGACTTCTTTCTAGGTGCTGTTGAGAAAATTATACGCTTGAACAATCAAATAATTATTTGTACACTTACTCCTGTGATGATTTAGTGGCACACTGCATACACAGCAAACCATATAGAACAGTCAGTAGAATTATTGTAAAAATTGTAACCTCAGAACCCACAGTTAGCGCGACTTGTACCAGCCAGAAGGATGCCTCTTACAGCTTGACAGCAAATGCAGCTGGCAGTACAGCACAGAAGTTAGAGGAAAGTTGCTCTGTTGTTTTCTTTTGACATGGAACGCTCACTTCTGCCACTTAGCCACGTTCTAAATCGAGCTATCTTAGCAGCAGAGAAAGGAAGACCTCTAGAAAGATCTTTTGTTTACCTAGGTACTTTAATTACTAGCTCACAAAAAACTTTACAAAATGTATATTACTAGGCTCACGACATCTAATTTGTATTACTTTTATAATGTTAACATAAATATGTACATGTAAGAAAAAAAAACCAACTTAAGTCATAAACAAATTCTTTCTGACCTCTGTGTGAATACACGATGCTTTGTTTTGTTCAGTTTTGAATGGCCTTTACTCAGTCACCCTTGGGACTATTAGGTTAGGTTCTGAATTTACAATTTACAATACATAAACAATATGTACCCAAAAATTAACATGAGGTAGGGCAGAAGGCATTCTTCTTTCCTCTCTGTATATTGAGATTTTTTAACGTTATAATGCTTTGAATTGTCGCAGTTTTCTGCTTTTCCAGCACACTTACTCATTCAGCATCTGTTTTAGACTACCAACGTAGCTGAATTTTGTCATTTTCTGTTGAGGAATTTAGAGTCTCTGTAGGTCCTATTATATTATTTTGCTGTCCACTTTGTCACTGGTAATATAATCCAATCTTTGAATTTAATTAACCTACTGTTCTTTTTTCCAGGTCATTAGTTAAGATGTCAAATAAAACTCTGCTTTACACCTCTTCTCTGCTTCCCATCTTTTGGATATTTTTTTATGACTGGCATATACTCCAGGCTGAGATTTTCCTTCATTTACAATTGGTTCCAAAGCAACCTAGAAGATTAACTCGTCTCTCTGTATTTCCAAGTAATTTAAAAGCATTATTTAAAATATCACACCAAGTACTATCATGTCACTGTCCTCCAAATAGATCACATTTAGCAACAGCTCTTGACGCATGTAAAGAATGGCCTCTGTCCTGTCCTTACTGCATCCTGAGCTTGAGACACCAGAGCTGGTAAGTGCTGTATGTGCCTGCACAAAAGGAGGCCAAATACGCATTCCCCACACATTCTTGGTCCCAACTTGCATGCTCCTTGGGATTGTGTGATCTGTGATCTGTCTAGCCCAATTTTTCCTCTTCCTTCCATGGATTTCATTTGTCACCCCTGTACTGTTTTCTTCTTTTCAGTGACACACACCACCCAAATTTCACCTGAGCACAGTCTTTCCATCCTTCGGATAAAGAAACTGGCACATCTTTGGCATTATTCAAACGCTTGAGCAGCCATTTTACTTTCCATGCGATGTTTCCAGTTTTAAGAAATGCCCCTTCTCTTGTGAATTCCCAGTAAAAACGGTTGCTGTGCATATTTCACACAGACGCTAGGAGGGCCATTTTAGCACTAACTCTAGAGCATCCTGGCTGGAACATTATTTGTAACATTGCTTTATTACTGGTGTCTCTCCTTTTCCTCCTTAATTCCCTCAAAAAATCCCTGGCTGAACTCCCAGGTATGTTACAATAGTTTCAGCAGCTACTTTTCCTTGTTAAAAATGATTTAATATCCTCAGAATTTCTCAATACCCTATAGACAAATTCCAAAAAGAGGTCCAGTCAGCTCTAAAACACATTCAGATTCTCATCTGGCATTACCGATTGATATAGGTGGTGCTATTATTATGTAGCTCCATAACATCCTCTGCAGTCAGCTGTAAATTGTTAAATAACACTTTTTTGGCAGTCCTCAAAAAATAGTTAGTTTCTATTTGCATTGATATTCAGCCCGGGGATTCTGCATTATCAATCCATAAAATAAAATGCATTCAAGTAATGCTAAAATTATGTCATTGACAAAGAAGAAAAGCAGATGGATTGAAAGTTATAGTAGCAAAAGGTTATTATTATCTCATCCTCTTAGATCTAAAAGTGACAGTCCCAACTGGATGGTGTTACTATGTAGATGAGAGCAGAAGCCTCGTAGAGATCAGATAGAGTGACACCAACATTTTAGCCAGGTCAGAGATCTCACCCTCGTACAGAGGGTTGAATGCTTGACATATGCTTGCTAACCAGGAGATCTTTACTGCCTATGGAGAGGATACAAAATGTTCACCCTTAGCTATCATGGGAGCCCTTAAAAATAACGGTAGACTGAGTTATGTACATATCAATCCTGTAGTTATCCTCCCATCCAAACCCACAGAGAGACTGTGACCCAGGAGCACAGGGACTGGGAAGGGCTAGGCATAAAGAATGGCTTATTACGATACCTGAGAAAGCCTGGTCAGCCATGACACTAGAACAGAGTAACCAGATACCAAATGTGGTGACAGGATTACACAATATTTTAACAGTTTTCAAAAATACTCCAAACTTACCGATGCAGCTCCCTTTTAATTAAAATTGTGTCATCCCTGATCCCTCTGCTTGCTGAAGACTTCGCTGAAGGATATTATCTGGCCTTATGGACACATGCCAGTTGAGCTAGGACTGATTTACTCAAATAAACAGATGTGCTAGGCAGCCATGTTTATCCTTCTTGTCAAACGCTTGCTGCCAGAGCCACTTTGTGAAATAGCAATTCACAAAACACTCTAAGGAATTCCTATTAGCTACAGGAGTTCATTAAAAATTTCTGCCTGTGGAGCAAACACCAGAGTAATGATTGACCCATCATGTTCTCATGTGAGAGGGACTATTTTAAATTAGCAAGGCTCATTCTTTTTTACTTAAATTATCTCTGAATCTACATAGACACTCTTTTTTGCTAAGTATGCTTACACACCCATTTCTTTTCTCAAACTGCAGTTCCCCTTTGGTAAGGGGTACAGCCTTAGATCTAAAATCCATGACCAGAAATTATTGTTATTCTGTTACAAATCACTATATATTATATTACCAATATGGGTTTCATTTCCTGTCTTTCAGGTGTGTTACAACACACACCGTACATGACGTGTTATCTTTTTAAAGGTTCTCTAAGCCTGAAGGAACTTAAAAAGAATTTGCAGAATATTGCTAGCATTAATAGTAAATTTTACATAAATATTGATGGAATATCCTTCACCAATGTCGAGATGCGTTAGTTTCCACTCCTGAAAATCATGCTTTTGAGGCTAGCTAGCAAACCACCATTTTGCTCCTCCTGTCCTTAAAGAAAAGAGTCCTCCTGGTGTTTTTAACAAATGGCATGTGTTAATTATGGTGAGTAAGGGGGTAAGCCTGTACCTCCTAGTAATGTCAGAGTTACATTTGATTAGTTCATTAACTGCAGATTTATACAGCTTGTTGCTACTGAAAATAAAATGTGCTGAAGCTGTATTAACACTGTCAGTCAGGACCCTTTTAACCATTGACGTTCAGACTCATGAGCCATTGTGTACGGAAATTGTTAGCCTTTATTATTAGCCACTATTTTAATTATGTTAAGTACAACTCTGCAGATCTCATGATATGTGCTCTGTAAGCTGATGTCTGTTTTGAGATTCCAAATATGGATAGAGTTATGAATCACACCTTACTGGAAACAGCTAGGAAAAGACTGTCTATTTTGGCAGCTTGGAAACCCCCAAGCAGCACTGGTTACTGTAAAAGGTACACAGGACATAGGTACCCTCCTGGCAGCTGACAAAATTCATCATGAGAGTGTATTCTCAGTTTTTCTGCAAAACTACACACAAAACCCCCTTTCTAAATTCTTTTTGCTCTCAAGAATTATAAATCCACCCAAGTCTGATAACAAACACCAGTGTAAAGATACCAGGCACAGCAATATGTTAGCTTAAGTTAAAATAACAAAGATTTCTGACGTTGAAGCAGAAAACTGGATTAACAACTAGAAACAAGAAGTAGGATCTGATGCAAAGATTATTTGGGGTAGGAGAAATCTTTTTTTGGTTGTCATTAGGCTTAATATCAGGTGTACATAAGCCCATGAATGTGCATGTACACATGTCCCTTGTACTGAAAAGGTCATTTGCTCTTTTAGAGATTCCCAAGACAGCTCTGAACAAGTTGGTTAATTTACACAGCACAGTGCTACGCAGAGGTACTAACCTGGATCCTAAAGGCAGCACACATATCCCAGTGCAACCCTGCACCCAGGCTATTTATCACTGCCTTTCTGATATAGCTGTGCCTCTTAGCTGGACCCAACTCAGCCAATGTTAGCTGCAGCATCTCTGTATCCCTCTCTGCTGTGCAGTGAAAACACACCCTTGTACTCCTATTACTGGAAAACTTTGGGTTGTATGGATGGAGGGGATTATATTTTGGTGATCTCTTATGTAGATAAGAAATGATAGCTAGTCCCTCTTTTTCCCCAGTGCCTTACAATAGCAAGTTGATGATGCCAAATTTAACCCATAAATCCATAAGGAAATACTAATAAACAACCCAAGATATATCTCCAAATTATTTTTTTATAAAAGGCCCAGTTTTCCTCTCATTTTATACTCCTGAATTCAAGGAAATTATAAGAGGGAAATTTCACCCAATTGTGCCTTGCATGCAAGGTGCAATAAATGACTTGAGCAAAAGCGAGAACTCCACAATCTATTCGTATATCGGATCTACATATATACAAGTCTTCCTGCTTTTGCTGACCAGTCTACCATCAAATGAACACAAAACTTTGTTATTATTCTGGATCTTAACACTACTCGAACTGCACAGCATTTAACTCTCAGTGGCATCTCTTTGCTTTTGTACAATTGATGTATGGCGAATAGCTGGCATTGGGGCAAGAGACTTGTTTTTCAGAACAAGCGTATGATGATCAGTGTTGCTTTTCTTCAACTGTTGAATCTAAAGACCACATATACTAGCATTAAATGCTTCAGCATTATAGCTGGCATAGATTGACAGTAAATTCTATAAAAATGTGACAGAGGGCTGCCACATAAGGTTTTACGCTGCCCCAGACTCTAGTTTAAGAGGAACATGGATGTGCCAGGACCTTTTAGGCTGGCATCCACATAGCAAACCAGGCAAAGCATCAGGAGAGGGATTTTAATGAATTTACCCGCAAAAATTACTCCTACGTCATTTTATGTATGAGTGTTTCCGTTTCCTGTGGACCTTCCAGTCATTTATTATATGTCCATTACTTCACCAAATAGCACCCACTCCTAACTGCAGTCTCTGAGAATACAGAGAGACCATTATAACAAAATAATGCAAAATTAAATAGAAAAAATTAGAAAGACAGGAAGCTATAAAAATAAATGGACACTGTCCAAGCTCAAAGTTACCATAAACACATGAAGGCTGAAAAAAAATAAAGATAGGGAAGAAAACTTCTAAAATTAATATAATACAAATTTAACTCATGCACATGCCAAATTCTATTAAAAAGTCTACCATGAAAAAACTTGAAATAACTAAATTTACCTTTTAGAACAAATGATTGCCCATAATTCATTTGCAAGATTTCAGAAATACATACGTTTAGTACAGTATTGCTTTCAAGGGAACTCCAAAGCTAAAGGTGTGTTGGCTGGTGTAATTTATATTTTGATTTCAACCCCTCAGATAACTCACTTCCTTAATTACTGTCTTGTCTGACAGGGAATCTTGTGTATACATATTGTTTGCTTTAATCATGGAACATGTGATGATGCCTTTGACAAATAGGGACACTATTTCATTACATTAAATCTTACTTTCAAACTAAGAGTTTTCTACCTCATTTGTCAATAAAAACCATTACAGACTCCTGCTATGTTATTGATCCTACTCCTAAACAGGAACTCATATGAAGATTAACCTGAAAATGGCCATAATTTAAAAATACATCTGACAAACCACAATGGATCTCCTTCAGAGCTCCTCATCATTGTCATGTAACAGCCACCCACTTGTAGATGAATCTATTTAGATTTTCTGTACTGGAGAATCTGGTCATTAAGCATTTAGCCAAAGAAGAATTTGAGGGGGGAGGCAAAACAACAAGTCATGTTAGTAACCATTATTGGCCATATAGGGTTTGAGAAATGATTCCTCACACAGAGAGAAGCTTTATAGTTTTACCAGTGTTTTTGAAATTCTGCATACACCTAGAAAATTTCTTATGGCCTGTAAGTGGACCAATACAATCACTTGATGTCAAAGGAGCTATATGAATGACCATCAAGAGCTCTACATACATCTGAATACTTGAGCAGACAAAAAAATCTCCTCTAGTGTGTGATCTACGGTACGCAGCTGAGCAAAACTGGTTGTTCCAAGTGGGATGCAAAAATGCATACAGAGATCTATATACATATATATTTCATATACATCTATATATCCACCATGTAATTTGTCACAATGGGATTGGATCAGTGGATTCATGGGGTTGGCACTGAGATCTCTCACATGGCTTGTGAGATTTGCTTTGGTTCAGACACAGCCTGATTCCTCACTATGAACATGTGCACTACGCACACGAGCAAAGTTTTCTGAAGGGAAGAAGCTTCAGATGCATGCTTGTGAAATGAGGTGGGCCACAGACTGGTTGGGAGCCTGAAGTCCCCATCCAGAGCTGGACTGTATTGAAGGGGTTTTGAAAAACAGGTTCTGGCTTAGCTTCCTGTGCAAGGCATTTAATTCACATGTATCAAACCCACTTCTACCCTGAACCAGCACGTAGTAAATGAAATCAACCTGGGGATTCACTTCAGAACTGTGCTATTGCTCCAAACCAAAGCATTAATGCAAGACACATTCATAAATACTAACTAGTTCATTTCTTCTGAAAAGAGAAATAAAGTCAACAGTCACAGACTTAAGACAACAGAATCACTTGTCATCAGCTGACTCACACACATTCTTGGAGATTTTTGCACAGCTACCCCTGTACTAAGCTCAAACACCCATATTCGATTTTAAAAAGTTTCAAGATACGTATCAGAGCCTTGATTTTAAAATCTCAAAAGAAGCAGATTTCCTTCCTCCAAACTAAAGAGGTTTGGTTTACAGACATATTCCTAAAAGTATAATTTTGAATTACATTGCTAATTTAAGAATATACATATACCTTCAATTCTGGATGATAACACACTTCTCCACAGATATTTTCATGCTTGTCACATTCTAATGAGATGCACATCCTATTACTTTTGCTGCTTCTTGGAGTCGTTGATGGGGTACACCTCTGCCACGCTTTACGTAAGAGTTCATATCCCAGGATAATGCCATTTGGCTGTCCTGGTGATGTCCAACTGATTTGAAGAGACCTATAATAAGCAGAAAAATTAACATCTGTTAAATTATTTAAAGTATTTATGCTTCTGTGAATACTTACACTAAAGGATTACCATATAGTAGTTCCATTTTATACCAATCACATGAAGTGAAATATTTTGAACTGGCCGAAACATTCCTCTGGATTTCACGTCTGCTTTAATGACCAAAAGGTGTAAAAGTTTGAAAAAAGTGTCAATATGTGATAATACTCTGGGAAGATAAATCACACATCCAATCAAAGTTTTTTTAAATAGCAAACTTGAAGTATAACTCATTCATACTTCTGGAAACTTATGTGCAATAAACTTCCAAGCATTTTAGGAAGGATTCAATATGCCTTCCTGGTCCTATAGCAAAGGCGCACTTGAACTATTTTCGCGGCTGGTGTGACTGTTCCCTTCTCAGTCAGGAACCTGGTGGAGGATGGGCAGTCAGGGGAAAAAAGACCTCCCCCTGCCTTCCGAGGTGTAAGCAGTGCAGCTTACATTGTGTTCAGTCACCATTCAGAATAGATTTATATTCATCTTTTCTTTTCTCTGCTTTCAAAAAAAATATACAAAAAGTATGTTGCTCTGAAATATACTCTTCAGCAAAGAATTTAAAGAAAGTAGGAACTCATCAGAGCATCAGTAAATACTAGTTCTCCTTTGGGGTTAAATATTTTCATTGACATAAAATTAGCAGTAAAAAATGCAAGTGTTTTTCAAAAGTGAGACTCAAGACTTCTGATTTTGAGTACAAAAGCATAAATGCAGCATGCCATAAAAGACTGTCTGTAAACCAAAAATCCTGTTGTTGATTTCAGTTTTGATATCAGACCATCATTAGTTTAAGGAAGAAGGTATCTTAAAGGAAAAAATCATGTTAAACAATAGCATGCCTGTCGCAATTAAAAATGTGCAGGTGTTGGCCCTAAAATCTCACTTAGTATTACAATTTTTTAAAAATATGTCAAGTGGGACATTTGAGACAGGAATTTGCTCTACCTTTTATAATGTGCACATTTCACATGGGTATTTCAAATGAAACCTTCATTTCTGTGTAATCATTCTGGAATGCTGCATAAGACAAATTGATTTCGCAATGACTTTCTTTGGGTAGGGAAGGAGAGCCCAATGCTACATGGAGAACTGACTACATTCCACAGTATACAGTTAGACTCCAAATACCTCTTTTTAATCTCCATGTCCCAATTACACAGCCACTGTCAGAATGCCAGTGACATCATAAATTAGCATTAATTTAAAGTGAAAATCATACAATGAAACAGCAGCTGCTGAGATAAACTTTGACATCTTAACAGAATAAAAATAACTGAACTATTATTTCACTTCCTTGAGGTATAAACAGAGGAATACACACAGCAATAAGCCTTTGCCGAACAAGAATTAATGTCACCTATGAAGGAATAATTTCATAGGTGACTTGTAGAGTCACCATTATCATTCCAAGGTCTTCATCTGAACCAGATTTAATTCCATATTCTGTACATGGTTATTTTGTATTCACTACATATTCTACCACATACACACGAACACACACACACATCTACATTTAATGATGTTACAGGGCCTAACTTAAAAATATAAAATCAGGAAAATATATTGTATAAACTTCAGAAAAAAGATATAAAGAAAAGGAAAATAAGAGTAGTACTTCAACCTTTATAAATGCCATTGTAACTCTCTCCTAGTCTTTGCACAGTATAGATCACAGGAGTAAAGAAAGCATTTCAAGTCATATTTTTGAATTCTTTGCTTTCTTCAAGTTTCATTGAGATGCTTGAGGGTATATGTTCAAAGTATTGTGCCAATTTTTGCAGTTTTGCAAGTCATATTTCTCTCTAAAATAATTTCAAATTAGGCCTAAGAATTGATGCAACGGTTCGAATATTTTGCCTTTTCCACAGAGTTCAGCATCTATTTCTTTCTTTTAACAAGCAATTAATTTACTATTATTCAATTTATAGATACAGGTTTGGGGTGGACACAGCATGGTACTGTGTAAACCTGCACCCGCACAAAGAAATCATTTGGCATGGGAATTCACTGACCAGTGCCACTGAAAGGTTAAAACTCTGTATGATCTCCCAATAAAACCACAGCTGTGTACACTCACAAATAAGCAGACTCCTTCACAATTTTATGAGTTACGTCTGCACCTTCTGATGTTTCTCACCCATGACAAATTGTGGTGGTTTTCAAAACATCACCTCAAGAACACTGCATAGCTCAGTTTAAAAAATTCAGCAGGGTTTTCACGGGATTGCAGAGGCTTTTTGACAGACATACACACCCTCTCCCCCCCATTGAAGAAATACCCCAGGCTGAGCTGAGAACCTTCTTGAGCAAGTGCAGATTTATTGGGACAGGATGGGAGCTTTAGCTTGCAGCCAGCTGTATCACATACAGTACATTTGATATAGCTGCAGAAACGTGGGGATGGAGCCTGCCCACCTATCCTCATCTTCATCCCCAGTTACTCCCTTCTCAGGTAAACCGGAGTTGTGTCTATGCTGGTAAGTGCCCACAGCCTGAACTACGGAAGCAGACTTGCAAATTCAGGGCACAGGTGGGTGTACAACAGCTGGCGTGTGGCATTTAGTCCTTTCCTACCCAGAGAAAATTTTAATCATGTGCAATTTATGATAGTTCAAATGCTGGACGAGTCCCTTCTGTGACTGCTGTCAATGTGGCTAAAATACTGAAGCAGGGCTCAGCTCCCATACAAAAGGCAGCCTAACCAGGTTGACAGAAAAGAACTCCCTCAGACTACAAGGTCCATGAGGCACTGCAGCACTTCCAGGAGATAAAGAACAATTTCAAACAGATCCACAAAGGCGTATCTGCTTTTGGTGCAACAGAGCACACTGGAATCCTTTGGCTCAAGCATACGAAGACAATTCATTCCAATGTTTCCAGGTAAAAATATTACTTTTTTAAAATCCATGAAAAATATCAGTATTTCAGAGTTTTGGTATCACATCAGATACATTTTGGTAAATCAGACTTTGGGAAGGAAATCCTGTTTTTTGCCTTCTTCAGGTATCACCAACTTCAAGTGTCCATGGGTTGTGAAAAGAACTCCTGATTATTATTTTTTCAACACACTAGTAAAGGTTTAACCATGAAGATTAAAAATATAATAAGGCCTCACTGTTGAATCTTGAGAATGAATGTTGCCTTAGTCTCATCACATACAAGGGTTAAATTTAAAAAAATCACACTAAATCTAAGATTCAATGACTTTACTTTCAGGAGCTGGAATTAAAAAAAAATCACAAGATTCACCTGACATTCTTAAGATGGAGAACAGTGCTATTATTAATGACCAGTGGAAAAAATACTTTCCTCATCATGAGATCACACATACCAAGCAACTGCTTCAGCATTATTGCAAAAGAGTTAACTCTTTTACAGCATTTAACTCTGCTGTATCACGGACTGCAGTGCTAACATAATTAGAGAGGTGGTATGACACAGGACAGGAAGTCTGATAAATAGCATTTTGCTTATGTTGTTGCTACAAACTACTTAGATAAATCTTTCTGCGCTTTGTTTCTCCCATTACTAAATTAGGGAGAGTGATCAGGTTTCCTCAATGGGAACACTGTCTTGAACACATTAGGAAAAGTGCTATAAAACTAGGCATACGTGAGAAACCTTTGTGTTTTGCCTGTTCTCTGAATATTTCTGGTTAGCTTGTCATACGTTGGCTGGATGTGATTCCACAACAATCTTCCCCAGCTTTTCATCTTTATTCACATAGTTATGAATTTTTTAAATTTTTTTTTTAATCTTCTGTCCATTTTTCCAGTATGGAAAATTAGACTTACTAGTCTTTAGTTCCCCAGATCCCCACGGGGGAACCTGCACTATATTGTCTCATTTTCCAATCCTCTAGTATCAAGACTAATTTAAAGGATATTTTACACAGTTCAGAAGTTTGACACTTTCATACTTGAGGTCCCTTAGAACTCCTGAGCAAATACCATCATCCCAACAATTGATTGCTACGTATTTTATCCATTTGTTCTAAAATCTCACAAACATGTTAATTTGGAATAATTTCTCCATCTCATTCACCCATGAACAGCATCTGATACAGAAACCTTCCTAAGCCCCGTGATACTGAACATCAAACCAAAGAATTCATCTAGCTTTTCTCCCATGGCCTTATCTTTGAGTTTTCTATTACACCCTGACCAAGGTTTCTGGTTCCCCCCAAGGTGCATTAAGAGGCCTCTCTTTCTTTGTAAAGCTGTGAAGGATTTTCCCTAGTTTATGCCACATGGTGCTTTCAGAGCCATCAACCTTTTAATTAAGCACTGAACAGAATTGCTGGTAGGGTTCATCTGCCTTGTGCCTCAGTTTTCTAAGAGCAACAAAGCTGCTACTAAGTCTTGTTATTAGAAAGAAACCTAAAATATGCTGTATTATAAGGAAAAAGAGAAAGAAGACACATATTTTAAAGGGGAATGAACTATTTTCCAACACACCATGAGAATCTAATCCACTACGCAAACTTTAAGTGAGCATCCACATGCAGGCAGTACTCCGAGGACTTTCTAAACTGTGTAATAAAATACAATGCTTCTCTGTAGAGACAGACACTGAGGTCCTAACTGAAAAACCAAAGCATACTTGATTTTGATAGGATTTGTTTCTACCTAAACACAGCCAATGCAATTTCTTCACCTCCCCAAAAAAGCCCAAAACACAGACAAGAAATATAACAAACCAGAACCCAACTTAGGACTTCAGGATTGGATCCCATACTGATTTCTATTTGAAGTTTGGCATTATAAAATAATCATTCCAGGACTGCGACCTTTTGTGCCAAGTTTCAGCCTGAAGCTGAGTTATTAACTGTAAGGGGTGGAAAAGTAAGGTATTTATAATGGCTCCGGTGGTATAACCTTCATTAGAACAGTGTGGATGGAGCTGCTATCAGAAAGACTTCTAAAAAGTTGGTGAGTGAAATTATAATTTATGTCATGCAGCAGCTTGAGGCAAATTTTAAAACAATTATTTGTGAATGCTACAAAGACATTATCCTACAGCGTTCTCATCAATAATACAGCCCCCCAAACTGATTCAGAAGAGGGAAAAACACCATGATTCCAATTAAAGACCATAAACTGCACAGTCTGTATTATATCTCAGGTATCCCATGAGTCTATACTCTAGAAACGCTTTTTTTCTCTGTTTGATGACAGATATGTATTAAAATGTCTTCTTGTCTACACAAACAGTTTGGGGTTTTTTTTTGCCCAAGCCTTTTCTTTTATGGAAGATAAATAAGCAAAATTCATATTCAGCCCAGCAACTGCTGAAGCTGTCAGCTGTAGTGTTTGTCATATTTCAATCAAAGCTGAAGCCAGCCAGTCATTTTTATACTGCACAATCCCTACATACTCGAGGACCAGAATTAATGAATTAGCTATTGATTAAATTCCACTCTAGCAAATCCACCATGGCAAATAAATGAACTACCCGGGGCACGTGTAGGCCACGGCCAGACATGTCCGGGCAATCGATCAGTAGTTAGTATTCTTTTGGGATATAAGAACAGCTGATGATAATATGACATGTAGGGAAAGGCAGTGTAGAAACAGAGTCTGTTTCTGGCTGAGCAGATTATAAAGTAGGAAGGCATTTTTGATCCTTTTGCATTCATGTGTTATGACATATTTAGTCTATATATAATAGCAGAAACATGCACAAGTGTTTGCAGTACAGACAATACAGACAAAGGCATACATAAGTTAAAGCCAAGGGCAAAAGATGAGATCCTGAATTGAGTTCTTATCATCAAACAAGCTTTGACTATATCTGTATGTGTGACAGAAAAATAGCAAGCTTAATTTCACCCTTACACAGAGACAAATGGTGAATTCAACAAAAATGTAGAAAGGCTAAACAGCAAACCAAAGTCCTTAAGAGATTGGAGAAGCAAATACATTCTGTTGACCGTTTCTGAAGGCTCAGACGCTAGATTTTTGTTATTTTTAAAAAGATTTTTTTCTTTCTGTAAAAGAACTACAACCAATGAGCATACTCCACAAGAAGTGCAATAAAATTACATGAACAATAACATACACACAGAAGGCTAACTGTTTTATTGTTAGTGTAATTCTGAAAAATGTGTTAGCAAGCTTAGTTTTAGTCTGTCTTTGGAAGATATTAACTTGCAAAGAATGACTGTATGTGGCTGCTTCTAAGGACGGCAAATCTGATGCTCCCTTTAAAACTAAGAAGTTTGCCCATGCCTGTGAATGTAGTGGATAAACAGAATGCAAACAGTGGTTCAAGGAGACATAGATATATGCATGCCTTTTAAGATCGCTTACTAATTCTTACTGTTGTGATAGGTGACTTTTTTCCCCACAATTATTCTAAGTTTCCATTATCAGCATCGCATTGCTCCCTGAGCATTAATCTTCCTCTTCTTAACTGACAGCAAAATGTGATAATTTTCATTCCTCTACACTTCTTCTCTTAACTACTTTCACTTATGCTTTATTTATTACCTCAGTCCAGTGATACCCAAATGGGTATGTACAATCAACCAAGGGTGAGATTTCTTCAGTCACTCTTTTGGCAAAAAATCCAAGACCAAAAATAACAACCATGAAAAAGGTTTTCAAAATGTATACTGAATTCTTTTATGCATCTTACACAATTGAGAGAAGACAAGCTTATTTTCTGGTCCGCATTCCAGCCACAAATCGCTCTGATATATGAAAACCACCTATAGCATAGTACCTTGAGCCAATTATGTGAATAATGGGTGCTGACAGCTGCTTTGGCTCATCTTCCACAGTTGTAACCTGGGTCCCATTGCTTCTCACACAGGCATACACCGTGCAGGCTTCAATCTGATGAAAAAGAACATGAGTTTCATATCGTCAGCTGCAGAAATTAATAAGCTCTGCTACTTGTTTAGACTTCTGTTTTCACCCAAGACTTTATTCTTTTCTTTTTAAAAGACTCCACACAGCCAGGAAATTACCGCAGCTTTGAGATAAGTATATCTACCAGACATATACTGCGCTGTATCACATTTTCCCACACCGTTTTCAAAAAAAGGGTACATGCAGCCCTCTAGCACTAACTGCTATTCTCTATTAAATTATCAGGGTTGCAGTGAATTTGTTTTTCTGTATGTATATGTAGAATCTGGTACACAACACTGAAAAAAATGTACTCTGATTTGGGGCCTTCAGTAAGTTTTCTACCACTAACATATATTCTGACATGAAAGTAAGGATAATTTTTCCTTCCTGTTTTCTATTCCTTCATGTCTGCTCTGGAAAATTAAAAGTGAAAAATGCAAATAGGAACCATATACTATTTAATGAAAAACGGCACAGAAATAAAAACTTACTCCTTCAAGTCTTGGGATTAAACTAAGCAGAGGCAAAGTGAAATAGCTAGTGAAGGACAGCAACTTTGTTTCTGTATTGTCAACAGAGAAGTTACTCAAATAAAAGATTACAAAAAATGAAAGATAATGCAGTAAGATTACCAGTGAGATGCACGTGCATCCAAGATAATATTGTTTCCAGAAAAAAAAAAAATTAAAAAGAATAAATAAATAAATAAAATATAAACCAGCTTATTTTGGTTTTACCTATCACATTGATGCAAATATAAGTCCAATATAAAGACTAGGAAAGCAGAAGAAAAGAATAATTAACATCTCAAGCAACAGAAGGTGGCCATGGTAAATTAATAGAGAGAGTCTATAAGTGAGGCAGTACACTGAATTTGCATTGTTATTGAGAAAAGACAAATGTGTTTCCAAGCAGCATTCGGAAAGTCATATGTGTATTCATGGATGGAGGTTTGCTGTTTCAGAGGGGCTGGAACATAGAAATCTGTTATGGTACGCCTGTCTGTGATGTTTATTTATGGCATGTAGTAACGGGATGCAAATTTTCAGAACGGAGTATACATGGTACTATTAAGTCCTTCTCATATATAATACAAACCAAACCTGAGCAAAATAGACAGGTATAGTTACAAGTAAGTGCCAAACCGCATTTCTTGAATTAATAACAACTTAAGGATAGAAAGATTTCTATTTTTTTTATTCTGCACACAGTATTTTGCCTTTCATTAGATATATGAATAGAGAGGCAAAGATAGAGACAGAGAGAGGGAAAAGCAAAGAAAAAATACTGTACTCATTAACAGTATAAAAAGTACTACTATGATTTCAGAGATCAGCTCTGCTTCCTTCTCAGAAGGATAGGGAGAAAAAAAATGATAAAAGGATGACAAATGCAATATCATTATTTTTCTGTGCTGATATATTATGCATGCCTGATGTTTCTAAAACAATTGCAATTTTCTTTTAATGAGTAGGAGTAGAATCTTTGCCTCTTTGTAATATATGTTGGGGCTTTGCTAATGTTGTAGCACAGAGCATTTAGGTGAAAGTAAATGGAGTTTTGATGGTTTGAAAAAAAGATAATGGAAATTTGTATTATGAAAAGTGTACACAGAGCTAAAAGATGCTGAAAATAAATTTATGTCTTGTATGTATATGCACACAAACATCAGTGCAAATATATGTCCATGTATGTAAAGAAATTCACGAAACAACGTTCCACTCAAAAATACACATATTTTATGTAAAATTAAAGTATATTGCACAATCCAGAAAAGATATTCTAACCTGTATATCATATACAGTGAATGGAGACAAATCTGCTAAAAGAAAGGACCCCGGCTCGTTCATTCTAGTCTTGTAGAGCTTATTATTTACATAGATAGAGTATTCTGTGACAACACCATTTGGGTTTGAAGGCGATGTCCAGATGACACGTACAGCTGTACTGTTGATGATGACAACCTCTGGAGGGAACATGCCCTCAGGCTCTAGAAATAAAGGAAGAAACTGAATAAACTCCAGCTGTCTCTGCAAAAGCACTTGTTTAACCAAATGCAGATTAGTATTTAGGTTTAGCAAAGGGTTCACTGCTTATCTGCTTTCCTCTGATGAAGTTATCACAGTCTGTAGTCTTCTGTAAATTGGCTTATTATACTCTCAGTTAGAAACCATGAGAGCTGATGGTAAAATGCTTTATACCAGCAGCACAGTGTCAATCATCAGTAGTATGTGGCCAGTGAGATATGATGATAAATTATTCACCCATCTGCACTGCCAACATACAAACATTATTTTTATGTTGCCCCAATCCTAATCCTTCCCCTCAAAAAAGAGAAAACCACAGCATTTTGCTTTTAAAGCAAAACCTGAGACGAAAATACTTTATGTCCGGTGGAACGTGACGTTATCAGCCTCATAGCTGAAGCACTATGAAGCACTATGCAATATTGTCATTATGTAAATGGTTTTGAATGTTGATTACTATAGGTAATGATGAAGTCTAACACTTACTTTAAAAAAAACCACAACACCTTCCTTAGCGTTAAATTACATAATTATCTAAGCATGTCAGAAATAACCATGCAAAGACCTATTTTTATCATAAGAACTCATCTTTATCAGTTGAAAAAAAGGTCCTTGTGATTGATTCTATTTTATAAACAAAAGGTGCTGACCTTTGGCATCAGAAAGGAAATGGAATCCTTACTTAAAGTGCTTTGCTAATGACCTGGAACACTTGCTTCTGAGGTAATGATATTATAATGTTTATAATGAGACTTTGTAAAGCAAAAAGATTAGAAAGACCATTCTAAACACATTTCTGATTCACAATTATTTTTTTATTTTATTCCTCCCCCTGCACTAGCCCACTAGCATAGAAATTACTCATAAGGAATTTTCTTTGAGGTTGAACTTACACTTAGAGTTTCTGGTGACTCAGGGAAGGCCTGTGTGTGACTGTCATGTCAAAAATATACCGCTTCAGAGAGCAAATCTTTTAAAAAAAACATTAATTGTTTCTAAATTCCACCATTTATTGATATGAACTCAGTTCCAAACTTAGTGCATACAGATAGGCGTATGCAGGAGAAGATAAGAACAAACTGGGTTAATATCTGCTATTAAAGCTTTTGCTTCTGTCTCAGTGGGACCATTTATTGATCTACCACGATGACAACCAGCACTTAAGCATTTTAGCGTTTTAGCCCTTTTTCCTTTTATACCGGAAATTTTATAATGGAAGGATGACTGATCTCAACCCTAACAAAAATCAATCAATTTCATTCTCAGATTTTAAGCCAAGCCACATTCACTGTAAACCAACCTCCATCTGAGGTAGTCACATGCACAACTTCACTGTTGATGCTGTGGACTCCATTAAAAACTTGAAGAAATATCTGATACTCTGTGTTGGGCTGCAAATCACCTATGACTATAGAGTTTACATCAGACTGGATCCTCAGAGATCTTCTGTCATGAGTAGAATTCAAGAAGAGGGTGTAATATGCAACATCTCCTTGCAAATCTTGCAGTGCTAACAAAAGAAAGGAAAAACATTGGGAGATCAACTGGGAAACAGTCAGTCAGCAAGTTTTTTTATCAACAACATTTATTTGAAGAGAAAAACAAATTTTATGCACACCGTCTTATGTAAAAAAAAAAACCAACAAAGATCCCATTCAGTGCCTTCAATTTCACCCTTGTAATCAGAGATGCAGACTGCTCTTCCAAACTTGTCAAAATCGTTAACAGTTATCCTATCTAATACTGGAGAAAGCTTTCTTTCTCTACACATTCCCATGATGACAACGGAATCTGTGAAGTAAACAAATTAATAGGTGTAACCCAGTACTAGCAGTGGTGTAAGGACCTTGCAGCTTGCCCTGGTGAAAGGATGGCTTTCACCCAGATAGGAGGAAGAGAGCAAATCAGATTGCTCTATGGCACTAGTTTAAGATGGAAACCTCAAGACTTTTTCCCTTATTGCTCCTTCTCTTCAAAAAACACATCCCTACTCTACCCCACCGCAAGAGTACTGAATTCCTGTGTTAGTCCTCTGGCGATGAATAAGATGCAAGTGCCTATGTCATTCATTCAACTTTACATAGGCGACCGTTTGGCCACAGTGAAAATGAAAATCTACGTGTTATTATTTAAAAACAAGCATGATAGCACCATATACATGTAAAGCTGTAACACACTCAGAATCATTATATTTACAGGGGAAAAAATCACCTCCTCACATTTTTTACTAAAATGTGTTTTGCCCAGCACTAGCTTCCCCAGTGAAAGGAAGAAAAACAGTAAGATTTTCTGGCTACACAGGGAAGGACATTCATTGGTCTGAGCTGCTGGATAAACAAGGATTCCAGGAAAGCCTTGCTTCTCCATTTTAGTAACTCAGATATAGTCAGATATCTGTTCTTTGTCAAACAGTTCAAGTTCATATCCGATCAAATGCAACTGTGTTTCCAATAGGCATCAAGATTAAAAGAAAAATTATGACAAAAACTTTAAGCACTGATACATACTTCTTTAGGTGACGTGCTGTACCACTGAACAGGACTCAGCTGACTGAGAAATAGCATTGATAAAAGCCAAAAGCATATTTTCAAATTTATTAGTACACATTTTTGTCATAGAAATTCTTAACCAAGAGTGATATGTTACTTTTATTTTAAGTGGTACAGATACAAATCCTAAATCCTTAGTAGTCAGAAACCTCAGTAGGTTTTCCAGAGAAAGAAAATTAGCAAGGCAACTTACAGTAAGGACTACCAAGTTCCCAAAGAAAACAAGAATACAATTAAAAAACTAATATTATGAAAAAAATGAAACATGGCTGTACAAAATAATTAATATCTTATCTCAACATAAGAAGTAATAATATATGATAATAAGGTTTTCAAATAACAAATGGCCCTGTCTTGGTGTTTAACCTTTGCATTCATGAACATATATGACAAAAATTTCTAAGGTATGAACAAAAATAAAACCAGATTGCATTACTCACATCTAGAAGGTCAGGGGGTTAGATTACTAAGGTAATGAAACTTCAGTGAGCTGCTTCAGATCTATTACCTTTGTCAGTTTTTATAAGTATGCTTACTTCAGGCATGCAATTATAAAATAAAGAGACTGCATTTGTTGCCATTCAGCACCCAGTCCTTATAAAATCATTTGCATGTAAGTCATGAAAAAAATCCCCACTGCTGTATTAGCAAACCAGCTAGAGAAATTGGCTAAATTCTTTTTAAGGAGCAGAGTGAAAAGAGAGAGAAAGGGGATCCTCTCATCCTGAAGGAATGTATATGTAAATTTTCCTACAAAGAATTGAAATATACCACAAAGACAACAGGATTTTGCGTACTACTACTTTGTAGATTTCTCATGAGTTTGTATTAACTATTTCTTCACTTTCACTATTCTCGTTCTGCAGAAATAGCATATAATAAATACAAATATGACTGAGAAATAGCAAAATGTGCACTTTTTTTTTTTTTTCTTATTTCTTTCCTTTCCTTTCCTTTCAAGGACACTTAGGTATATTATAAATCAAGACGAGGACTGTGTTTCCTATGAGAGCAAGGCAGACCAACATAAGTGATGGCAGGTTAACATCTAGTTACTGGAATAAATACTAAGCACACTTACTTGGTTTTGACCATTCCACGTCTACAGCAGTATGATTAACAGTACGTGCAACGAGGATACTTCCTTTCTGGGGTAATCCCGCTAATGTAGTAGCTATCACTTCTTCACTTGATGTATATCCTACCTCATTGTGCACTATGAGCTTGTACTCGTATGTTGTGTACCTAAGACATTTAAAAAATAATTAAATGGAACGAAAAATGCAGACGTAGGAAACATTTGCTGTAAACCTTCTGCCTCTGCCAAAGTTTTGCTGTTTCTTCCCTCCTTCTCCAACAAGGGCAGCTGCATGGTTCGCACCAATGAAGACTCTATAAGAGGTGTCTATTTTTTGGAAATAATTCAGCACCATTAACATGGTAACAAAAATAAAACACATTATTTCACTTCCTCATAGTTGTTGCTTCTGAGGTGTTGAGAGATTATAGCTCAATTCAATATGTAATTACAGCAGTGGCAACCTGCCAAAATTTGGATCAGAATTTAATCAAATGAAGCTTTTTTCCTCTTTTGGGAAACCCATTGATTTTAACTTGCAGAGTCTCATTTGTAAAAGTGATTCACCACACAGCCAGGACTCTCCCACTACGAAAACATTAAAAAAAAAAAGTGCCTAAGACTGTAAAATCATTTAATAAAATCATTTTCTTCAGAACTGTGTATATTCAACTTACTTTATTAGTTTTATTAAATACCTCATGTATATTTAGTAAAGCAAGTGACTGTCACTCCACAATTTCTTCTTTATATCAAATGGCATATTAATTAATTTTAAGTGGGATTTCATAATCTCAAAATTAATTTCATCATAAAAAGCCCCCCACAAAACTGCACAATCACAGAAACAAAGGATAATGTTGTTCAAATTTTCACTGAAGGTGCAGCACTTTGGGATAACTGTCTACAAACACAATAAAGAAACATACAGTTAATGTCTAATATTTAGAGATTTCTCTAGAAAACGAAGTTGCTCACATAGTATATTAACTTTTTTTTAAGGGTTTACTATAACAACCTATGTTATGCAACCATCCAGTCTGATTTTCCAAAGAGCTAAGCTTTAACAGTTCCATTAAGAAGAAAGCAAACTAATGGCAGCTTGCTAACTACAATTGTAATTGTAAGCACTGCAGAAGAACAGTGACAATATACATAACACATCTTATTTCTGTCTCTGCATTTTCTGTTGCTTGCAAACATTTACTATTCTCTTGGACATTGCAGCCCAGGTGCAATCAAAGATGAATGGAATCTATTCTTGCAATTTAACAATGAGAATTTGAGATTTATTTTTTGATCCACATTTCCAGCAATGAAAGTAAGAGAAGTTTGGCTTAGCCTACTAGAAATGAAAAAGCCATCTGAAAAAAAAAAATATTGTGAAAATAGACTTCTGCAGGAATATAATAAAAATTTACTAATTCTGAAATTTTCCTAAAACGTTAACACAAATGGAAATAGATGCTGATATATGGATTTTCTTTCTGTGAAAAATAAGGCTTGCATCTCTCTGCAGCATCTTCTCTCCAGACACACATTCATCCTCAGTTGCTGACTGCAAAAACATAGCTGCAGGTTGCAGAACCCTCCCCAGGAGAAGTGTTTGTGTGTATCCGAGGATTAGGCACACTTTTCTGGCCATAGTTCATTCAATCCAAAAGGTCACTGTGCCTAATAGCTTGCCACCAAGACCCGGTCAGAATTTATTGCCCCCTCTGAACTGCTAACATAACTGTTGTACACATCAGCGCTGCTGAAACGAGCTACACTAAAACCAAAGAAAATGCTATGTGGAATTTCAAACTTGGTTTAATAAAGAAATGGACACTTGGGCAGGATTGGGTAAAAGAACAGCTCTGTGATTAATTACTGCAACGGATGAAAATGAGGAGTGACTTGTAGCAAGTAGGCATTGACAAGCCAGGGGCAGGAGCCCTTGGCTTGGTTTGGTCTATACAACAGTCTGGAGCAGAGGTCACATTCTGCTGGTTCACATTGTGCTCAGGAGCCATGCTCACACAGCTTTTATCAAAGTAGAAGCAACATACAGATATTTGAGTGGCAATGACTGATGTTCAGACCTCATAAAGCATGCCAGCATGCAAGCAGAGAGAACACACACATCCTGAAGCCATCCATGAATGTTTTCCCAAGACTTTACCTACAAAAACCCAATTCAGAATCCATGCTGAATCTTCCTAATGTGTGTGTTTGCTTGTCTTAAGGGTGGTAGCCTTGACTCTGAGATGTGGAAACTAAGGCTGATCAAGAGCAAATGCCTTGCTCTATACTACACAGTAGGTCTGTAACTTGCTGAGAAACAGAACTCACCCTCCATTTCCCAACTCTCAACAGTCTGCATTTAACTATAATGAAGCTAACATAAAGCTAACCTTAAATTAGATCTGCTGAGAGTGCAATAAATACTCTTCTTGCCTTTGGAGACATTAAAGCAATTGTTAATTTGCATTTTAAAACCAGGTAAGAAAAACAATGCTAAAACCAAGTTTCAAATGTTTCACAGCTAGGACTTACCAAACATTCATTCTGCCTGTGCTATGACTTTGCCAACACACAAACCTAGACCATAGGTACACATAAATTTAAATGGTTTGATTGCATATGCATATCAATGCTAAAATTTCACAAGATCTTTTTTTTTGAGCAAAAAAATATGAGTCAAGACAGACTAATAATAAATCCCTGCACATTAGAATGATTAATACCAAAGATGATGACAAAAAATATTTCATTACATAATTAATATGTTCACTACATAAAGACACAAGAAATACTTTGAACTATTAAACGTACACTATACAAAATGCCAGCATTTGTTTTTATAGTTTTTGTAATCTCACCTGCTAAGACCCTTATCTTCATAAAACCACTGAGTTCCTGAGTAAATATTGTGCCACAGATTTAAATCTTCAGGGGGATTTGATGCAAGTGGTTGCTGGATTTTACGTCTCAGGAGCTCATATCTAACACAAAAGACAAGCAGAACACCAGGATTATCTCAACTAATGTTATTACACAAAAAAAATCTGCTTTTTTTTTTTTTAAAGCCACACATTATTTTGTTTTTACAGCTGTAAACTTTCCGAGATAAACATTCTTTTTAACATTTCATGATTTAAAACATTCAATTACTTTTAAAAACTACTTTGAAAATGGAAAATTACGCACTTTCATTTGAAAGAATGAGTTTATTTAATGATTTACAGATTTTAAACTTGTGGAAATGCTATGACGATCAAGTCCAAATAGGCCAGTAACAGTGTCTCATACAGACTTGACTGATGTGATCCGATATGCACAGACTGGTACGGAATATGAAATGACAATGTCTCTCCTTCTTGCAAATGTGCTGAAACATATAGCATTGATATTACTATTTAATTGATAATAGCAACTTAAGTGTGCATTTGTGTTTAACATGTGTTTGCAAATAATCACAGTGTAAAATATGGGTGACAAACAGGCATTGAATAAGTTAACTGTTCCATATGTAGACCTTAGCAAGGTATCTCTGTATTTGGGTAGACATTCATGATGTGAGCTTGAAAGACCAAACTATTTCATCCTGGTTTTAATTGGTATCTGAAGCTGTATTCCTGTCTCTGTTCCAAACAGCAGGTCAGTTAAAGCTCCTCTTTCATCAGGTAAGCATTGGAACTACCTGATTCAGACAATATACCTTCCACCCATTCTGCATCACTGACTCACTCTTCATGATCCTTTACACAAAATCTTTATGAAATTTATCAAAGATTAAACAACTTAATGTCTACAAAAACTAAAGGGGATAACATATTTTGCATTTCCAAGGCGTTCTATGGATTACATAGAAAACTATAACTGAAACAAAATTATATAGACTTGTTCAAAATCTTCAGGATTACTATTTTTTATTACATTTCACAAGAGGTTTTTAATAGGGCTGTTGTTTCACTTTGATGACTCTTTTTTAAGGCACCGGATGTTTGTACACTCCCTACCAGTTATAGAAACACATTGCAATTGATTTCAATGGTGAGCCACAGTTTTAATCAAACTATAGTTGCAATAGTGTTTCTACTCATGCCCAGCAAAGTAGGGTCATATACATATACAATCACTTAAATACCCAACTTGATTCTCTGAAGTGCTGATCTGCTTTGTATCGTCCTTTCTCTGCCCCTCATTTTGGAAAGGTGCTACTGTTAAATTCCAGCCACAGTTATGCGGGTGCTCAGGCAGACTTTAGAGACTCTCACTTTAAGCACTTATTTGTGTAAATGGTTCCTTCTGCACTTACGTATTCTACAGGATGCCTTTGTGTGGGTCACCACCCCCTTGCAATGATCTTTCTGACCTCTGGCTTCATGTATAATCTGACACTTAGCTTTTTTTAGGTTAAGATCATCTCCAGTCTGATGAGGAAGTGTTGGACAAAATACATTTCCAGATCTGAGACCCTAAATTAAAAAGATATTTAATAGGTACTGCATACAGTGATTTTACATTGCTTCAACACCAGAAATCAACTGAGAAGCTCTTTTACAAGAGAGCTGAGACTTCCTATGCTTCATGGCAGCTATGATGTCTTCTAAAAACTTTCGCCCTTGAGTTTGGGGAATAATCCTAAACATTCCGCCACTGACCTTAATGATGCCAAATCAAATTACCGCAGAAGCTGGGAGTATAACCTCAGAAATCAAAGAGTAAAACTAAACTCCAACTCTATCAAAACATTCAGATGACTTTATATCCCAAGAACAACTCTCACATGAGTGGTTCGTCACTGGCAACAGAACCCAAAGATAGATCACTAGAGTTTTATTAGGAACAGGCCTGGCATATTCTGTGCAATATATTTCATAGGCAAGTCATGAAACACATCAAAATCTTTTTGAATGCTGATCATGTGTAAATCACCCCCGCTGGCAGCTGCTGCTGCTACTCTGCTTGCTGCAGACTTCTTGCTCCATCATGCTGTACAGAGCAGCTGCTTCAGTGGTTGTTCTTGTTGAGGGCAGCATGGCACACCATGAAGGAAATGAAGTCTGCAGATGTAAGTTGTGCTGAATTGCTTCAATAATCTATGGTAAAATGGTCATGTTGTTAACCCCAGAATAACAGAGACTGCTTTTCAAAAACTTCAAATTTTGCTGTAAAGCAATCATCATTTCATTCAGTTGTAGTGTGCTCTAATTAAGCCTGAAGAAAGAGTCAAGCTACTGTGCTGTAATAACATACGCAACTGAAATGGCATTACATGATAATTATTGAACCCATCAGTGCACCTAGAAGAGAGCTGCTAACCAGAACATATGGAGTACAGAGATATAATTCCATGCACAATGTTTCCCAATATGTTAAAGCATCAGAATGAAAGATTTGTTTGATGTTTTCTTATTGTGTATGTATAAAGATACATTTGTTTTTATAAATCTTCATGCACTCAAATACATATTTTTTTTCTGTATACACACACACACTCAGTAACAAATTGACTCAAGTCAAGCTCCCCCATCCTATCACTCTAGACAAATCTCAGAAGAGAAACCTTTCTCTAGTTCCTGTGATAAAATCCAGAACTTCCTTGCATTTCCCATTTTTGCAAAACTTGCAGTATTTTAACTTCCATTTTTCTCATGCACTCTCTCATCATCAATTTATTAATCAGTTAAGTTTTAAAGCGTATTTCATGTCATCACACTACCATTGTCACTTTCCCTTTATGTAGAATAACTAAGGATATTGGATGTGTTAAATATTTATGTTCACAGAGATCTCATACTTTTTTTGTCATTTTGTTGGTAGAACATATTTCCTGAATTGACCACCAAAACGTGGCTGAAGCTGCAGCCTGAACCAGTTATGACCCTGCAAATATCCTGTACTTGCACCTTCTGGCTCTTTGGATAGCACTGATCAGAAAGACCCAGAGCTTTCCCAAATGCATTCTGCAAATAAATGCCACAGTACGGACACCACACATGCTTTAAATAATCCTGACTCCTCATAAGTTCAAAACAATTCAAAGCTCACCCTGCTAACTTTGCTTCTAGACATACCCACCTTCCATGAGTTCACTCATGGACTCCTGAACCCTAAAGGGGAACTTCAAGTGGTCAGAAATTTAAGATACTACATCATAAGGTTTGCATCACCCAGAATTTTCTGAGTCAGATTTAGGTAAGGAGAAGAAAGTTGCCATCTCAATTGCAACTAAACGCTTACCTCAGATGAGGACCATTTGGCCTTAGGGGTGGTTGCCAAGAAATGGCAATAAAGGACTCGCTGATTGGAGTCACAGACAACGGACTAACACTCTGAGGCACTGTTGAAGGTGTAGTCACGCTGGTAGGCAAACTCTCTGTGCAGCCTCCTAGAAAGCCATCGCCTCCAGAACAAGCTACTACAGTGACTGAGTAGTTTGTATAGGGTGTAAGGTTAGTCACCAAATAACTTAACGTAGATGAAGTATTCCCACTAATGACAATTCGTGGATCAGGCATGCGAATCTCATAGTTAAGGATTTCACCATTCTGTATCAGAGGAGGTTTCCATGAGACCTGAAGCAGGAGAAAAAAAATAAATTAAAATAACAGAAGTCTTTCAGTCAGAATGTAGAACTACAGACATAACGTGCTACAAATGGACACAAGTGTGATCTCAAGTCGTGTGTTTCTTTCTTCATCAAGACAGACTTTGTGTATAACCTTTCCCAGGTAATTGCAATTTGATTTTTAAAGGTGAATCAGTTAGAAATCTAACGTCCTTTAATTTTAGTGAGAATTGCAGTAACAGCTGTAGCCATTGAAAAATCTACTATTTAGCTTCACCAGTAAAATGTGAATGCTCCATTTCACTCAAAATTCTGTGAGACGTTCAGATGCATTAACAAAAGTACGATAATTACAGTAAGTATCACTAACTGTCATTTATTTTCTTATGGTGTATTGCCTGGTGTGCTAATCTATTAGTGGCAGAGTAAAAAGAAATTATTTTGTGTTTGCACAATTTTCAGAAATGTGTAACTTCCTTAGCTCCTATGAGAAATTAGATTTGTCCACACTCTCTGTATGATGAAATATTCAGGTTTTCCCTTTTATTTTCAGTATAATATTTACCAGTATAATAAATTACACTGGTAATTATCAGACAAAAACAGGTAGAATTTTCCATTTTCAGATTTATAAAATTACTCTGAGAAAACTTTATCACAAAAAAAATGGAAATTACATACAGAATTCATGTTTTTTATATATATATATATATACACATATTGCTACACTTACTGTGGTTTTATTCTTACTAAACTGAAATTAGGTTTTGGGGTTTTTTAAAGTTTTTCTTTTTTTAAGTATATTATTCTATATAGTTATTCTTACCAGCCCAAGTGAGGAATCACATTCAAATCATTGTACCGTAAAGTGCAAGAATGTTCTCAATTCCTTTTTAAAGCTTTTTACCACAGTATCATGACAGAGGGGACTTTAGATTGACACAACGAGGACATGTAACTATATAAAGAATCTCAAAGTTTCACAAAGGCAGTGTAAGAGCATTTATCAGTCCTTCCTCCCCCAGAAGTCCCAGTGCACAAAATATACCAGCTTTGCTTTGCTCATCCCTGATACTGTTTTCCTTGCTGTTGACCCACTCGTCTAAAACAATTGCTGTCTCTTTTCCTCCCAGGCATGGGATAATTAAGGATTGAATCCAACATTGTAAAGAACACAGAAATAGAGAAAACCTAGATGAAGGTATGTGCAAAATAAAACGAACAAAGAAAATACTGATATGTTAAGTAGTAACACCAAGATACTTCGAGTTGAACTTTTTCCTAATTCTCTCCAGCCTCTGAAGTAAGTTTCTTTAAAAAGGTATGTGCACAATTACACACGGCCATGGAAACAGAGAAGCTTGATTTATAAAATTATTTTTAAAGGACCCTTGGGAATCAGGAAACGTTATATGCTATGTACAGAAGGACCTCTTAGGGAGTCAGACTTGTAAGAAATCTGGCAGCAAAGTACTGGACAAAGCTGAAGGATTTTGATAACAGAATCTGGAATACTATTAAACAGAGAATTAGAAACAGGGTGATCTTGAGTAAAGACAGCACAAACAAGATTATTGGTGCCTACATAGGAAAGACTTAGCTCTGGATAATTATCAAATTCTGTATTCAGGTTTCTGTCACTTCTGGCCCCAAATCACGATCAAACGAATAAAGAAAATACTATTGAGAAAACAATGCAAAATTTCACATGAGGTAGGAATCAATTCTGCACCATTCTTACAGACACTGAGCAAAGCTCTCACTTTGAAGTAGTTCATGTGACCTAGCCAGAAGCTTAGGAAGCAGAGAAGAATGGATGATTAGTACAGACAACAGAAAATGTTTTCAAGTGCAAGTAGAAAGCATTCAGGTCAGTTAACTTCAGGTGAAATTTCCAATCCCAATGCTTTTTGTTGCTACCATTCTGCACACACTGGATGCATTGTATATGTCACAGAAAGAGAGGAATGTGCATGGTTCACTTTTATTTTCAGGGACGTATCTTTGAAGTTGCTGGAAAAAGCACAGAAGACTTTAGGGTCTGACACACTACAGCAAAACACCCATTTCTGCAACCATGATTATGTTATAATTTTTAAGGTGTAGCATCTACCCTGAAATTCTGCCTCGGTGAAGTGTCACTAAATATATTCAAGGTCTTTTTTAGGAATATTAATAAAGTAAATCTGTCATTATCAGTGAAAAAAAAAACCTCTTACTTGTTGCTTAATGCAAGGTGGCTTCTAATAAAAGAACTATATGTCAAATGCTTTGCAAAATTCCTGGTACTACCCTCCCAGAAGAGAAAATTGTTTAAAAATGTTCACCTTGTACCAAATCTTGTTTTATTTCCTGGAAGAGAGGAGGAGTTATTGTTAAATTACCTTGCATTCTAGATGTCTAACTTTTATGCCTAAAACCACAAAATTACTCTAATAGAACTTGCACATATACTGTAACCCCTTCACATAAAGGAGCAGATTAATAACATGAGCAGAAGAGATGCTGCTCCAGTACCTCAGCTACTGGGTTTTATAGCTGGTAAAATGTGAAGAGAACTCCCAGGTGTTACTTCACATCACTTGTGCACTACCAGATAAAATACCTCATACTTTACATAATGTAGATGTTTTTTAGAGCTTATATTGGGAAATGTCTCTTTTTTTGTTTGGTTTTTTTGTCTTAAGAGAATTGAAAACCAGGCTATACAAAAAGAATATTCAGGCAGCAGCACGACAGAGAATTCAGCTTAATTTTGTCTGAGCATAGGTATCTCATACAAAGATTTGTAGATCAGTTATCATTTTTGTTAGTAATTTTTTCAACCAGATAAAGGGATGCCCAAGGATCCCACAGTCACTGCTCTGTCACTTGACGACCTGCTTTGAATTACATACATTGCCTGGGAATGAAAGGACATACAGTCTCTGCCAAACCTTGCTTGTCAAGAGGCAAGGGACTGCCTGACCCACACAGTATAAATTAAGATGATGGAGCCAGCCTGGTTAACACACTTGTGGCACTACTGGACCTCTTCTCCACTTTGGCATGCCAAGGCTTGAGGTAAGAGCTTGGCAACCCATGAAAGCAAGAAAGCTCACTAGACAGACTGTGTTGGAAGCAGTAACAGTTTGTTCATTGATTTGAAGCTCAGCACTGAGACCATGAAAGAGGATGCCCATGAGGAAGAGAGAATAAGGTAACTACTGGGAGAGATTAACTGATTCAATGTAATGACTCTGGAAGCTGTCATTTAAAGATCAAAGCACCTTATTTTCTCCACCACAAAATTTAAAGAGACAGAAATTAGCCATTTTCCCCCCATTAAACAGTTGTAACCTTGGAAATCTTTTTTTTCTTTTTTTTTTTTTTGACAGCAGTTGGAACCCTGCAATTTAATTCTGAGCTATGTGAAGAGAAGCATTGGCACACGGGTAACCATTTTGCTAGTTCAGGTCTGGCTTCAACAGTTAGCTTTTAAATCAGCGTGTTTGGCTTCATTTTACTCTCATTTCTCGTAGCTACTGCTTGTAACGTCTACAAACAGAGTGTAATAAATACACTACTGAGAGCTTTTCACTGCTGGTCTCAAAGCACGTTGTAAGTCTCAAATTGCAAGTAATATTATTCTACTTTTACAGATGAAAAGACTAAATCCCAGACTAAGTCACATATCGGAAAGAAGCAAAACTGAAAACAAAGACCAGCTACCCTAATTCTGCATTCCAGCCACTGGACTCTAGTTCTCTGCCAACCCCTTAGCCCCCCTAAAAGAAATTGGGAGATGAATTTCCTCACGAGTTCTTATCTGTCTTAACAGAAATTATAGTGGGATTCAACCAAGAGCCAGTATCACACCAGAAAAGCAAGTCTTGACAGAGGTCACTGATATTTATTCTCATACAATCTGCACATGAATTACACCCAACTGAAGTTGGCACTACCACAGAACAATGGCACGATCAAGTTTGCAGTAACAGATCAGTACTACAAAAACTTCTAGAAGCACTTTGCTTCAGTAGTGGAAAACCAGAAAGAACATTTATTTATGATCCTAAACACCTACTACAGTAAAATATTTAAGCTATATCAAAGACAGGGGGATAATGCTGATGAAACCCTGATTAGTTCACCCCACTGTATGATCTGTACCAAAAGAGCAAGCTGTGCAAGAAATTCCAGTCCTAAAACATGGAAAACGTCTAGTGTGCAAGTTAAGGTTGTTCCTATGGGTGTTGGAGTATCCTAAGTCACTCAAGCAGCACTTACGTGGCAAATAAATCAAGGTCTCACTGACCTTAGCAGCATTACAAGGCAATCTTCACACAAGGATTGATCGCTCCTAAACAATTTCCCCAATGCACCAGCCATACCTGCATAAAACTGGAAGTGTGGTGAATAAATTCAAAACTCTTTTATTTTCCCCAGTGAGAAACTGCTATGTGTACTTACTGCATCTCCCTTTAGTGCACAAGGCCTAGGTACCAGGGTTGATGGTAGTCTCAAAATTATGTTCTTAGGCAACTGCAGTCTGAAGCATTTTGAGAATGAAATAGCAACAGGGGGTTTTAACCCGGAAGAGAGGAAGGGTCTTCACAGCCTCATTCGCTACCACACAGTGATCTGCAGAGGTAAAACACTGAAGGATCACCTCTCTTAGTCACCTACTTCAGTGACCGTGCAGTTATTACCATTGCATCCAATGATCTGTAGTCAGAAGCAACTTCACAGGACAGAAAACATTAATATATGAGAGAAAAAACGAGTTCAGAACACGTGCCTATAACTGTAACTCCATGGGAAGTGGAAAATGGATAAAGAAAACACCTTCTTTTTCATGGATGATACTCAAACTGTAACTACAGGGTATATTGCTTTAAATGTGTCAGTGGTATCCATAATCATTTTTCTGCAAACTTTAGTCCCAGCCTATTTACAGAACAACAGGCATTTAGCAGTCCACTGTCCAGCTTCTGGGCTAATGAAGAACAGAAGACATCTATAAAAACAGAACCTTGTTTATTTGTGTTTGCTCACTTGCATATGCAAATTACTAGTAAACTTGAGAAAAAGCTACTATAAGTTTAGCACTCTGTAGCAATAAATTATAATTTTCTGCAAAGAAAGAGTGCAGGCTGCAACTCTTGAAGATCCTGTGGACAGCAAACTGATGACATCATTCTATCTGTAGGGTGGAATACCAGCTTTCTGCTGCAGCTTCTTCTATACAAAGAAAAGTATGGCACATGAACTACAACTCAAGAGTGTTAAGGGTACAACAAACGTGAATGACAATGGAATTAAAAAGCCTACAACTCTTCCTCAGTCAGAAAAGCCATGAGGAAATACTTATGAAAAATAAATAATCCATGGGAAATCAATGACATGATTTGAAATCAATATGCAAAAAAAGAAATTAGAAAGAAGAATGACAGTTTAGTGCTACAGAATCACTACAGCCCTTTATTTCTATCAGGCAACATATGTAACATATTAAGAGCGAATTCAATGAAATCATCACAATTTTTTATTTTTCTCATTTTGTATTTAATCAAATTGCAGGAAGTTTCTGTAACTGGTTATCATGAAGGAACAGCATATCACAAGAACTGTATGTCAATGAGGTACTTATTTCATCTATCCAGGCTAAAACCATTCTCTTATAAACTATCTAAGCACCAAAAAGAAAAGAAAAAAAATCATTTCCCCTTGAGAGAAAAATCAGGATTACACACAGCTCAAGCCAACTTCTACCTTGTGAAAAAAAGTTACAAAAAGAATGACAGGAAATGACTACAGCTTCTTATCCATCAGAGATCCAGTTGGTTGCCCTGGTCAGCAAGGAAGAATACAGGCAAACACGCGACAGCAAGTCCCAAGTTAAGCCAATAATCAGGACTACAGCTATCTTTCCCAGGTCAAAGCCCTCAATGGAGAACCACAGCAGTGAAAGGGAAGTCTTCCTATCAAAAGTTAAATGGCCAGAGTTGGAGAATTTGCATACTACAGTTAATTTAGTTCAGCATATCCAGACACATAATGCTTTTCTTACACAAAGAACTCCTTTAATAATTATTCACTGTGTAAACCAGCCTCTTTCTCAAGCCAGCCAACCTAGCTACGTTCCCGAATGTCATATCAGTGTGAAGTGTGAGATTGAAGCAGCACAGCAATTGCAACCCTCACAAGAAAAGGAAACAATTTCTTTTATACCTCTGTACATTAGGGTATAGCAAATCTTGTGTAACAGGAATAATGTTCATGGCATTGGCATATACTAAATAAACGGCTTTTGCAGTTGCTGAATACCTCCACTTCACTTTGGCATTTAATCAGCCACAAAAGCAGTTTATTGCGCAGTATACTCTGCTACCATGAACATTATCAATTCAGCAAATATTAAAAAATATCATGCAGGTGTCACAGAAATGGGTACTTTAAAAATTATCGACAGCTTTACACTTTCTGTTGCACAAAAGAAAGCAAGCTAAATGTTATGGAGAGATATCGGTTCATTCTGATTAAAATTAAATGTTAAGGGAGCACATACACATCAAAAGTGTTTATGCCAAGAGTGACTTGCTGTGCTGATATTTTCCTCCTTGCAGAGTGAAAGCTTTGGTCTATGAAAATAAGCTGTATACTCAAGTGAGTACTATCCTGGAGCACTTTGAATTCTCCACATCCTCAAATCATTTATATTGATCCTATGACTAAATAAAGGAATGGAAATATGTTTCTCCTTTTTTTGTAAATTCTCTCTATTTTCAGTAGAAGTAAATATTTGCACTCATGGTTTAGGGACTGGTTGCACCGACAGCTGAAAACCTCTCTTGATTTGCAGCCGTGGCTTGGTAAAAGAGCCTCTCGCTAATCTTTCCCAGTGCCCTTCCAATACTTTCCATTCTAACCTGGGAGGACAGCTCTCTCTAGGGCAAGAGGTAATTAAAATCTCCCTCCCAAAGAGACAGTTTGTTTTCCAGTCTCTCCCTGAGAGTTACCATCATAGACACTGAGTAAGACGAGAGCACTGTACAGCACAAGCAGTTTCCATAAATTTGATTTGAACACTACATAGGTAATATATACACTGCAGGTATGGTGAGCTGCTCAGGGGTGAATGTACGCTTTTCCAGGACTCTCATCAGAGTTTGAAAGCCGCGATGTAAAGCAATCCCAAACCAGATCCATTCTATTTCCATACAGGAAAACTTTTGAAGCACTAAGTGGCAATCCTTGCACAACACTTCACTGCAGTTCTGCCTGTGCAGCTTCTGGGGTGAAGGCACGTAATGGGTTTGCGGAGCAGCTATTCAGATCAACACCCTAGTTTCAAAGAGCAGGGCTAAAAACCCAATGTTTTTAAACCAGATGCTACCTTTTTCTTCTTGTATTCTCCTAGTACAGAACATTCACACAGGCCACAAGACTACCTAAGTGCCACAGCACAGCCCACTGGGTGGTTTCAGAGTTTACTACTCTGATGTGAACTTGCCATAAAATTGCAGAGAAGGAAACACCACCACCTAACCTATTTGGCAGACCTGTAAGAAGATCAACAAGTAAGATGAAATCCCAGTCACTTCCTCTGGTGCTCCTGTCTGCAAACAAGCAGAAGGTGAGAAAACCACTGGGTGCAGCAAGCCTTGTCCATAATTTCTTCAGTGATGACATGCAATGAGCTCTTCTGCACCTACAACTTTATTTCATTTTTTAAAGATATAATAAATAATAATTAAAAAATAAAAAATTTAAAAAAGATCTCTTGCTGTCTTGGACAAGTAAGAGAAATTTTAAGATTTCTAAGAAGTCTTAGAATCTTAGAAATCAGAAGCACAGTAATGGCGCAGACATGGAATACCCTCTGCACGGTACACTGAACTGTACTAAGTATTCCCAACTCTCCTCCAATTATGATGACTATCAAATTAAACACAAAGTAAAATAAAATACTAGATAAATTAGAAGAATTTATGTCCCTATCAGCAAAGGATACCAATACTCTGTACAATGAGAGAGAGAATTTTTGCTGAAGGACAGATATTCAGAATAGAGTATGTTAGGAAAGGCCTATACATAAGTCACTTTTCTAAAATAAATGCTGCCACCTTTAATTATATTGAACCTATATATTTAAAATCAAGAAAAATGACTAGTAAAGCTGAGTCATGGAAATAAAAATACCCAGGCTTCAATATCTTGGACAGTAATTAGTCTTAACAGACCAAACAAATATGTGTCTCCAGGTGGAAAAAAACAAGCGTGAGACTAAAAGAGCAGCAGTGACACAAAATATGACCACCACTCATACAGAAGGTCATACAATGTAGACATTAAAGGGCTTTAAAGAGCTGTGAATGTTAATGATAGACTGGGGAAGAAGAAGGGAAAAAAGCATTTGAACACTTCAGCAAGAAAGGAAAACAAAACTGAACTCATTTGCTATTAACGAAGAGGTAAAAAGCAGTTCCTTAGACATTAAAACATAATTTTAAAAGCTCATTATTTTTTGTCTAATTCTAAATAGCTTTTTTCATAGGTTAAAATTATGTGTGAATAAAGGAAAAAAATCAGCATTGGTTTACTTCTTAAATACACACCCTCAAACTACCTAGACTGCATTGGTAGCACCACTCTGTTTACCTTTTGAAAATACAATGTATACCAAAAATAATAAATCTAACAGATGAACTTCAATCTTATGCAAATGTCCTTTGTTTTGTGCTCTGGTGAGCAAGCTACTGTACCAATACTTTTGGCATTAGTACAAGACTGAATCCATGGAAGCATGTGTGTATTTACACAAAAGAGGCTTCTAAGCTACAAAAATCCCTCTTGTTTGGTTACACTAATTTCCCTTGAATGAAGTTTGTATGCAAGCCAAAACAATGGTAGTTATCCTGTCCTCTAGAGTTCATTCCCAACAGAACGATGTGAATAATTGAAACTTCCTAGGTAGTCTTGTAAGACTCTTCCTTTGTAAATCAGGAGAACTACAATGCTATCTTTTTTTCTTTTTTTTTTATTAGCTATTTTTAAAAAAAGCTGATAATTATATAAAAGATTTAATTACATAAAAAAATCTTTTTACTTCCTAGTATCTAAATGCAGTTTTGAAATTTTGGATAAGGTAGTAAGTTATTTTCTGATCTGATTAGGGATTTAAAAATAAGCATTCAAGTTTAATATTGAAAATACATCTAGTGTGTAAGGAAGAAAATGAACTGGACTATAAAGCCAAAGGCTCATATAGAGGAAAAAAATGGAAAGGGATCTAATGCTTTTGAGCCAAAGGACAGACACTAATTTTTCAACTACCCCTGCAGCAACGAAATCTATTGCCTCAGCCAGTAGATGACTCTCTAAAATACACAATTGCTACAAGGAAAACATGTTAAAGCCAGGAGGCAATAAGAATTATTCCTACCTTAACCGAATATGGTCCCAAGACTTCTGCATCAGGTGGCTGAACACCAGCAGGTCTTGATGGTCTAGTGGTAACTTCTGACCATGCACTGTTGTTTGTGCCTCCCTGAAGAGTGCTCATTAGCATTCTGTATTCAAATTTCTGCCAAGGGCTCAGAGCAGTACTCTGGTCAATGTAGCTCATGGACTGATTGAAAGGGAGAGTCACCACAGTTGATACTTGTTCTGTTCCTTTTACCCTCCTTTCTATTGTAACATTTTCCACCAAACCATTTGAGCGAGCAGGTGGCTGCCAGGATACGACCACAGAAGTTGGAGTATCAGAATACAGCTGTGGAGCAGGAATATCCTCAGGTGCATCTGGAAGAGTCTTTATTTCTAGGGTCTTGGGTGAAAGAGAGCATCCTTTAGAAGTGCATCCTTCTACCTGAAACACATAGACAGTGTAAGGATGCAAGTCTTCTACAGTGCACTTAGATCTAGTCCCTAGCACTGTAGCATGCAGTTGGCCATTTTGGAAAATATTATAATGCGTGATAATGCCATTTGGCTTTAAAGGATGCTGCCAGGTGATGCTTGCTGCCCTTGACGTAACATTCAAAAGAAGTGGTGGATCTAAAGGTCCAGGTCCTGTAACAGAAAAAAAAAAAAAAAGAAAAAAAAAAAAGAAAGGAAAATTACTAGTAGTCTGAGATCTGTAAAAGTCACCATTAGCAAGAAGTACTCATCAAATGAGGCTCAAAACAACAGAAGTTCAAATCTACTAATCGGCCTATTTCTTCAGAAACCGTAGGCCCAGCTGTTCAAGGGATGAATATCACGCCCTTCTCAAAGGCAAGCTGCTCTGTAAGTACACCTTCCCTCCTCCCAGGCTTCCTCCCTCCTCCTGTGCATCTTTTTTCCTCTTGTGTCTCAAAAGTGTCCTATCGATGCCATTAGCATGTGGAGAAAGTGTATGACTAAGTATCAACACAGATCTGCAGTTCTAGCTTTTGTTGATATTTTTCTAGAGCGCTAGCAGCTAATTGCAACCAACAGCACAGGCATAACAAAGCTGCATATTTAACAGCTCAGTAAGCTCCTACTGCATCTCTCATTATATATTCAATATTTTACTTCATTCTATTTATAATTCTAACCCATTTTTTGCGATTTATCTACTCCCTGTTAATATTATAGGTGATTTTTTACTGCAACTGTGACAGAAGCTGCCGATTTAGCTCTTTCACCTACTGATAAATAAACAATGCACAGATCTGACCTTTAGGTTAACAGGTTTTATGCTTGCTCCACTCAGCACTCTAACTGATTCAATTATCATAAAGGTTCAGGAGCTTCCATGAATACTGAAAAAGACCGACCATATGCCTGCATAGGTGTTGTGGAACAGCAAATACTCTGCAGCCCTCCAGAGAAATTCCTTAATTGTAAATAATTTCACCACGCGACACAATCAAGTCACCTTGAATGCAAAACCCTCAGCCTGTGGAGGCAAAGTGTTATTTAAGCTTTACTGGGCTGCGTTAAATTCTGCAATTTGAAGGGCTGTTAAGTTTTTCAATTGAAATTTCATTTAAAATGCAGGTGCTTTTTATTATATTGAGGCTTTACTGCTCTCTAGGTACAAGCAAGAACATGGTGCAATAACACAAATCTGGCTCAATCACTGATCAGTAACAGCTGTAATTCCAGAACATTTAGCATTCTTATAAACCACGTCCTGAAATCTATAAATTGCTACAGCAGATCAAGAAAATACTATATTCCCTCCTATTCTGCCCATAGCAATTTTGACATTTATGAGATTTTTCTGTGAACATTACATTTTATTGAAATCTTTAAAAAAGATATACTTGGATTTAGTAATTGTTTAAAATAGCTTTAGATTTGGGGATTTGGGGGAAGGAGGGGAGCTAAGTTTCACATGCTACGGGGTTGAAAATTTAAAATTCATTAGTGATTGTGGGTGTGCTAAGACTCCAGGACACATGACATATAGCATATGCTGTATTCCACGGTAGTCAACAACACCATCATTTAATTTCTAGTGAAGCAGTATGCTGCCCAAACCACAAGGAACAGTATCTCCATAGGAAGAATAATTTATTTCATTAGAAGTTAAATAATTTCTGATAATTTTTAAATGAAAAGAGAAAGAGAGATAGGGGGAAAAAAGGAACCCTAGAAAACAAATCCAGCACAATGAGTGTCTCCTCCTATAATTTAGAATGACAGCTGACACAGTCAGAAGTCCCAATTTTCCTCTTACATACAGAGAGAAGTAAATCATTATTATTCCACTGATGTCTGTGGAAACAGTGATGTAAAATTGGGATAGTAAGCTTTTGCGTTTTTTTTCTTTTAAATTTGAAAAAGTAACAATTTTTTTTTCTTTCATTATATGATGCATCACAAAGCAACTCCATAAAACTCATTCGTAACACATATCCTGTTCTACTCACAGTAATAATAAGGATGGAGTTCTATATTTAATGTTTGTGCACTCCAGGATTAATTTAGATCTCTGAATTTACAAGTATAAAAGATGATCTGTTGTAAAGAGCAATTCAATTCTATTTGCATGTACTCTTGGGCAAAATCAATTAGGTCATAAACTGGAAAAAAATTTAGTCTGTTATCTAGACTTCACTGAAAGATGGAAAGGTGGAGGTGTAAACCCGAATTAGATGTATATTCTGTAAACCAAAAATTTTTCTGGGTGGAAGGGGAAAGAGGAAAATTTGCATTGGAATTGAAGACCTTGAAAATAAGTTGCTGCAAATTCTAGTTTAATGGGGGAGGGGAGTTGAAAGTTATAATATTTACCACTGAGCTACAAACTTGCATTTTATCTAATTTTACCTCATAAATAAGCTATCACACTGTGAGCTTCTGCAGGAGAAAAAAACAACCAAACCCCAAACAATCAAGCAGTTTGTTGTGAGGGAGCAGATAAGCCTTTTTATTCCTACTGAATAAGTTGCTGGCATTACAGGTGAAACATTCATGGTAATTAGTTCAACCTGTGCTTCAACCCCCTCAGAGTTTACACATATTCCTTAAGGACAATCTGTAATCTATGGGAGGAGCTGTCAAACTTAAACTTTGAGTCCCCCTAGTCCCTCCCCCTCCCCTCAAAAAAGCATATTTTGGTAGCTAGCATACCTACCCACACATTCCCTACTGCCCTTTTAAAAGAGAGACTTTTAAGACTCTCTGAGTTCAAACAAGACGTTTGAGAGATGCTTAATTGGCCCCACTGGATGGGAAAGCATTAAATCCTGGTCCCCAACACTCATTCGGTGTAGCTTCTTTTTAAATGGCAAGCAGAATCATCTAATTCTATATACAAATCAACTAGCACGATACTGCTTGGTTGAAAGGGTCACCACAATTATGTAAAACATGAGTATTAACTATAATTGGGATAGTTTGCTAATACAATAAAAAGCTCTGAACATGAGAAAAGTTATGCTCACAGCAGTAGCTATCACTTTCTAAAGTAAGAATTCATGGATGAAATGACATGAAAAAGATGGTTATAAAATTTTAATGGAATGATAAAAGGCAAAAGTCAGCCTCTCAGCTGAATTCTTAAAATCCCTATATATCACAATCAGCTCCTTAACTGTAAAATCAATGTGGAGTATAACATGTTGTCAATGTGGTTGTCACTGGAGGGAAGACTGCAAAGTATGACAGCTACACAGCTCAGCCTGACAACGATGAAAATAAAATCATAAAGCTTTTTACATGGATGTAATTGTTTATAGAAGTAACTACTGAGCATCAGAACAGTGGGCATTTTTTTTCCTTAAGATTCTTAGTTCATATTTCAAACCATTTCATTGCAGTATTAATACTAGAAGATAGTTTCATTTTGGCAAATAAAATTATTTTTTATGGCAGGCTATTTTGCTCATCTGCTTCAAAAGTTCAGACTTGACTAAAATGAAGGCACAAAATTGTCATTAATCTTTTTTAATTCCCTGACTAGTACCACACATTTGTTTACTTATTTTACAGACTGGGGGAGCAAGGAACTTCTTATGGATGTATTCTGGGGGAATCTATACTTTCATTAATATACTGAGACATGTACCTGGACTACTGCCCTTTAAAGCTAATGAGAAATACCTGATTTGCTGGGAAACTCTCTCACTAAGCAGAGTAGAAATTCTGTGCCTTTTATTCTTGAATCATTTACTCTTTTCAGGAACACGGACAATGAAATTATACATCCTAACAAAATGTGGTGTCTTTCATACACTACTGGCTGTATCCAGCAGAAAATCCAAATTGTGTAGCTCTGGGCACAAGAGACCACAGGAATCTTTTATCACAATAGATCACAGAAATCAAAAGTCGTTAGGCTGTTCATACAATGATATGCAGTCCATATGAACCCCCTCAGATACGTATTAAGAGCTGTCTTCAGAGTATTCAGACTTTTGGCCCTGTGCTGGTCTACTGCACATTTGTTCCAGAACCTCAGCCTACCAGTTAAGAAACTTCCCCAATTCATAATCTACAAGCATGCACAGGCAGTTTCTACTATTTATCATATGATCATTGTATCATATCTGTCATGATACTACTTCAGCTTAATTTGATCTTCTGTCCTTTTGCTATTCACCCTGTCATGTATTTCACATGGCTTTCTCTTCCCTCACCAGCTTTTGTCTTCTCTTGCTTCCGTTTCCATTTATCTTTCTTGAGCACAGGTGACCACATTCACATCAGCTAACTATGGATTACTTTATATGCCTAAATTATATGGACCTAACTTACATAGCTGAAGTAGGAGACTTGTCTTCTCAGACAATGAATGCAATCAGCAAAGATAGCAAGCACTTCCAAAAGCTGAGAACTGCATCATCTACACTCCTGTCCCGCATTGCCTCTCTCTATTGTCTACATAAGGAAGATTTAAGAGAATAGGCCTCCTCATCCTGGAACCAATGTTTTCTGCTAAGTATGTAAGAGGAGCAGATCATAGTAGTCTATACGATAAGAATAATACTTCCCTGTGTTGTCAAGAAATAGCTCAGTTGGTACATTGCAGGAGGTCTTTTTTTGTTTTATTTTTACTGCCTCTTTTTCTCTGGCAACTTTCATCTGTAATGATCTCAAGTGACTACTGTGTAATTTTGCCATTGCTTATTGTGAATAAACATTGGACTGCCCTATAACTTCTTTATACATAAAAGAGATGGACTTGCGTTCACTGGTGCAAGAACTAAAAATTAAAAAATTGGACTGCCTGATAGGGAACTCACAAAATCTTCTCTCTCAACTAGTGCAAGCCAAGCACTTATAAAAGGGCTTGAGTAAGAGCTCTCCATGCTGGAATCGTACACTGACACACGGGACTGAAATGTAGCCAGTGTAGAGAACGTGCTGATGACCGAGTTGTCCTGCTGAACGCAACTCACTGGGGCGCAGACAGTTTCTGGGGCATTCAAAAGAAAAGAAAGGAACAGGCAGCTTTTCTCTATAGTAACAATTTTGCTAGCTTAAAAATTGTCCAAACGAAGATGGATTTTCTCAAGCACTAGAAAAAGCACCTTTGTCATTTGGGAACTGTCCCTCTGATCAAAGCTTACACTGTGTGGATTGCTACCAGCCAATATAATTTTGTTCATCATAAAGCTACACCCAAAGTAAGCAGCTGCTGCCATTGGGTCAGCTACAGGTAACTGCAACAAACTCCTTTACAGCTTCCTTCTCAGGTAGCTCAAAGACTTACCATAACAAAAAGGAAAGCTTAACTGGTAACCTCTTTTTTTCATTTTATTTCTGAATGCAATGCATGAAATTCTGCTCTCAGTTCAATGGTACATACTGACCTCTCAGTTCAGTGGTGATTACATTGCAAGATAGTAATCTTAAATTTACATTCCAGTTACTGAAAGCGAGATCTAATCCAGAAACTTCATCAACTGTTTGTGTTTGTCTGGCAGTAAATAGTCTGATGGTATACTGACCAAGATCACTGGAACAAATATCTTTTATTAACGCATGTTTAGCAGGTTTTAAAATATTCATATGTACATTATTGTTATCTGGCATGGACAGGTTACACTTGAAAAAAATTAATAGAATCAGTTACGAGTGCCACCCTCATGTAAATGGAAGTATTTGAAAATTATTGACAGCATTTTTTATTGCATTAAAAAATGGTCTAAACCTACTAATCTGCATATTAAGACATTTTATTATCAGATACAATAGATTTTTATGGCAGCATTTGCTGATTTCTTTAATCATTCCTAATATCCTCCTAGTTTACTAAATATTGATCATAAATAAAATATAATATACAGGTATATTGTGAAATCATCAGCTTGTATTAGTAGAACTCTGTTGACTTTAAAAGTGGATGTGTTGATTTACGTGTATTGCTATCAGGTGTATGTGCACATAAACACACACACATGCTTTTATTTTATTCCTACAGATATTTTATGCTTTGGGGCAACAAAAAAAAGACATCTATTCACTGTATAAAATTCAATGAGAACATGTGTAGACAAGTATTTTTCAATAGAGTACGAGATATGGGAAATTTCTACTATAAAATTGTACTTAAAATAAGTCAAAGTCTATTGGTTAGCAGGGCCAGGAATTAAGTGTACTTCTGCAACAAGCTGTCAGTATAGAGAGTTGTATAAGAAACATGTTGAAACTTTGACAGAAATACTGCTTATACCCAGATTACAATCATTCAATTTTAAGCAATGGAGTTGAATATCATTTCACAGATGGCAGCCCTCCACAATGACACAAAACCAGGGTCCTTCGTCACCACTGAAAGTTGGGGGTTTTTTTAAAGTTACAAGGGTTGTGATATACTGGGGACACATCAGCATGTATCATTTAGCAGTATCAATGCAAATGGAAGAGGACATTTTAAAGAAAATAATTTTGTCCTTGGAGACATGGAGTTTGTAACTGAACTAGAAGTCTGTTTTAAGCTAAGGAACAAGATGCAGCATCATAACTGAAGAGGTAAGTTGTTTGTTAATCTTAAAATATTTTAATTGCATAAACATTGGAAGAGGCATTATAGTTTTCTTTTCGTGTTCTTAAGTTTCATTTGGTAATGTCTACCTTCCATACGAACATAAGACATTTTTGCAGCCAGGTTTTACAAAGAGTAGTGTTTCATGCCAGTGCAAAAAGACCATCCAAGTTCTATGCAGCAGGTAGCTTCTACATATATATTCAGGAATACTATATAGGAATGCATGTCCTGTGTGGGCCTTCTGCCTTATCCCTAACCTCCAAAAAGAGAATTTTAAAATTCTACACCTACTACTTTGCACAAAAAACAATTTTTACATATACAAATAAGTGATGCCTTTTAAATGCACTTCTGTGCTCCTCCTATCTAAAAAGAAACACCACTATGTGAACTATCTGACCAGAGCTAAATAAGCATTGCAATTTGAATGATACAGTCATAGGAGACTGCTTGCATTTAGACTATGAATGCGGACACATTTAATAATACTCTATCCACTTTTGGTAAAAAACAACTACAATAAAGGAACTGTCTCAACAAAGATTTTCACAGGTAGAAAACACATCTCTGGTATGTAAAGGCCAAGCCCAGAACTTACTTTTATTAGGTAACTACTTATAGATAATGTGTTCATAGAAGCATTTATAATTTTAGAACTTAAATGGATTGATCAGATAAATTTTTGTTGCAAATTATTTGCTCAGCTTCAAAGAAAAATGTTTTACAATTGTGGGAACACATATTTTCTGCTGGGTGTTTTCTCAAGATAGACAGATATCCAGTTAGAAAAGGGACTAAAAGGAAGTTGAGTCACCAGCACTGAATATTTGCTATAATTGCATATGAGCATCATGTTAAATTTATGGTCTGAAATGCAGATCTCATATCAGTGTTAAACAGAAAGACCACAAGGCACTTTGGTGTGAAGGCAGAGAAAGCAACATAGCAATGAAACCAGTAATGAAACACCCCCACCCCTGCCTTTTCCTGCACAGAATGAATGACTTGCTTGTTAAACAAGATAAACAGGAAAAATCTCTTCAGAAAATTCTTAATTTCTCTAAAATTTGGTACAATTGTATCATCCATTACTGATTTTCTTTTTTTAAAAAAAGGCAGCAAACAATATATTTGAAAATAACAGATTTTTTTTCCCTAAAGTGTGCTATTATATATCCTGCTACATTGCAAGACAAAATTAATAGCTCAGTTTCTTAAAAAAAGCTGGGCATTACGTATTTTGTTTATTTACTGTGTACAACAAGCTCGTTTTCTCATATGTTTCTGCTTACATATTGTATCAGGTCCAAAATCCTACCCTGCCAATTAAAGGCTGTACATATATGCTGATACCTGTTCCTTAAATCAGGGGACTGTTGAACAAATTATGTGGAGTGAGGCTGCAGAACGTAGAACTATTAAAGAGGACAATGATGGGACTGGCAATGACAAATTCAATTTCAGACCAGTAGATCACCACTTTGAACTATCAAAGATCACTGGGATCGAAAAGTTCTTTTCAGCTGTGGTATAGCTTAGGTATTCTCAACTCAGAGATAAGACAACTGTCATATACTATTAACTTCAACTTATTTTCTCTGGTATGACTGAAATCAGAATCAAGTCCCTGACTATAAAGGAATACCACTTACAAAGCTATACATACCAGTGTATCTTAAATCATATATGAACACATATGCATGGAGGGATATTATATAAAGAAATCAGATACTATTTCACAAAACATATATTTAAATACTCATGTTTTATGAAAATCTAAGACAACACATCCTTGATCCCTTAGGAGTTATTATTGCAAGTTAATACTCCGGAAAGAAATATATTATTGCTATTTAACTGAAAAAGTTTGATAACCAAAAGAAATGACGTGCAATGGCAGCTGAATTGTTGTTTATATTTTCTGCTAAAGGGAGTTGAATAAGATTGGACTGCTTACTGTCCTCTGCTGTAGTCATTGAAGTCCAGTTGCTATAAGCATCACCATAACCATTGGAGGCAACCACTCGCATCTCATACTCAGTGTATGGCTGAAGATCTCCGACCCTGTGTTGTAGGGAAGCAGTAGGGCTGGAAAGCAAACTGCAAAGAAAAGCAGCATGAGTTACGTCATTAAACATCCTAGGACCTAAAGAAAGACTAAAACATTACATGTCTTGTAACAAAACCAGCCACCCTAAAGGTGGGCTGTATTCAAGGTAATGGGACTTTTCTTGCTCAGCAGTTGATGGTGGCCTTGCTATGGTCTGCGTACTCTAAAATGTCACCAGCAGAATGCCTCCGCCGCATCTGGAGTCGGTATCTGGGTGCGCCTGGGGCATTGTTGCGGACTGGTGTAGACCAGACAACCTGAAGACTGGTCGGAGTGGCAGATGAAAGCCTTGGAGGCATCACACCATCTGGAGCTGTCGAAAAACATGGATGAATTAGAGCAGAGAAAACCATGGAGAACATATGCCGGGTGGAAACAAAATGCTCCATATACTGGAAAAACTGTTCCTCAGGATCAACAGCAATGTTAATATGGTCCATTTAGTTTAACATTTTCACTACTGAACAACTCTATTTCTTTATTTTAATCTTTCCAATACAGTTACATGAATATCACTTTGCTAAAAGCAAACCTCCAAACACCAGAAGTAATTCAGAAACAACATATTCTCTACCACCTGTTCAAATATTATTCTACTTCTTCTTGTGCCCAGGTCTGCCACCCTGAGAAGTTAAAGAAATGCTCACAGAAATGTTAACCAGCAAGAGTAAAATTGATCAGACTTTTTATCATTCGGATAACTTCTCACCCTTATAAATTAATAATAATTTTAAAAGAAAACAGCAGAAATTTTAAGGGAAAAAAGGTCTTTAGGTAGAAATCAAAATAGATTCTCTAGCTCACTGTTTTGTTAAGGAAATTAATTTTTATGGAGTCCAGGAACTGCAGATCAAAATCTGTCAGTAATGATACTATCAATGACCTTTAACTGCCACAAATTTCACTGCATGCAGTAAAAAGAACGATCCAATTTGCACCCATGAGTTTATGGTTTTGTTTTTTCTTTAAGAAGAAAACAATCTGTTGAAGAAATTTCAGCATATAAACACATCTGGAACTTTTGTATATAATGCACCTCTGCAGCCATAGCTCTGTAGCTCTTTTCCAGAGTTAAAACACTGGAAAGTTACTACTTTTATTATTTAAACCCTTGTATAATCGTTTTGTTTTTCATGGTCCAGTAGATACCATTTGCTTCTTTCTGTGGTCTTTCCGACAGAAACTTTTTGTTGCTGTTATTTTCTTCCTTCTCTCTATGGGAAAAAACAGTCTCACAGACCTGTAACTTAAGGTGTAGATGTAAGTCTCGGGCATAAGTTGTAAACTGTAAGATAAGCAAACAGTATTTTACAGTGAGTTTTATGATTTTGATTTACCACCTGTATATGAGGTGGTTACTAAGAGGAAAGTAACACATATACATGTATATGACATATATAATACATATATATATGTTATATTGACATATATATACAGAGATATGTGAACTAGCACCTGACTGTTTTACTCTGATACTTACGACTGGGGAACTTCAAAATTCTTTAGCTCCAGCTCCAAGGTGTATTACACAGCAAGGCACAAGACATGGTCTTCTCCAATCTAGAGACTTGCTCCCTTTCCCTTAAGTTCAAGGTCTGCCAGTTCTCATAAGAATTTTTTACTAAAGGCTGGCTGCTGAGGTACCCCAAGTTATTACCAGGTATTTTACTTCTGCAGGTAGCCCTGCAACCCTCCTGTTTTTTTCAGGACAAAATGAAGTAGAACAGGATCTCCAGCTTCCCTCACTCCCTTCCCCTTCTCTCTAAAATACAACATAAAATTTTGGGCTTGAGCCAGCCTGGCTGCCTTCGGATTCTCCCTCCTTCTGCTGTTATCTAGACCTGGGCAACAAGGCACAAGTAAATACCAAGTAAACTTGGAAGTCTTCCTGTTTCCAAATCCAGGAGAAGTCTGAGGCTAAGGTAATTCATAGTCTGCAGATACCTTGCCAACACCTTCAAGGCCAATCAAGAGCTTGTAAGCACCTCAACTCAGAGGGAAGAAGATGGCTGATTTAACTTGAACAGCCCCCAACATCCCTCCAGCTGAGCCATCAAAAACAAACATCTGCACACCAACGGCCTCTGTATGTGAATTAAATTTCACTCTCCGAGTAAAATGGAGAACATATATTTACCTCACTTAATGTTGTTATTTTTAGCAGCAACATGACTCATGTTGGAGTTAAGTTGTACAATAAGGGGTTTTAAATCTTACGGATGTAAAGTACAGTACTCACAGATAATCAATGAATTATTTTGGCATCCCTTTATAAAGTGATTCCTGAAGTTGTTAGCAGTCAAACTCAGCCAGCATGAGAAAGATGGCACAAATAATTTAAAAACTTTTATTAGAGGGTTTGGAACTGTTTCACAAGATGACACCACCAGAAAGACTCCATACCCCTCTCAAAGAAGAGTCCTACCTCATTTAGAACTGAACTGCCTGTAGCTTAAAATGCACCAGTTCTTTAAGTACACACAGAAATTCTGTACAGCAAAAAAAGCTACATCTAAAATTGACTCTAATTAGCTGAGCTGTAATTTGGCCATGAAGCCAAAGTTCACATTGTTATTGAGGAGACAGTGGGAGCAACTCACTGAGGAGGCAAAAGCATTAAATTTATTTCCAGTTCTGTCAGGACACACCACCTTTGTCTTTCATTTCTCAATCTGTTAAATGGAGATAATAATACTTATCCTTCTTTGTAAAGCTCTCCGAGATCTACAAAGTAAAAGCTCTGATTAAGCCTTATGTGTGTATAGTGGTGGTTATTATAGCGATACAGGAATGTTCATCTAAAAACAAAGATGTAGCTGTCTAAATGTCAATAACAATTCACAGTACGGGTGTTATTTTAATGGCGTAGGTAATCTCAGCTAAATGTTCAAATCTCTTCTACCAACAAAAGCACAGCACAGGGAAGAGTAGAAAATTTGGACAAATCTCTTCTGTGAAAGTCGACTGACCTGTAGAACAAGCCTAGCCAACTACTTTCAAACCAACGTGTTTGAATATACAGCAAATTTACTTAATCTGAAAGACCTCCTGTAGCTCACAGAGAATGTCCTCAGCTATGCATTAGCAAGCGTCCTCAGCCATGTACTTCCAAAGGAACGGGGCAGGTGGGCAGGAGGGTACAACAAAGAAATTGTCAAGTCTGATCATAATCATATGTCAAGATCAAGTCTGATCTGAATCATAACGAGAAAGGTGCTCTATTAAACTGATCACACTTTGATCATTAAAACTACAGAGCGCTTCCCCAACCCCCCCAAAATGGTAATTCTAAATTGCACACAAAACACCCTGAGACTATTTCAAACACTCCTCATCACCAGGTCTTCAGTGTAACATTTCCCTCAGCTTAACCCTTTTTATCCAATCCATATTCCCAAGAGACTCCTTACTACCCAAGTAATAACTGGCAACCAGTAATAATTCTACTGTGAATTTCTCAACAGAAGAGCCATGTATTTATCAGCTTGATATATCGTCTTTAAGATGCAATGTTGCTCAAAAAGCTCCCCGCAAGCTTTAATATGACCCTCAGGGGGCAACCACTCCACTTGCAGCTTACTGAATCAACATCTAGCCCAGTAAATCCTCACTTAGCAGGGCAGAAAGTCACACTATGTATAAGATGAGACTACAAAGGCAGAATAAAATATTTAATCAGATATCAATTTTAATCAAAGAATTAATAAAGAGCCCCACAAAATAATAAACACAGAAGACTGTTTAAAGGTGACAATGATATATTGTATTCCAGATACTCAGGTAGATGCAGATGAGTCAAGATCCCTGCTTGGCGACTAATGTGCTGAACAGTCTTTGAAAAGTGTTTCAAATTCTTGCCTCAATTTCCTTATCTTAAAAAACATATAAAGGAGTAGTCAGCTTTTTAAGCATTTATCTATTTTAAGACAGCAAACATTGTGTTAAATGATTGTGCTTAAATGTTTACTCCATGTTGAAAGCCTACTTTTCTGGGAGGCATCACTTATATTTATCACAAGGATATATCTGAACTTTAGATTTTCTGAAAGTAGAATACTTTAAGCAGGACTATTAAAAGTGAACTATCAGTAGGACAATAAACCATTATTTCGTTCTAAAAATGTCTGCACTATTAGTCTTTAATAAGAGGAAGAAATGCCAGTAGAGTTTGATTTGATATCAATTAAATTGGTGTAAACTCACACCAAATTTCAAGTGACACCACTTTTAACAGTGATCTCATATACCAGCCCTGCTGTATCATTAATTTCTGCAGATAGGCAGCTAGAAGAGTTGGGAGCTATGTAAATGTAACTCTATAATTTTCCACATCTGCATGTGTAAAATAGTTAGCACAGATGATGCATTTGCGTCTTATCGAAATATTTTTCTTACACAAGTATGCAAATGATAACTGCAGGTTTTTAACTGCAGAGAAGGAAAATAGGCTCTCCACAGTTTGTGCTGTAACAGCAAGGAAAAGTTTCGGTCAGACTGCCTTTAGATGAATGTCTCGCTCAGTCATGCCTACTCTCACTCTTTTCCAGGTTCAATTCACAAACCCCATTTCTTTATCTCATTGCAGTGGTTGTTTAGATACTCCTGATTTTCAATTTTAGGTGCTGATACTGAGATCATCTCATTACGGCACTTTTTATGGCAATATGTTCTGCACATTGACATTTGTTTCTCCTGATTTTCCCAGGTATGTCTGTTATTTAGTAGTTTGCTCAGTACAAATAATTCCAGTCCTTGCACTCTCCATAATTCTCAACATGGCCGTGTGGTTTTGTTTCATTTAACCGAAAGACAGGCCATGATGCTGGGCCATATGTCATCACTAGAAGGGCATGCTAGTTATAAACCTTTATCTTTTGGCAAAGCAGAAGATTGCTTTTTTTGTTTCTTATCTTCACAGCCTCATTGAAGTTTACTCCAGTTTGGTTTTTAACCCTCTTTTCCCAGTTATCTTTCCTGTTCAGCGTATAGCAAATACACACAACCGGTTGTGATTTTTCATTAAAAATATATGTTCAACCGTGTTGTTTTCCACTTACTCAATGCCTAAAGAATGCATAGAGTATTCTTGGATTTTCTTTTAATTTTATAATTTCACTGATATATGTTTTCAGTTACAGATATTTCTCCATGCAATAACACATATACCCTTTATGCAACACACATCCATGAATTTTGGATCATACAATGTGTAAGGTCCGTGGTGGCCCTTCTTGCTTGCCCCTCTCTGGCACGTGGGCCTGGGAAGAAAGGAAACTGTACTATGAGAAAAAAAGCAAGTAGTAGTTTAAAGCCACTCTAAACTTCCCAGTACATCCAAACCTCTTCACCTTATGTTTGTGAGTTTTTCTTTTCAGAAATATAACATGAATAGGGTAGAGAAATATCTTGTCCACTCTTCATGATCTATCCTGTTTTAGATATCTGATCTCAAGTAAAGGTCTTAAGTAAAAATATGTGTAAGAGACACCCTTTTCCTAAGTGTTACATTTTACTGAGGTCAACGCTATAAAAACATCTTATAGATTTGTCACCTTTACCTTTATATAAGAAGTAACCTGCCTCATGCTAGATAGAAGTTTATCCATGTTACTCAGCAAGAACTTTGCTAAACTCTTAAAGCTACAAAAGAATGCCAATAAGCAATTAGCTGAATGATTAATGATTTTAATACCTGTAATAAAGACATTGGATGGAATTTATAACTCCTCAGTGAAACTAATTATTCATCAGACTGTTTAAAAGGATACCTAGCCAATAACTGTCATATCACAACATTATTTTTTTAAAAAATACTATGAGAAAAAACCATAAGGATTGGTATTAAAAAAATTGGACAGAAACCACAATTAAACAAACAGATCCTGTGGGTTAATTGTGACTCTGGTTACTGGAAAATGAAATCTCTCTGTGAAGTAGCTTTGAGAAACTCAGATCTGTCTCTTTTTACTTAAGGGAACAGATGTGGCAAGAGCAGAGGGAACAAGATCCTGTTTATCTTCATGCAATTGCTTCAGCTTCCTGCATGAAGCAGCTTTAGAGATGAATTTCAGGAGATTGGACTGGTTTGGGTTTTTTTGGAAAGGAAGAAGGTGAAAGAATTTGACATCATCTTCAAAATCTTGCAGCTTCCCTTACAATTGATAACTGCAGACAGAGAGCTATGACCAGAGGTATGCTAGCTTCCACATTGATGGAAACATCTCTGGTGAGAGTCTCATAGACTACTGGCGAGGAGACACTTGGCGAAACTGAAGTTTCATTCTTAATGTTGATGATACAATTTCAAAGAACTGCAGGCTGACTTTTAAGCTTTCTACTTCATGTTTGAAACTAAACAGTTCTTAGATAGCTCTGGAAATAGGGGATTCTGGAAAGCAACAGGAAAAGGAGATTATATCACTGATGGTTGGGAAAAGACCAGGGAAGAAAGTTTAAACCTATGTGGCTTAAAGAACAATAGAAGAGCAAAGGGAAAGACATATAGGAATCTTTGACTTCACAGAAGTTTTGCAAAGACAATCTCTCTGTCCCGGGAAACAGGGCGTACAGTAATGGGATTGAATTGCTGCAAGAAAGACTTCAAATCTCCATCAGACTATATGTTTTATTAGAAATGAGTTTTGAGGAAAGAAGATGCACAAGATGATTTTCTAGTGAACTCTTTTTCAGCCAAAATAATTCAGTGAAGAGGACTCTAACATGATAGAAGATGAAAAAAGAACAAAGAGAAAGGAAAAGCCATAGAGGTGCTGATATTACAAGAAGTACATGCCTCAGTCTGAAGCATAAATTGCTGAAAATTAATTTTTAGTATTGTTTTATTCTATGACTGAAAGCAAAAGAATGACATAGGATATTCAAAACCAGAAAGCAACATTTTTCTTGAAGACATGGACATGGTTTCTACAAATGAGTGTTGCTATATCTCCACTCAATGTGGCAAAAGAAACTAAGAAAATATAGCAACCTAACTGAATGCTAAAGGAAGTGAGATAGTAGAAAAGACTGGAATGTTCTTGTTAAATAAGAAGTCTCCTGGTTCAAATGCTAGCTTTATGTGCACTCCTGCAGCATGAACGTGCCAGTGGACTGTTACTCACACAACAGTCTACCCCGCTGACAGAAAACGAAAGTGTTCCCAGTTGATGTGTATTTTGACAGAAGCATCCGTTTACATATGCCTAAATGTGCAGACTGGAGAACAACGCAGGTTTGCAAATAAATTAGATCTGCAATAAGATTACCTACGGATTTTTAATTCACAAATTTATCTGCAGTACATAGTGGATGGTGTGAAATACTATGCTTTTTGATGGAATCCAAGCTTGGGAGTGTCCATAAATAGAAAACAGATCTGAAAAAATGACAGATCACCTGATGTTAGAGAGTCACTACACACAGTGACTGGTGCAGTCTTAATACACCTTGAACATCCTTGAGGTATCTGCGAGATCCATGTCACCATATTACCTTTTGGCCATATAACAACCGAAGCCACAACAGAGTTCCTCAAAGTTTCTGCTCATAGTAACCCAGGCAACATGGAGCTGGTTCACAGCTGCAAATTAACTTCTTTATCCCATATGTGGTAATCAAAAAAAAACTTGTCTCACTGTCAATGTCTTTTTATAGGCAAAATGGGAGGAAGGTGTGGAGGAAGAAGAAAGTGATTCTTCCCATCTACAGCTGTTGTCCCCTTCCTTCTCATCTCCCCCACAGACAGCATGAGCTGACTCTCCGGCACGCCTGGAAGGGACCAGCTCTCTGTCATGGCTCTGCCAAACCACCTCACCCCTTCAAACTTCCACCTCTTCTTCTTCCCTTTCTGTAACAGAGAAATGTGCATTAACACAGCCACATGTCCAGTGGCATTTACACGTTGTTTTGAAATAAATACTATATAGTACTATGATTCATAAATAGAGAGAACATTTAGAAAATCAGCATTGTTGAAAAATAGAAGTAAAATCATAGCTAAAATCTAAGCTTTCCTTAGAAGGAAAACCAAGCACCTTACTTTTGACTAAAAATACCCATTGTTTATACCAATAAATAAACCATTCTTCACAGTATACTCACATATTATAGGGTCAGATGACTTTACCGTTACTGGAAATTCCAAGGTTGCAAAGACCAAGGCCCTGACTCCTTAGGTGTGAGTACATTTGGATATCTCAGCCGAGGATGTGCCATCATTAATACAACTCATTGCAGTTTTGGTTTCGGTTCTTGTCTCCTGATGGTACTGATATAAAATAATACTAAAGCTGCAAACATAGCTCATCTCCTTGTATTTCAGATTGTTTCAGTGTTCATGGTAGGATATTCCCACAATCGTTATTCATACACTGTTGTTTTCTGGATGGAGCTTACAGAGTTTCTAAAAGCTTCTGTATATTCTCACTTAGCTAATCTTCTGAAGTATATCTTTATGAAATATATGTATATGACATATGAGAAAAGCAGCAACTAGTTCTTGGATATTTTGTTCATATATCAAAGAGTGCTACAGGCGTGCACTAGGGAATATATTGTCAAAGAAACCATGGAATTTTACCTTTTCATCTCCCATTTTCTCTAAGGTGTATTTGCTTATTACAACAGTATCAAAGTGTCTTCTACGTCAATGCTGAAATAAATATATTACCACTGAAAGTCATGAAGGAAATTTAGAAATTCAGAATCTACATCATAAACATTACAAACTCTAACTTTACAGACTGGGAGTCTCCTCTTTGCTTGCAGAAAATGTTGTTCACCTAATAACAGTGGAATTCATGTCCTTAAAATATTAAGGGTGTTAATTCTTTGAAAATTTACCTCTTATAGTTCAATCAAGTGTCTTCTAAAATTTTGTTCCCTGGAAGTTTTTCAGTAGCAACCGTACTCTCACAAACGGAAGTTTAAAAAAAAAATTAAAAATTGAACTACTTTGCTCCAATCTTCAAGCTATTAAAAAGCATATTATCTTTTCTTGCTCACCTGAGTTGGACAAGGCTGAAAACAAAAATATCAAAGCAACAATAGTTATTAAGTAGAAACTCTGGTTTGTGTGTTATCTTAATCTGCTTCTCAATTCACTCTAAGGCATTCAAAGCATACAGCCTTTGAAGTAGCCTGCCTATACTCTCTAGTTTTCTCTGCAAAGTACAGCATATGTCAGGTTCAGACAAAATACCAAAAATGACTGTATATTTTATTAAAAGCCTATTTTTTCCTCTCTCTCTTTTTAACAAAAGTCTAATTTAGTTGTTGTTCCCTTAGGTACAAAGTACACAGTTCATAATTCATTTGATATAAAATGTCAGTTTAGATTTTTGCACTTCTTTGATAAATGAGAAAAAACATGTACATTTCAATTTCCTTCCACGAGGTTTTACTAGCAGAAGCCCCCCTCCCATTGTGCTGCTCAAAGACCTTTGTGTTAAATTAAACATCAAGATTCAGAAACTGTAGGGAATGATATTTCCAAGACACACAGTACAAATATATGAGACTGGGAAAAAAGGTAATGATTTTTCCTACCAGTAAAGTGATCTCTCCCAAAGAGCATCTTTGATCCTTGAATTAGTTCTCAGTTATAATTTAATATATCAAAACTGTCAGCAGCTTTCCTTACACTTAGACATAAAGTGATATAGTCAGCTCCACAAAGAGCAAAATACAACATTCAGGGGCTTGCTCCTCTCCCAACATGCGCTTGTGACTCTAAAGTCCATCAATATTAATAGGGAAAATCTGTGTACATCAAAGGAGACTGCAGAGAATTAATTTAATTGTATCTGTCATCACGAACAGTATGGAGTGTTTTTTCCTATATAACCAAATTCTGCCATTGATCAACATGCAAAACTCTCAGGGGGGTAATCTGCACAATGGCAAAGAGCAGAATAAAAAATTTAGTTCTGGAAATAAAACTATTATAATTAGGAGAATAACAACAAAACAGTGTATATTATTCTCTTATGTAACACACGAGGCTGAGGCCGACAAATCTGAACTATCACATTTACAGAGTAAACAAGAATTCTTATCACTTCTCAAAATTGCCCACTGCAATGCTATGGCTGTCACTTCAGGTTACAGTCTATTTCAACAGCTGCAGTATCAATAAATTAAGCTGTATTAGAAAATAGCAACAGAATCACATTCTGATGCCCATGCTGAGTACCAGCACTGATGAACAACATATGTTCAGAACTCAGTACCTGCTCGTCTTGCCCCCTTTGCTGCTGACATGTACACTGCTTCACCCTGACCAGAGAAGTGTCTTTAGCCCTGAGTTACAACAGTACCTTCTCCCCCAGTAAATACTAATTGTATTTTTTTCCTCTCACAGTTGTAGAGTTTCACCAGGGCAGTATTCTGCTTTCTTTGCTTATGAAGTCAGAGGTTAGTATGCTGCTCGGCGAGTGGGAGATGGGAATGTTAGTCACTTTAGGATGAATAATCCACATCTCCTTTTTTCAGCCAGAGCTCTAACAGAGATAAGCTACAATAGAATATGAAAGGTGACACCTCTGTTCCACCTAACTGTGGCGAAAATCCCTAACTATTTTTATGGTTTGGTCCCCTACTAAAAATAGCATTTCAATTGACAGAAATATGATCCAGGTGTTATCCACTGAAGCAAAATATTTAATATTTAAGGTGAATAAAAAGCAATTCAGACAAGCCTATTCAAACATGGAAATAATCCATGCAAAATATATAGTTGATTTATCTGATGAATAGGGTAAAAGGATTACAACCTTTTATACCTGACCCATCCACATAAGAATGTTCACACAGCATTAAGTAGCGACTCATCAGTTAATGTCCTGTTCTAGATACTTTTAACAAATAAACCATTTATACGAATTAACTCTTGGCTTCATTTCCTCACATAATGCTGAAGAACACATAAATCCACTGAAACCGGTGGAAGTGTGTCAATATACAACAATGAATGATCTGTTCCCAAGTATTTTTACTCAAAAGACCTTGGCTACTGTCTTCCTGTTAAAAATTGGGTAGCCTAATTGATTTAAAGTCTTAGTAACACCATCACGTTTTATTCAAACCCACGCCAGGCTGCTGTGTTTTGCCTTATATGCCACAAGACATGTCACAGCATTTACTCCAGTCTGCACATACAATTCACTATATATTGAGGTAAAGGAAATACCTTGACAATACTTACTCTACACAATACAGATTTTCTTCAACCTTTTGACAAAGTAAAGAGCCAGGAAAAACTTCCTCCTCTTTGTTCGTTTTTAAAACATAGACTGAAAATATTCATCACAGAAAATTTACCGCTGCTTAATTCAGATTACAACCATCAGGAACATCCTGTTGAATTTTTTGGACAGCGCTATCAATTTCTTACGAAAAAAACCCTCAAACAGGCTTCTTAGTATGTAAGACCGCTCACAACTTCAGTGGAAGGAAAAATAGAGAAAAGAGAAGTAGTCTTTCTTTATATAATGCCATCTCTTCACTCGTCCAATTTCTTTTCTCTCTACATTTTCTATTAGAGCTGTTTAGATAATCTAAAATCACTTAACCTGAATTCATGTATTTTCTACTTACACAGTGGCCGCATTCAAGTATGGTGACACCTTTCATGGAGAGGCAATCCCCCAGTTTAAGCTGGGGAACAAATAGAGAGGCTGAAAAATTTTCTGACATGTATATTAAACTTTTCAGCACAAGGATGAATATCAAAATCTCTTTTACTTTCCCTTTTTAACAAATACCTGTCTTTCTGTCGATCTGTAAAATGGGAATAACAATCCTCAGTCACTTTAGAAGCCAACTAGAAAGCTGAATTAGTAAATATTTGTAAAAATCATAGAATTAAATATGCCAGTATACAAATAGTAAATATAATTCAATAGTGGATGTATCCCACTGTCACATGAAATACATGAATTCCCTTTCTTTCTTATTTTACTAACCTGGAATCAATCTAAGCACATATTATATTTTTGTCAGAAGAATAAATAAGACCTGCATACAGATCCAAAGGAAAAAGACAAATCCAGCATGTATGCATGAACATGTATATATTAATATATAATATACATATTTGTGTGCGTGCATGTGCATGCAGACACAAAAATAAACATTCAGAAAGAAAAGTACAATGAGGAAAACCCACCAAATATCAGGAATCACTGGACTATAGATTCTTACAGTTGCCTTTGTTGTAAGAAAGAGGGTAGCATACAACAACACTGGATTATAGGGACACCAGAGGAGACATGGTGACTCTAATGCCTGATTCTTACTCAGCTTCCCTTTTCTCTCCCTTTCTGTCCTTATAGAGAAGCTTATTTCTCCTTAGGTATTCAGTCAATTAGCTCAAAAACAACTGCATAGATGTTACATGGTAAGGAGCACTATACTTGGAAAAAGTAGGGAAAAGTCAAACTTAAAACACCACCAGAACACCAGAATTTAACTATACGGAGGGAAAAAAAATTAATTCTGCAAAGTGTTTTAAAAATTCAGATGCAAAGTTTAAGATTTGTTTAAATTCCATTTTGGGTCTACTTCCAAATACCCAGAAAACTCCCAAATAGGAGTTAATAGGAGTTATTTTTAACCAGAAAAAAAAAAACCCATAAAATATTTTTATGACTATGATGTTTAAGAAAGATCATCTCTGGTTTTGTCCGCAGCTAAAGAGAGGAAAAGAACAGTGATTTGATTCCCTCTACATTTCACCCTCAGCCAGATCTTAAGAGATCCTTAGTTTTTCCCCCCTTATGCTGTTTGTTGTGGTTTTTTTCTTTAAGAACGGAAAACATGATAAATACATAACAGGGTGACAGAACTTTGCTGAAAGCTTACACACTTCATTGCAAATGGAGGAACTTCAAAGTTTCCTCAACTGTGCAAAGTAGCTCATTTTACTCAAGTGCTTTACAATCAGCATGCTAACTGCCATAATTTAGATGCTTCAATTGAAGAAAATACAGAATGAAATGACAAAGAAATAAACAACCTCAAAACCCCAAAACCAACCCATAGACATTTGCCTTTGCTGACAGTTAATGAAAATGTCATTTTATTCTGGAAACTAGAGGAGCAGTAGTTGTCAAAAATAAATATAATAAAGTGATCTTTTCAGAAAAGTGGTGTAAATCATAGTAGCAAAGTAACATAAAAATTGATCCAATTCCTGATACTGGTATATATCTGGAAAATTGTTCAAAAGACAAAATTCATGGTGTGACTTTTCAAATGTCTTCTGTATGTTTTCACTAGGAATTTCAATGTTGGTTTTTTTGTAGAATTCCTTCAACAGGAACACCTAATTTATCTCGTAAAGAATATTGACTTTAATTAGAGTACTGAACAGTCTAGTTCAGATTTAGACAGAATGACAAAAACCCAACAACAACCCAACCATGAATAGGCTTAAAATGATATAAAAATTGCATACTTCATCTAAATTGTGTACTTTTTTATGTACAATTGAAATGGATAAGAAATAGATTTATACGATGATAGATAATAGTTTTAAATAATAATTTTTGCTAAATTCCACAGCTGCAGATTTTCACCATTTTTATATATTCTTCAATTTTTCAAAAGTACAGTCAAGCTGTAGATTCCCAGCATGAAATCTGCTCTACCGTAGATTTCTTCCAAGAGATCTTAAGTACTTGGCTTAAGTACTTAAGCTTGGACCTTATGCTAAGGCTAACGTTTTGGAAAGACCTGGAGTGAGACCTCTACAATGAGGTTAATTGCCTGCTTATACATGATCAATTGGCTATTTGAAGCTGTTGCACAGTTCTCCCTTTCTCATCTGGCACTTCCCAAGCAAGCAAAAACATCCATGTTCTTCTAGGCAACTGAAATTGTAGGTTTGGTCTTCTTGCCCTCACTGTTTCATGCAGCTGCAGAAGACAGAAAGCAGCCTAAGAGCTGACAAATATAGGTGTTCCTATGTCTGGAGCATGGAAACAGCATAGCTGTAACTATAGATATCTGTCTAGCCCCAAAAGGACAGAAGGGACATTCAAAGGGAAGGAGGCAATCAGAAGAAAAAAAGACATAGGTGGAGTGTTGTTGCCTTCTGGCACTCTCCACTTTTATGAGTAGGGACTTACACTAAGGTTCAATTTAAAGCAACCTTGATGCAGTCATTTATGATGTGTGGAGCCTCAGCTGGCTGCAATTTAGGAAAGTGATCAGTGAAGCAGGCACCTCTATGCCTCCTATTGCCAGAGTCTGAAGATACAACCTCACAGGGATGAGACTTACTTCTCTCTTCTCTTGCCATCCAACCAAGAATAGAAACAGTATGAGCTCACTGAAAGATGTTCTGAACAGATTGAGAGATGGGAATGAAAGAAGAAAGTAGAACTAATGAAAATGACAAGCAGTTCAATACTGCCCAGGTTAGAAAAGAATTATTGTTTCATTAGAACAACTCCCAGTTTTCCACACAAGCCCTTTTGCAATCCCACTCTTATACGCCCATGAAATAATCTTTCTGGACAAAAGGAACTGGAACAGACAATTTACACAGTTTACCAGAGACATTGTTTAATTATCTAGGTCATTGATGAGAGATACAGGAGACCTCTTCCCCCCTCCCTATTCTATCCTGCTCTCTCCTGAAACTTCCTCACCCCTGTCGACTTGTACGCATCAATTTTGTTTAAAAGATTTCCCTTCTTCCTCAAAATTGGAGATTAAATTATTCTGAAGTTATAGGGATATAATGGAAATGTTTGAGAATTTGGAATTTTTTTAATATATTTTTCTACAATGAATAAAATAGAATGATGCCAGAATCATGATGCCAGTTTTCTTTTTCTAAACCACCTTTCATTTATATTTTTCCCATTTTTAAATTATGTTTTTACTACTCTAACTTTACATGAAGTGACATAAGAGAATACAAGTGAAGAAAAATAAAAAAAATCAGAAGATATAGAACAAAAAGAATCCTGTTTGATTTTAGTTTTGGTTTACAGAAAAGAAAAAAAGACATAGAAAAAGAAAGAATAGAAAGAAGGAGACACATGAGAAAAACAACTAATGTCTCATAAATACCTGGAATTTGAAGTAAAGGAAATTATCTCAAAACAATTTTTATGGTGTGACTCGATGTGATACTGAGCATTACGGAAAAACAAACCTGTCTCACAGGGAAAATTCTAGCATATTCAGATTTGTTTTTTCTTCCTAAATAATTCTGGCCTAACAGCATCATTTAGCTTTGTTTACTGAATGTTCATTCATCTAAGGAGGCCTGTTGGCTTCCATGATCAACTTGCATGAGCAAATGCTTTCAGATGTGAATATAAGTTGTATGATGTGGTTCTTATTTGTTTGCATAATTAGACCAACAATCCTATGATGCGGTTCAATATCCAGTCTCAGAGGTGTTGCTACCTAAACTAACAGTGGCTGAAATCCTCTGGCTGCAGGATACCATTCTCTGTAGATGTTGAATAAACATCAACAGCTACAAATATGTAGGCTCATTTTTTGCTCCTGAGAACTAGCCCAAGTTTGTAGGCAGAGACACGCAGCATCCCGAACATAACAAAGGACCAGCAAAGAGTAGGTGCTTAAGAAACCAAGACAATATCTGACATCTTTCACAGCTAGACATTCTTATGTTGTGCAAATCAGACAGAGCATATAAATGATCAACATACTCCATAAATTATGTCAGAGATTAAAGAGACACTTCACTGCTTAGGAAAATAGGGTTTTTTTTCAGATTATCTTCTGGTTTATGTATTACATAGGGAATATATATGAATTCTTTGAGGCTCTTTTCTACAGATAAATCAGTACCAAGTAAACGGTTTGTAATCTCCAACACAAGTAACTACACAGAGACAAGTCTACAATGTGATACAGAATTACCATCCACAGCAAGTTTCATACCTCTTGTCATTACTTAGGAACCTAGTCCTTTTCTGTGCTTTGGAGGTGATGATTGAGCCTCCACCTACCTTTTTCCCATCTGATCAGCAGCCTGTCTCTCTCTGTTATCTCTCTTCACACCTATTTTCCCAACATAATTTATCTTTTTCCTTCCTGCATACAGGACTTCACATTCCTGTCCATGCTAGGGCTTTTGTGGTCAAAGGCAGGGAACAAATGGATTTAACTAGAGTATAAGCTATTACCACTAGTGACTGCAACTTTTCTGTTGGCTTACCATCACTTATTACAAAGCCATCCTAAATTAATTGGGTCTTCTATGTGCCACTACATAAGAAATAGCACTCATTAAGAAGAAAAATATATAACCAAGGACTCTGTATAGAAGACTTTCTCCCAGATTTTTGCAGTTTTACATCCACCGTATCGTTTCAATTCATTTGCCTAATTAAATTAATTCTAAACCAATTTATTCTCCAGATCTTTTACTGGCTGGCATCCTCAAATTAATGTGAAGCACTGACTGGTATATTATTTTTTACAACTTCTACCAAAGTAGCTTAAGACAAGATAAATAGAACAAATTCATTCTTTTTGGAAAAAATATAAAACTCAAAAAAATTTACTTCTACCTCTGTGGTATGAAATTTGTCACTAATCATTTTAAACTATGCCCTTTTATGCTTCTTCCATCTCTTTTAGCTTTCTATGCAGTTCTTTGATGTAACAAAGACAGTTTCAGACAAGATTTCAGTTCATCTGGAAAAAAAAGCTTTAAGTCTTGAGGCAAAAAGCAGTGTATTTAAAATTTATATACTCCATAATGCCTTTGTTCTGAACTTGAACATTCTGAAAAACTTCTCCGCTTTCTTTTGCTTTCTGACTGAAGATCATTTGTTCTCATGGTTTCAGCTTCTTATTATGCAACAGTGACTTTAACTGGTGGTTCCAGCATTTAAGTACATGCACAGTCATGGCTGACCCTTTCTGATCAATTGCCAATCCATACAGGTTTGACTGATAAAAGAGCCAATTAGATTTAAGCAAATTAAGGGACATCACCAATGTCAACCACTTATTAAACTGAATGCTGAATTCCATGCATACAAAACACTAATGCACCAAGTCCCATTAAGAGTTGAAATCCTAACCCCATTAGTAACTCCAGACCACTACAGGGTAAGGGTCAACAGAAAGTTTCGTATTTATGGATTAACATTTGGATTCAGTTTTTATTTTTTTAATCTTTCCAAGAACTCTTGAACCTGCACTGCAATTTTAGTCAAGAGCTTAAATAAAATATATTCTTTATTTCTAAGATAGTTTTTTAAACGTTGACTTTAAGCATGGCAAATCAGCTTGATGAGAAATTAGGATATATTCAATCAGGTAACACTAAAGGCTTGGTCTGCTTTATATTATGTGCAAGACATTTTAAACAAAAAAGGAAACAAGAGAAATGCATGTTGGAAAAAAAAATGTATCATAATTGAAAAATAGTGCTCTGCTGTAACTTCAAAATGGAATTCTCCTTTGTCCTCTATCACGCTCCCTGTTATACAGTCTTCCATCAAGCTCCATGAAGTACTCCCCACAATGCTAATTTTTGAAACAGCTTGTTTTGTTATCCTCGAAAAGAAAATGCTACATTTTAACACTCATTTAAAGGCTGTGATTTTGTACATAATGAAACCTCTTTCACTCTAGGATCATACAAAAGTTCTGCCAAAGTGAAATCTCAGCCACTGAAGTAAAAAATAAAATTCTTTCTGAATTTAGTAGAATCTAGATTTCATTTAATGATTTAGAAAGTGTTTGTAAGTGAAGAAACTGACTCCCACTGTAAAATTACCATTATACTCATAATTTAGCATACAATGGAATTGTATGGCATTTAAAGAGTCATTATAATAAACATCATAGTAAACATAGACTGAACTAGATATATGTATGTGTCTGTATGTGTATACACTTAGAATGAAAATATAGTACGTGTGAGAGTACTTCTCTCATATGCACTGCTTCATTTATTATTCATTTCACTACAGATCACAGTCCAGTGGACAATAGTACAGAAGATATCTTTAATAACTCTCACTGCTAATTTAATTCTACTTAAACACACATATCCTAGTGAATGCCACATGCTTTTCAGCATGATTTTATGTGTAAATCAGGGTAATATGTTTTCAGATCATTAACTAAAAGGAAGCATGAACTAAAACCTATTTAATCAATGAGGTATTGCTTTTAAACTACCACAAGGTCATAAAAAAGATAATTTCAAAGCTATAAGTTTTCTAATTGTAATCAACAACAATCTAATAATGAAAGAAAGTGTATCTTAATGGCTGTCATAAACTTGTGCACATCCTTGCCTATCTTTATAGATCTTTTCCCTTCTTATTTGGGAAAATTTTCACTACCAAATTTTGGTATTTCTACATGCAAAATTGGAGTCTGACACTGAAATTAGAAACATCAGCATCTTACTTCTCAGTCTTCAGTGAGCAGTAAAACTGAGTTGTTGGTTTATTATTACATGACAATGTATATTTGTTAATATTATGTATAATTTGGCAATCAGATTGGAAAAGTATAAAATGTCCTGGGAATTTACCTTTTCCTTCTTGCTCAGTAATGTCATACAAACTCTGCAGTATATTTATTCACTTTTCAGAAGTATTTCTGTTGGTTTGGCCCCAAAACCAGTTCCATCTGTTTGTAAGTAATCTGTTCCAAGTGTAATTGTATTTTTGAGCTGTAAGTTTTACGGTATTTTGTTTTGGTTTGTTTTTTTTTTTGGTTGTGTCTTTTGGGGTTTTTTGCGTCGATTGTGTTTTGGTTTTTTTTTTAACTTTCAAAGGATAAGTGTGTCACTACACTATTCCTGCTCATGAGCTACACCTACACATCTCAACGTCAAGTTTTGTTGGGGTTTCATTTTAGAATTAAAAATTGCCTTAAATTCAATGTTTACACTGGCATTTAGTCAACAAAAGCTAATTCACTAGGATGTCCATGAAAAGAGAATGTAAAAGGAACACATATATATCAGGTGGAAATTTAAGTTTTCATTTAAAAAACAAACCAACCAACACCCAAACATATACAACGTTTAGGGAGTATTTGCTCAATTCTCTAATTTCAAATTTTTAAGAGCCTCATTCACTGTAAACCAGCACATGAAAATTGGCTTTCTTACAGCTAGGCCAGTTTGCGGATACTGGCTAAATATATTACCAATGTTTTATCTTGCTATTATTAAGCAAGTTATCTAAGTCTATTCAGTAAGTGCTCTTTGTCAGCACTTAACTTTTATTCTAAAACAGATTACAAAATGCAGGTAAATCTCTCTATATTCTTAGATTAGATTAGCTGTCCATGATAGAGTATATACACTATACTCCATCACAGAATACCACTATACACAGAAAAAAAATGAAGTATTTTATGCACTTCTCACCTACATAATATGTTATCCATACAACTACCTGTTTTCATTCTCTAGTTCTTAAATTGAGCAATGTGACAAATTAGACGCTGAAAAGAACAATTTTGTTAGTAAGAACTACTAATGCAAACACATTCTTCTGAACTTCCAGTCCTCAGTTGCAATAATAAATAACATTTTGTTTAACACGGTATTTGTGTAATTGTTACATGCACAGAAAAAGCACTTTTTCATACTTACCTCCTGGAGGCATGACTAGTGTTATAGCATCACTTATCAAACTGCCCTGACTGTTGGAAGCATTCACTTGTACTGTGTAGTTAGAAAATGGAATCAGTCCTTTAACGGGTACCCATACATTGGATTCGTTGCTGCTGCGTAACATCCGAGTATCATTTACAATAGAATAATTAGCATTAGCTGTTTTGAAAAAAGGAGAGAGAGGGAGAAGAACAAATGTTAGAACTTGCATCTGCTACAATTTGCTGTCTTTGTGAACCAAGTCTTATTTCTACTCAAATGAAAAGCTGCCACTGGTACAAATAACACCAAAGATGGGCTATTTGGAAAAAAAGGTATTATTCACCACCTTACCCTCTTGCTAACAGCAAAGTTGCACTTGTAAAACTTGGAAAATAAATGCATCAAACGTAGTTGCAAAGCTGACTGCCATATACTGCAAACAGAAGCCAGTTCTCAGAAATTACTCATGTTCCAGTTGCGTGATAACTGCATATTCAAAACATTAATGTTAATTTTTATGGCTATGAAAAAATGGTGAAACTTCTGGAATTCACTAGAAAAACACTTAACTTAGGAGTTTATAAGCTAAATCCATTGCATACATGAGTTATATGCAGTAAGAAATACATGTTTTCCAGCATGGTCTGCAGTCCTTACAAAGATAATACAATTATTCAGTCTATCAGTTGAAATCACCAGAGGACACCACAGCAACCTACATTTCCTTTACAACCCTTTTAAGATCTCAAACTTAAGATAAGACAATATTCTACCCTACAAAAAAACCAAAATAAATGTTTCCAAAATACCTGATGAGTAAGACTGGAAAATAAAAAAAAAAAATGTGTCCAGTAACAATATTTGTTTTACTCAATGAAGTTTTCACTCACATATCTGAGAACAAAGCTGAGCTCATTTAAAGATTATCCAATATTTTGAACATATAAAGTGCTATATAAATGATTAATATTATTAGTACTCTCCAACATTCCATGGAGCACTCTCACATTGATGTTGATGGAAATTCTGCATTACAAACAACAGCAGAATCACACAAATCTGAGACCACAGGTACAAGAATGACATTAAACAGAATATAACTATTAAAAATATCTAAAATTAATTAAGGCATTGTCACAGGCAGAGGACTGAATATTCACATCTGAGTCTTCTACAAAATCTAAATAAGAATTTAACAAAAAACTAGAAACTCTCTCAATTACTTTTTTAAGTGATACTCATTGAGTTGACTCCTTTTTCTGCAAGTTTCAAATGAACTGTTAAAACGGAAATATTATCAAATCTCAAACATTTTTTCAAATATTCCATATTTCTATGACATGCACTAACGTGCATATGAACATTTCAGTCATGCCCACATTCCATTTTACCATGAATGAATGATCGGGACTTTCCTCTAATTTTGGGATTCCTATGAACAATCTGTGATTTACTTATGGTACAAATCGAAGCCATTCCATTATTTTGATGTTCACAGAGCTGCACAAAGGGTGTTTTCAGTTACCCTGCCTGGTAACATACGTTAAACTTACTTTCTGAGGGTTTTTTTTTGGAGGGGGGGAGAGTTTTATGAAACTCTTTATAAATCTGTCTTGTAATCTAGTGCCTCATTGCTCAAATTCTACCTGGATTACACCATGCCATAGCACCAGACTGCCCGAACAGACTACAGTAATGTTAATGTAGAATAATTTTGTGAAACCTAATGGATTTCTTTTGGATTTCACTGAATTTTAATTAGCCTGAGAGACCCCATTTTATAAACAGCAATGGAGGCAAACTTCTTATCATGCAAGAAAACAACCACATTTTACTCATTCCACATATCGACATAACAATTCTGCAGAAGAAAATAATTTTGTCTGAGATTACTCTGTACCAGACTACTAAACCAGCACTAGAAAAATACATCTGCATTACTTGTTCTCAGCTCTTAAATTTTATATCAAACCCTCCTTCTGCATCTTTGTGAAACTGTCCTTGTGTGTGATTTGGGAGCAGATAAAATCCAACAAAGGACATTTCTGCCATTATATCAGGTTTTTTGTGCACCAACAAGCAGTCTGTGACTTAATATTTGCAATGCCCACTCAACAACACAAGACTGTCATATGCACCTATTGCTTTACGAACAATAATAAAGCCATTAGAAACAGCCAACTGACATACACATTTTTAAGGTCCTAGTGGTGAAACACTTAAGGTCTCAGCTGGCTGTGAATAAAAGATGCATTTTTTCAAATACTTAAACTACAATGTGTAGGAAAATTTAAAAATCCAATGTTGACAGATCAAGTTACATAGGATAGATTCAAACCTCAGTAATAAAAGTAGGCTCCCTAACAGCAATTTATGTGACCAAATAATGAGAAAATTCAACTTTTTCTATCTACACTACAGTATGAATATGTTAATATTTTTGTTCTCATACACTGGAGCCCAGAATGAATGCATGTACTTCCTCTGCTGATATTTTCATTCCACTATTAATCTTTCTTCCAATGGCTAACTATACTATATTGTTAAAAACACGGTTTCAAGTAACAGAAAAGGAATTAAAAGGATAACACTCTATTCCAAGTTGCCTGGATAACAACATTAATATACAGTAATTATACAATTAGTTGTAACATTAAATTCTAGTTATAGCAGAGTGATTACTCGGCAATTATAAGAAGTATATAATTACTCAATAATTAGGAGAAGTATGTAATTACACAACCATTTTATTCAGCTCAAAAATGAACTTGCAAATTTACAATGAGTTAGACAACACAGCAGTTCAAAATTTTTTCATTGCTTCTAATAAAAAGCTGAGGAGCACTTGCGAGTTTCCTAACCTGGAATTTACACAGGCAAAAGTTGTTTAATCCCAGCTGCCAGCCAAAAAACTTTCTGCTATGGGCAAATAAAATATTAGAACATTTTTAAAATGCAAGTCTTGTTGGGGATGACTTGCAATATGCATCTTTGCCACTTCTCACTGCTTAAACTTTGCTTTCAGTGGGCTGGAAAATGCAGACACATAGGTTCAGCCTGACAGAAAGCGATACAGTGATAACCCTGTCATATCGCTCTGTGCCATTCCTGCCTAGACTGCTTCAGTGTGGACCCTATTTGTGAGTATAAGTGGATGACACCTCTCTTTTTCCATTTTTCATGTGTATTTTTCTCTCAATCCTGCTCACAGGTCCTCCTGTAGCCTACCAGCAACTCTGCCACAGACTTAAACAGCAGCTGCCTCAGACACTGGTAAAGCCCTAAGAAACATTGTTTTACTTCAGAAAAGTGGTTTCTACCAGAATACCTCTTCATTCCTGCAGATTTCTGCCTTGTAACTCCTGCCATGAACACTCACTAGCATTCCAACAAGCAAGATTCCCTCAAGAGACAGCTAACACGAATAACCTAACTAAGGAAGCAGAACACAAACTCCTACAACTGGCTCACCATGTCCTTCAACACTTAGACATGCAAGCACCCTTACCAACAGACAAATTCAGGTGGAAGGGGGTTTAGAGCCACCATCTTCTATAAGCTTTCAAAAGAGACTAAACCCTCTACAGACATGAAAGTCTTCCCCATGCTCCTTATTCTTCCCATATTTTCGCATTGTGATTTTTTTTTGTCTGTTTTACTAGCCTTCCTGCTCATAAGGCTCTCCGTATTTCCCTCAATATTTCTGTGTGACTTCTTTGGCTAAGCCTGGGATTTAAGAAAAAGCTGTGCTGTTTTCAGTTTATTCCCAGTTTATAGCAGATCAAAGTATCTCCGCTTTTCAGGAAAATATTATCTAAATGAAGAAATTAAGGCTAAAGAGTATGTACGTACAAACTTAAAAACTACGTATACCTAAAATTAAGTCAAGTAATAAAACATGTTTACCTTAAAAAGATACACAGATATATATTCCATTCAAAATCATTGATCAAAAGTGCTAAGCTTCACATAGCATTCTAGCTGGTGAGTATTTGTGTTTGAAGGTTCACTGTGGTTTTGGGTGGACACTTTGAGGGGGGCTCCCAAGCAGACATGCATTCCTGTTACTGAGTACCCCTGTAAATAGGTGATTAAAGCTCCTGTGGGCTGGTGGTGTGTAAATTACTGCTGTCCTGGGTCCATCATCCTATGGGGTTCACTAGACTGAAATAACATAAATGGGTATCCTTTTCCATTCTTGTTATAATCATTGTCACAAGAATTTTAATGCCTCATATATTCCGTAATTTTTTTTCTGTGTGCTGTACTGCTCTGACCTTTTCAATATTCTGTAATTTGACTGGCTGGCCATTTCAAGTTCTCTCCTTTTTACAGCCTTATTAACTTGTGGGGAAGAGGTGAAATGGACAGCCAATCAGAATACATAATATTGCAAAGGTCACAGTAGTACAGTATAGTATCAGCAGACACAGAATACTGTATATTAGTCATTAGCGTCCTGATATCTTATTCATGTGACAAAGGTTGTAAGGAGCACAGGAAATGGTGCAACATGAAACCATTCTTATGGCAAAAACTGTATTATTTCTTTTTTCCATTGCAAACTAAATGCATTCATCTTGCATTTTAAAACTGCTTTTTTCCCAGAATTTGCCTCATTTAACGGTACTTTTCTCATATGGATGAAACATTTTTAAAGAAAAAGATAAGAAACTGAGACCTTTTTTTCTATGTATCAAACAGTAAAAGCTCACATTTCATGTGTGGGCAATCTTTTTGAAATTACCAAATACTTTTATTACTACCATTGCATTTCTGATTATTGAATTTAGCCATTCTAATGTGTCAGTATCACAAACAAGCTGACACAACTATGCTGCTGAGTTTAGGAAGCCAGGAGGCTGTGCTAATGAAAAATATTTCTGGGCACTCACATGCTTTTCTTTCCCTAATCATCAAGAGCTAGGTGTCATTATACAGAAGATACTGGTCAAAAATCACCTTCCTAATAATTTTCTGTTGCTATTTTTACAGGACTTCAACAATGGAGCTGCCTTTGTAAAACAGACTATTTCTACCTCTTCCTATTTGTGGTGTTGCAGAAACCGGCTGACTTCACATCTTACCCCCAGATTTGTCTGAACTTAAGTGATATTAAAGGACCATCTTCTGTGAAACGCAGAGAGATTTCCATGTAAAAAGTACTTAAGCCTGAAACACTCAAATCTTATAATCACAAATGTTTAATGAGCTAATATTTTCTTTCAAGATAATGCGAGGTTTTAATCACAAAAGTACACTATATATTATATTCTACTACATGGAAAAAGGTATTTTTGGGCTAGTTTAAGGCTTTGTGTCATGATCTGAAATATTATCACCAATCTATATACTGTTTCCATTATGTATATACAGGTCCTGATAACCCCTTTTCCATTAGAGAGCATGTTGCTTCACAATATTCAAACAGATAGAAGCAGAACTATCCCCAGTGCAGAAAACTACTCAAAGAATAAAGGTAGCAAAAATCCAGTTCATATGAGGATCTAAAGAATTATACAAAGATTACTTAGTTAACTGTCACAAAAACTTACAGTTATTTCTGTGCCTGCTTTATATGTGTGTGAGCATACAGAGGTTAAGCATTTCATCTTAGGCCACAGAAAAAGTTAACGTAAGAATAGCACAACAGAAATTAAATGAGAACTCACTTGTTCCCCACTTTCCCCATCCTTCCATTTGTCTCATCCTCACTGAGCATCAATTTCTGTCCCTGTCCTGGTTCCTGGCTCTCTGGCACCAAGCCATTCTGGGGGAAATTCTGTGAATATGAACACTTCCTCTTCAGTAAGCTCATTCTTTTGTCCATTAGGTTTGCCTATTCTTCAGCCTCATTAACTTCCACACAAGCTACTTCTTTCCTCCCAGCTATGATTTTTCTTCTCTCCTTCTGTCCTTTTCACACCGTTTCTAGTGCAATATTCAGAATAAAAACCATAACTTTCCATTCATTCGATTATGTCAATAAAATACAACTAAAATCTCTCCCCAACATTACTGGTGATTCTTTTGCTAAGAAATGTAATAATGAACTTTTTTCCAATTGTCATCCCAATTGTTATACTAGATCGTATGAAGTGGTTTCTGTGCTTTGGCAACATACCCCTCTTTTCAACAAAGCTTTGGGGGAGCAGGTTCTGTTTTGCAGTGGGAGTTTTTTGTTTTGGGGTTTTTGGTTGTGTTTTGTTTTTTCAGATGAGCACATTGCCGATTTTGCGCCCAATCTCCTTAACTGCTATTTGTTCCTCTGCTCCAGAGTTGACAGATATACTGTTCCTAAAGACATATCATGGTCTCAACCCATCAAACTGAGTCCAAAACTTAAAGTATCATATGAAATATTCATTCTTATAGGCTAGGGAGAAATGTTGAATGAGGCAAGATGGGTAATTTAAAAGCACTGCGGCAATCCGGTAAAACTATGAATCCAAAATATTAATTTTCCTGTAAATAACGAACAATTCCCACTACCTGCACTGAAAAACCTTAATTTTTTCCTTTTGCCCTGGTAACTAAAGAAGCCTTTAGTTTTAAGACTAAAAAATAGAAAATATTTAAAGAACAATATGGAAGTCCTGATCGCCACATACAGCAGAAATCTGAAAGCTGAAAGACCCAGATGTAGTTTCTGACCTTATTATGCAAGTTATTTCTTTGACAGCTCAGTTTCCCTCACTTTACAACAGGCAAAGGCACCTTCTGTGACTTTCCACAGCCTTAAATTTGGTACAGCTACTTTAGGCTCTGTTGAGACATACAGAATGCGTACGCTAAACATGCTCTCTCTCGCTCTGAGCTGGACTCTAGTACAGGCTGGGGGCTGATGCTGGAAAGATACTTTTTTGCTTTGAAAAAGACAGGGAGGTCCTGCTGGAAAATAAGTTGAACATGAGCCAGCAATGAGTCCTTGTGACAAAGAGGGCCAACCGCCTCTTGGGCTGCATTAGGAGGAGCATTGCCAGCAGGTCAAAGGAAGGGATCCCTCTTCTCTATTCAGCCCTGATGAGACACATCTGGAGTGCTCATCCAGTTCTGGGCTCCCCAGTAGAAGACAGACATGACTTACTGGAGTGCTGTCCATGCAAAGATGATTAAGGGCTTGAAGTATCTGTCACACAAAGAGAGTTTGAGAGAACTAAGGTTGTTTAACCTTAAGAAGAGAAGGCCTGGTGGGGGAAGAATCTTATCAATGTGTATAAATATCTGATGTGAGAGAGTAAAGAAGCCAGACACTTCTCAGTAGTATATAGCAACATTACCAGAGGCAATGGGCACATACAGAAAGACAAGAAATCCTATTTAAACAGAAGAAGAAACTTTTTTTTACTGTGAGGTTTGTCAAACACTGGAACAAGTTGCCCCAGAGAAGTTGTGGAGTCTCCATCCTTGGTGAAATTCAAAACCCAACTGGACACTGTCCTGGGCAATGTGTTCCAACTGACTCTGCTTGGAAAAGGGCGTTTAGACTAGGTGATCTCTAGAGGTGATCTCTGACCTCAGCTGTTCTATGATTCTATGAAAATTTGCAGAATACTTCAAAAACCCTAAGGCAAAGCAGGGGTAATCATTATGATGAAAGCATGCTCCTGTCAGTAGAAATAAGTGATCATTAGTGTTACGAACACAAAGGAATGTGCATTTATATGCTCATTAATTCTACGGACTGAAATACGAATAAAGCCCACAGCTTGACGGGGGAGCTCATACGAGAAAGTCAGCACAGACCCCATGGATAGTTAATGACTACAGCCAAGATTGGACTCAGTCATGATGGCAGACAGAGAAGAGTGTTTGGTGTGTGGTCTCATCTACCCTTTTAAGCTTCCAGTGCAGTGCCATGAGGCTTTTAACTTAAAAACCTCTGTATTTGTAAGATTAAACTGTCAGGAAGAAACTTTTTTATTTGAATTACTGTTTTAGGTTTTCTCATTACTCTTGCATAAACATAGAAATGTGCAATGAGTCTTGCAATAGAGCATGTCTCATTAAGATCTTCCAGTCTAAATAGTGTATTCAGTATAGTGTTAAATCTCTGCTGTAAGTATATTCATCTGTATTGTAACTCACTCTGCTGCAACAGCACCAAGGGGCATCAGTCCTGGACACCCTCCCACAGTGTACTCAGTGTTGTGGGGACACACTGTAAGAACTCAAGCCATGACCTAAAGAAATCATAAAATAGAGTGAGGTCACCCAACTCTGGAAAGCATTCTATGAGTAGAACAAACTTATGTGGATTTCATAGAGGCTTCCAGTGTTCAGGTGCTCTTTTCCCGACATGAACAGGAGAAGGCATCCCAGCACAGTTTAGTAGCCCAAGTGCCATAACATCACATTGTCTATAAATGACCAGAACACACCAAACAGCAAAAATGTTTGCTGCACTTGGAATGTTGAGCTGATGACAAAGCATATAATTATTGATTTAATCCATTTTGTTTGAGGGGTTTTATAGACAAACGATCAGACTTTATAAAGTTCATTTCAGATGAGATTTTACACACTAAAAAAAATCCAGAAACAGTTAGCTTTAAAATCTTCAAGTTTGTTTTTTCATGGTTAGAAAATTCATTCTTTAGCTGCAGCAGTACATAAATGGAGATTATCACAGTATCTGGTTTCAGAATCTATGCCCATAATTCACAGATGCCAATAAGAATTTTCCATTCTCCAGGGACACTATCAGAAGGAGACTAGCTAAACACACAGAGCAGAACTCGGAGTCTCAAATCCATAATCAAATATCTAGATTGATTGTGTCACTTGCACTTGTATTGATTTCAATTGGAGCAGCTGACCCAAGGGAATAATAAAAATGTGGAATAAAACTGATTTATGAGAACAAAATAAATCCTTTTGTGAGTGGTAATGAATTGGTACTATTTAACCCTTTCAATCACAAAGGGAGAACACTATTTATTTTTTCAGAATGCTGAGTTAGCCAAAAAGAAGTCACATAAAAAATGTCAATACCGTCAAATGCCATTACACTTCTTTGTAATACTTTGGAAGGAATGAAGCTCTAAACTTGATCTAGGATTTTTATTTGACGTAAGACATTCTTTTGGCTTTTCCAGTCACCTTACATCATAAATGATGCACTTGTAGATTGAAACAACCACAGAATCACTCAGGTGTTTGTTGTGCTTACTCAGAGAGCAGCTCCCTCTATCATATTTAGGGCAAAACCATGTAGAATAACATAAACAGCCATATCAACTGTGCATAAAAGGATGACTTATCATAGTATCTTGATCTTTCTGGCATAACACTAGAAAGTTACATAGTCAAAATCTAATTTGATTGTCCTTATACAGTTCAAATAAAAACTTCATCAAAGCTTGTCAAACAGCAATTTTCATCATGCTTTCTCTACTTGAGAAAATAGATTTTACACTAATCTCTAAAGAGAAGTGTATTTGTTTGAAACCAACACACACAAGCATCCAAACACAGTATCTTCATCTGCGGGAGCCCTAGTCAGACTATATATATTTTGTTTGGGTCATGTATTTACATCGTTGACACTAATAATTTTGTGTCTGATGTCATAAATTGGGTTTTTTTGCATTTACGATTTACCATAGATACCTAAGCGTTGTCAATGCAGCTTCCCCAGCTTTCACGTGGGTTAAAAGCTCTAGAAGACATTAATTAACTAAAAGACTGTTTTCATAGGAGAACTGATTGGCAAATTCCATTTTACTCAATACTGTTTACCAGTGCCATGTCCAGAAGATTGCTATTATTCCCTAGACTATTCCAACAGAGCAGGGATAGTCTCAGAGACTCTCCTGCTATTGGCAGTCACCAGGAGTTTCAGCCTGTAATATGTTTCTCACAGAAATTGGGTTCAGTCTTAAGTATCTGCTTTATAACATGAAAGCCAACAAATTACACCATACAATATAGAAACAGACCAGCCTATATGTGAAAAAAACCATAATTATTGAACAGAGAGGTGAAGAAAATAATTTAAAACACTATCTGCAGTCTGATGCTAGAGCCTTCACCAAAGAAACAGTCCAATGCAGAATTTGAGAGACTGCTTTCATTTTGCTTTCCTCTTAGACACTTGTACCAAGGAATAGAAAAGAAAAGCATATCTTGAGCTGAAGGAAATCATGCTACTAGATGGTGTATTGTGAAGCTATTCAAAATCTACTGAAGCTTGACTAAACATTACCCAAAAAGTGCATGCAAAACTATGAGTTTTCTAGCCATGCAAATCAAACTTTAAATGGCACATTACTCAGTGCCACAATACCCCTACTCTAGTGAACAGATTAAACATTACTATTGAAAATGGATCACACGTCCCCTTTTTTCCCCCCTCAAACATCTTTAGAACTAGTGAGTGTTATTAGTGAAGTCTGTACTTAAAACTAAGGAGACAGACACACAAAATGAGGGAGTAAGAGGATGAAATACGAAAAATCTCTTTAATGGAAACTTGGAAAAGCAGCTTAGAGCTCCCACAAAAGCATCCTAGTTTGGGAGTGGGAGAGAGTGTCTCTCTGGTGCAGCAGGTGGCAATGATGAATATGCCAATGCTCATGGTAGGGATGATGATTTCTGACATGCTGTCCCTCGACCACTATATACTTTCCATTGGGAACTGCTCAAACTCCCTGTTGGTTGTTCCCATTTATGATGCTATTTGTGCTGCGTGGATTACGCTAACATGGTGCAAGTGTTGTACACTGATTGGTCACTAAACATCTGTGTACATATATTAATGGAACACAGTTATCAAGCATTTAAATTATTATTATTATCAACTTTGCTGCGTACTAGTTTGGGGAAGTAAAGACCTGGTGGGGAGAGTCAATTCTCAGATCATCATAGCTGCTGCCATGACTTGGTAGACAAGGGCAGAGCAACTGGCGTCATCTACCTGGACTTATGCGAAGCATTTGACACTGTCCCGCACAACATACTGGTCTCAAAATTGGAAAGTCATGGATTCGATGGCTGGACCACTCGGTGGATAAGGAACTGGCTGGATGGCCGCACTCAAAGGGTTGCAGTCAATGGCTCAATGTCCAA
>JAOXNO010000024.1:23000430-23024997 GCA_028565335.1 Limnodromus scolopaceus | reverse complement strand
GCAACCTGCTCTAGTGGGAGGTGTCCCTGCCCATGGCATGGGGGTTGGAACTCGATGATCTTTAAGGTCCCTTCCAACCCTAACGATTCTATGATTCTATGATGATCCTCTGTAACAACAACCTGCAAACCAGCACTTTGCAGGTGCAAGGCCATGAGAAGAATAATCCAAAAATAACAGCATGGGAACTGTAACAGAAAATACTTCCAGAGAGGCTCTGGAAAATACTGCCTCAGCAGCTTCAGGGTCCTTAGCATTAGTAACCTTAAGGCCACTGTGCAACATCATAACTGTATAACAAATTAAATATTGCTTTAGATATTACAAAGGTAACTGGTGAATTACCAGTATCATTAATATCACCACAATTTCTCAGATTCACATTCCTTTTGAAAACTTTATCCTTCTTTTAAGGTCAAGGATCTCTACTCTCCTTAGGTCAGATTCTTGAAGAAAGGATTTTTTTTATTATTAGTAGTAATATCAAGGATTACTACTACGTAATTCAGGTTGCAGAATGTATAGGTTTACTGTGCAATCCTAAATTACTGGAGAAAAGTTGGAATGACTTTCCCTGTCCTTGATAGATAATGGTCTGTCCCTGACACAGGAACACATATATTATAAACATCTTTGGTAAGTGATCATATGCAGGAAGAACACAGTCCTGATATTTAACTATTATGGAAAAAATATTCAGATTTCTTTGGTACAAGCTTTTTGAATGTTCAGCAACATGAAAATAAAGGGTTAATAACTACATACAATAGGAAAAAAATTAGCAATATTTTTAAGAAATAGCTCGTCTTGAAAATCACATGCTTTGATTACACATATAGAATGACTATGCTGTCATTTTTGTAAAAGAATTTTTTTTGCAAATATTAAAGCACATTCCAACTTGTACCTATTGTCATGTATTGCATATTCAGCTGCAGCAACTGTAAATGCAAATCTATATTTAGATATTTATATTTTGAGGTAACTATGCAAATAACCATGCCTGAAAGAAATTCACTACAAAAATTGGCCTAGCAATATTCTCAGAAAATGGTTTAGTCATTTCTGAAACATGCTTAATTCTTAAAAATTGTTGTGTTTGTTTTAAGTTATCAGATCTAAATGTAAAACACTTACCTCCTTCTGCATCTTTGAAGATAACACCCCACAGAATTTTCATTCTCAATTCTCAAGCCTTCAACACCAGACAGGCTAGGAACTTTAAGGGGCTTCAGCATTCTTCATGCCACTTTTGCTGGCATCTGCAGGTAGCATGTCTCCCCCCAGCAGCTATTGCTTTTTTGCACTAGCTTGATTTCACTATTACCTATTTGAATACGGATTGGCAAGTGTACTGAAACCGTTGTGCCCAATCAGGATTATAAGATGAATCTTCTAATAGAAGCGAAATTAATAGATGGTCTGTGTTTCATTCTAATTACTTATATATATACATATATATATTATATATATAGTAAATATTAAGCTAAAAAGATTAGATGAACAAAATTCTAAGGTATATATGCAAAAGTCAACTTATTTATAGATGTAGCTGCTTTTTTCTTTCTTTTTTTCCCCCCCACAAAATGCTGTATTTTGCCATCAAATTTCTCCAGTTTGACAAGAGAATGAGTAGGCTGCAGGGAAACTTTCTGGCACAGAACTTCGAATAGGCAGTTACCAGATGAATCATTTTCCCTTTACAAAAACACCAGATGAACTACATTGCTGAAAAGTAAGAAACCTGGATGATATGTCAACAACAGAAGTTATGAAAACTAAAAGAAAAAGAAAACAAACAAACAAAAAAAAAACCCCAAACCCAAACAAAACTGAAAATAACATACATTAATTCCTACATGCACAAGCAACAAAGAGTTCTGAGTATAACCCTGCAACTCTGTGTTGTGAAACTCCCTAAGGACATATAGTTAATTAAGGATTCTCTTTATGTCAAACTTGCATTCAAATGCATCACAACATCCAGGGGACTACAGATTTGGATTCATTTTGTGCTAATGCAGTCATCTGACACAGGTAGGAAGATAAGAATTTCCTCCAACTCTCTCCTCTGGAAAAGAGGTAATACCTGATTCTTCCTATACTAGAACTTAATTTCAGATATCCACATGCAATTAAAGATGACCCTGTGCTTAATCTAAACTACCCTGAGGGTAAATAGGGCTGAATAAGGAAACTATTTGAGGGAAATAAGCCTGACTCTGTCACCTTTCTTTCCCCCTCAAGTCCTCTGAGAATTGAAAGTGTATCAGATAATAACAAGAACTTTAACTCCTCTTAAACAGAGGAAAGCTGTTTGTGATCTGGTAATAGGACTATTTCACACCTTGGACTAACTGGTTGCAAAACAAATTCCTCCTTAAGGCTTTTTCCAAGGAGGCACCAGGACTTAAATTACTTGAGGCAAAGCAACTTGTCTTTGCAGGTAGACATGTTGCCTGAGCATTACAGAATTGCAACAGAGGCCTCAATTCCTAAAATCATATTTGATCTCTACTTGCAGTTTGCTGGGAACAAATACTCTTCTGGAAAACGTACCTGTATAGATCAGAATGGTGAAACAGACTCAACAAAGCTCCTTCCTGTATTTAAGAAGTCCTTTCAGTGAGGAAGATTGTCAGAAAAATAAGCAGTTGAATTAGAAAATGAAGGCTAATTGATACAGATATTTCTCTTGCATTCATTGCTACAGCATGGTGAAACTATGGAAAAATCCATTATCAGTATCCTCTGTTGGCAGAAAATCCAAACTATCTCCTGCTGATCTACATTTAAAACTTGCAATTCCACGGTGACCTTTTCAATCACTTTATGATAGTATTTCTTTCTCTTCCAACTTGGCTATTGATAAATGGTGTACACTATATACCAAGACCTTGTCATGCTAGTATCTAAAAATGCAAAAGTATCACCAGCAGTATCAGAACTAAACAGCAATGAAAAAACAGGACATGCATTAAGAAACATTTATATTGGATTCAAAAGTCAGGAATTTAGAGAAGTTGGTACAATTAGAACATTCTCTCTTGCTTTTCTGTATTACAATATAGTCTTTTCCAATGTATTGTTTTTACCATAAGAGGATAAATATTCCCCACCCCAAAAAGACCCACAGCAACTTTAAATCTTTTGCAAACTATTTCTGATGACCTGGCCCCATTAGAAAACAGTCTAGAATTAAATACAACTTATTATAACGATGAAATAACCAATAAGCTCTCAGGATGTTCACTTTAATTCCTTTGAGGTATGCATATTTCTAAAAACAGCTGGATGGAAAGTTATATGATATCTTAAACAAATATGATGAATGGCAGATCCATTTGGTGGAAAAACAGCATACATAAAATATTAAGATAGTCAGAGACATACATATGTGAAATTTGAAATATTTGGAACAGGACAAAAAGGGAGCTAAGCCTGGGGACATCTATAGAATATTCAGTATTAGATCAGCTGGTGTCTCTAACGTGTTGGAATAACAAGTTCATGACAGAGAAAGTGTTAACTTAGTGTTATTTAAACACTTTCCATGTCATCAACCTGCTATCTCAGGATACCATATGCTATAGTAGGGCAATGATAAGATAACAGCACATCAAGCAGAGTTTCACAATATATGTTAGGGATGGTGGTGTAAAAATATAGAAATACAACATGCATTAGAAAAAAAAACACTTGCTCTCATAGTGGTATCCTTTGCCCTGTCCAGGGGCTATACTTCTGCAAAAGTATTTTTGTGCTTCAAGGAGTGTGTATCTCATGAGTCCATCCCTCAGAAGTGTAACATCTCTTACTTAAAAAAAAAAAAAAGAAAAGAAAATGCCATGGAGTTATGTTAGGTTCGAACATAGACCTTTCAGATCCCATGTAGTTAAGTTACAGTTGAAAAAGATGGTGATACAATGAATCCAACACATATCAATAACCCCCACATTATCAAATTATAGATAACTCTGCAATATTCCCTAACATGTTTAAATATTTATTCAGGTTTCTTTAGTTTCAAATATCTCTAATTCTACTTTCATTTAGAAATAGATATCTAGCTAAGTAAAGTAAATATTACATTTTTTAGAAATGTTGCCAAAATCTGTGAATTTTTTTTCATAATACTCTTTATACCTGATGGACTTTAAAAAGTGGTTCTTGGTATTATGTAGTTGAGTATCCCTACTTTTAAATAAAAACAGGTCATGGCTAGAATGACTTGGCTGGCCAGCCAGTCAAGTAAAATCTTCCTCATCTCCCCTTCCTTCATAACAGACATTATTTTGACACCTAGTAATCTTCGAATTATTAGAATTGATCTGTTTGCAACAGAACAAAGTTGAAATTCCTTTTAATAAGAGAAGGTGACTGTGTTGTTTGGGAAATTATTTGTTCATCTATTAAAGACTCATATTTCTACCAGAAGCTTGAGGTTTTATTTACAATAATGAATGTAAATAAAGGCTTTTTTAATTGAGGGCTATATACACAGAAATTACAAAAATACCAGTGTGGTCACTGCAACAAACTCTTGTTAGGCAACAATCCTCAAAACTTATTCAGTTGTGTGACCTTTCAGGTCTGAGATCTAAAATCTGTTTTTCCAGCTTCTGAAACTGACAGCTTAACATACTGCTGAGCGAGCCACCAGTTCAAGTGACGGGCTCAACTATTTTGATGTTTATATACACCCTTCTAGGTGAATTCCACCTCCAATTTTTAGAATTTTGATCCCTGCCTCTTTAACAGACATTGCAGCAAAGGATGAAATACAGTTGTTCATTATGTCAAGAAAATACCAATTAGCCATCAGACAATTGAATAAGCTTTGTGTAAATCCAGTGAACAGATGATGTCTTATATAAGTTTGATGAATTAATGCTTAATTTCCTTCCTGTATACCCCCAAAACAGCCAGCATAAATGTCAATTGCTAGAGCTCTGACTTCTGGGGGGGGAAACACTCTTTATTTATTTAGCATTGCAAAGCAAAGTTTCAGCAACAGTGAACAAACGTAATGAAATTTTCTGGGTTCCATTCCCCAATGATTCTTTCACCACCACCCGGCTCTCCTGAGTTGAACTAACACAGCAGCCACTTTAAGTCAACTCTTATAATTGCTTCCAATTTGCCTGTTTTGCTTTTGGCAATTAGCAAACTGAAATGTTATCATGAAAGAGTCCATCTCATTTATAAGGCCAGGTTTTCCCTCCACTAAAATATGCAGGCACTCTGTTCTTTATTACCAGCAGGAGATAAATGGCTGGTTTTCGTTGCTGAAGAATATATAATGGTTAAAAAGTCACTTTTTTCCTCCAGCTCTACATAAATCACAGAACTAGTCAATATTTAATAATGCTTGCCTTGGTCTGGAGTCCCTTGATCACCCCTGTCATGTGTAATAGCTCCCTCTCCGATATCTTTGACATAAAAGCCCAGCTTTACTGCAATACTAACATGTAGAGGGTCATTACGGATCGACATTTACCTTAATCTGTGACTGCCAACCATGAACCGATAAATTCCAGCAGATTCCACTGGGAGAAATCAGTAAACTTCTCAGTGGAAAGAACTGAAGGAAAATTCTGCCGAGAACAGAATACATTTTCTACAAGGGCTGCTCTGCAAATGGGTTCTGACTTTTGAAAGTTCTCTAGCTGCACAGCTTTGCAACATTTAATACCGTTTTGATGGTTTGAGAGACGGGATGACAACCGAGGATGACATGACTTAGAAAGCAAGCAGAAATTTTCTCTGCAAAAACAATGCAAGATTAAACACAAGGGGAATATGGCTTTTGCATTATTCACCCTGCTGCCTTGGCGGAAATGGCTGTGCTGTCATGGGTCCAGCCAAAATGTTGCTCCTTTTTTTTCAAATTGATCATCACTCCTTCTCCTCATAATCTTACAAGTGCTTCACAGCAGAATACATCAAAGCCCTCATTGCATAAAAAAGGGACACAACAGCCTTTGTGGAGGGGTCAGCTGAGACTGCCTACCACACATTACACTCTTCAATGAATGTGTTACTCTAAACAGCACACAAACAAGTTCATTTATATACTACTTCGTAGAGGACAGCAATTACAGCGTGTATGTTCTCTTTAGCACCAATACTGGAAACAACAAATTGTTCTCATTCTGAGCAGAAAAAAAAGGCAAGTTATGAAGCCATCAGTGATTCAATTCTCTATCTGTTTCTGCATTTATAATACTGATTAAATTTGTGTACAGTACATAGAAGGATTAAATGTCATCCAAACATTATTTTCAACCACAATTTTGTATTGTAAGAAAACATTTTTATAGTTGCCTGATGTCAATCACACTATTTAAAGTGCACTAAAAATTAATGACAACATTGTTAGGTATAATTCATAAACATTATTTGTGTACAATATTTTATTATTTATTATATCCCGGAGCATGCTTAATAGCTCAAATTGACATATTAAATGCTTACACACATTTTGTGAACATTCATTTTTATTCACTGCCCAAGTATTTTATATTTTTATAATAATTAGAGGACACAGCATTTTACTTTCAACTGTAAAATATGCACTTTGTGTAATATATTTGGAAAAAAAATGTCCATTTACATTCTTTAGTGCCTTATATAGTCTTTTAGGCAAGGGTAACGTCACTTTGTAACTCTACCGCTCTGATTTAGCAACATTTTAGCAACAACACATTGCTATGTTTAGGTTTAAAAGACAGAAGGAAAAAAGCAACAATCCCTCAACATAAACCAGTGGAAGCAAAACAGCAGACCACGATACAATAAGGTTTAACAGAAGACTGTTACTTTTCAGGCTTTTGTAGCGTATGGTGAGTCTGTTCGATAGAAACAAAGAGTTGGTTTTCTTTTCCTTTCTTTTTTTGTAGGAATAAGTCTGATTTCATTGCATACTTTTTTAGGTAGCTGGCTGGTTGTAAGCCTTACTTCTTTACCACAGTTTATATAGATGTCAAATATACCCACAATCAACCATATTATGAACAGCTCTTCAGAATGGCTCCCACTTATATAAGCAAACTAACTGAAATTTTGTGAGTATAGCTTCCTTATCTGTGTGAAGGTTGTGAGATAAGCCTTCATGTGTATATCTAAGAGACTAAATGAGTGCACAGGGCTTATCTTTATTTGCCAATTTATGTGTTTGTACAAATGTAAAGCACCATAAATCAAAGCAGTAGTTCTTAAAGAAGAAAATTGATAATTCTAAAATAATCAGTGGAGCGGTAAAAAAGAAGAAATATTTAGTGCTAAAGGAATTTTAAAAAAAATGAAATGGAATATCAATGCTATCAGTAGACTTAAAATAAAGGGAAAAAAATACCTTGATCAGCATAGAAGAGACCAGTGACAAGGACTGTGTAGGTCAATTTTCCATTAGGTTTATTTGGGGCAAGCCATTTTAATTGAACTTCTTTGGACCCATCAACAATAGCAAATATATCAACTGTTCCTTCAGGGCAAGCTTCCATGGTCCGAGCTTCTACCTGTGAGTTCAACCATGAGACAGAGCTTTGTTGCCATAGTTTACAAACAGAGGAGTGAGAAACACAAAATTTTAAGGAAAGTTACTTATTTAGAAAAAAAATATAACTAACTAACACTTCAGGTGTCCTAATTTTTAAGCATTTTACCTTCCTTTCATCTACTTTTTTTTTTTTAAGCTGTCCAGCAACTAACATACTCTGCAGTTTCTTTACTTTCTGCATTTTAAAAGACAGCTGTAAGGAACATATATTTAAATGCTGTAGTAAATCACTATAAATACTTGATAGAGAAAAAATGTCCTTTGTAGAATTTTGGTTTTTCCCTGAAATAATTTCTATTTTAACCTAACATATTCAAGTTGTAATAAAAACATAGATCTTTAAGAGAAAACAAAATATGATAAAAGAGCTGGAAAATGTAATTAATATGAAAGATTTATTTATTTAAATAAATAAATGAATACGCATTCAATATTATAGAAATTTAGTATTTAAATGTGACAACTTGTAGTAAACATTCAATGCTACGGAACAAAATAATTTGCTATTGCGTTATTTATGGCAACGAGTTTGTTTCTCATACATTATTTATTTGGTGTTTTCTAAGGTATAAGATGGTTTCACACCTTTCTAAGTGCCTCTCAGCTGCAAGTTCATAGGAGTGCTAATAAATGCTATTTTTAAACTGCCACACCTGCTCTGTCATCAAAATAACCAAAGATACTTTCTCTGTCCTTGAAACATGAATGTTTTACTTTTTAGCATTTAAAATTTGGAAAGCTTATTGTTTACAAGTGCCAGGTTACTGTTTCTCTACTACATGTGTTTCTCTATTCATGCACTCATATTTAAAATAGGTGAACAGTTGCAGTAAAGCCAACAGGATAAAGTACATGCTGAAAGATAAACAAATGCGTCATGGATTTATTGGATCAGTGCCACACTGACTATTTGGATACTTCAGTCAGAAAACTCCTTGTGGAAGAATTTGACTAAAAACAAGGAGACATGAATACCAACTATTTTTTCTACTGAAGAGGGCTAAAATATTCTTAAACCAGTATGAATTTGTAGCAAGTTGTACCACACCCTAAATAGCTGGAACAGCTGTATTGTGTCTCTAGCCTTTTCTTTATAGCCTGCTATTCTTTTCAGTACAAAAAATACTGAAACACTGTTTAGAATCAGTTCATGTAGTATCCTCTACAGTTACACCGCTGCAGTGTATTTTGAAAATAATATTTTGTGTTAAATTGCACATTCTTTATATAAACATATGGCACAGAAAACCTGTTTCATATTTTTTTTTCTAAACATTACTTTATACACAACTGATATTTTCAGATGTGGTTATTAATAACTTAATAAAAATACTCTGCTATGATATAAGTAACACAATCATAGGCTAGGAATAATAATACTGGGAAAACACTGTAATTCATCTAAGTTTAAAAAAAAATACTAGCATACTCATAAGTTAAAAACCTGAAATTTAAGTTTAATAGCAATGGGTTGAGATGACAAATATTCAGTGTTGACCATTTTCATTTATTTACAAGATATTTACAAGAGCTAATATATTTCATAATCAACAGTATTTCAGATCTCCTGAATTCCTCTAAAGAATCTATTAAAGGTTACACTATTTCTTGGTAATTCATATTTTATTCCTTTTTAAGCAACACAAACCAATTAAAACAAAAAAAATAAATATCTTGGCTTTACTAGAAAGAGATTAAAATTTAGTATTTCTTAATTTACATGTTATCAATTTGCATCTCATTTGAAAATAAATCATAGTCTCTGAAAAAAAAAAAAGTTAAACAAAATCTGTCTAATCCAAATAAAAAAATTGCTGAAATACAGTAACTGCTAATGCTCTCATAACTGATTAAGATCTTCAGAGCCACCTTCAGAAACAAGCTGGAGAAATCCCATATTTAGGACACATAACATTCGTGCATCGATTAGGGAAACTTAAGCACAAGATCAGCAACGAAAATAGCTGGAAGCATATCAATTTACTGCTGGGAGATGTTTCCCATGCTATTTAGGGTAGAGGCAAAACATTTGGGTTTTGTTTTTTTTTTAAAAAAAAGTGTTGGATTTATACCGTAATTGATATAAAAATCTTTCAAAAAAATCAAATGAAGATGCAGTGCTTTAACTTCCAGGCAGCACTCAGGTGAGCCTAAATAAAGATGTTGTACTTCAATTCCCATGATTAGAGATGGATCAGTGGCTTTGGAAAACAGTTGGCATATGGATCATGGGATGCAGATGAGTATCAACTACAGCACCCCCTACTTTGAATTGTTTCAAAACTCAAGTTATAAGTGTGCAGTTCAAAAAAAAGGCTACTAAAGTATTATTTTTAAAACCTTAACTACTGCCATTCTGTTCTGTCCTTTTGATGCCTATTTGACAAGTCAGAAGTACTGAAAACATACATATTTTATCTGTATGCACAGTCTGGTAATGTCTTGTCTTAGACATCACTACTAGCACGATGGATTAGGTTATTGCACATTGAAAACCTTAAAACAAGTTTTGCTTTCAGGGTATATGTGAAGCTGTAAAAAATGTACAAGAAAAACTGGCAAAAAGCCATTCATGCTCTTAAGAGTAAATATCCTTCAAAGTAGAGCAAACTATAAAATGTTTAATGGTTATAAAATCTAGTCTTCTACAGATAGACGATGTTACCAGCATTTGAAAGAAAGCGATCTTGGAAAGAATATTCAAAATGTGACTAACAAATTATATTATAAAAATAAAACCTGAAAGTTCTTTCTGGAGCACAATATAGTGATATTATAAATTATAATGAAAAAATAAACAGAACAACATGAATAACTCCCAAATCTTCCCTTCTTTCTTTCTTGTTAGCAAAACTAAACTTGTATGCATAAAGATGAATTAAACAAAAACTTAAATCTCAGAATTAACACAGGCTTCTTTTTCAGTTATGCTTGAAAACAAAACCCAGCATGGTAGATATTATTCCAGTTATTCATCAGCTACAGTACTATGAAATCATACTGGCTTTATCAGTTCAGCTATATGTCTAAAAAACTTTAACAAAATAAAAAATCCTCAGAAGCCTTGTTTTTCACATGTCAAATTTAATATTTCTGCATTCTCAAATCCTGAAAAAATGTGGTCTTGTACACTACTGTTAAAATATTTCCAGTATAATATTTTGATCACATACTTGCATTCAAAAAATATTTATGAATCACCATATTTCCTTCGCTCCTGTTGCCACTTCTGGCTTCTGCAATTCTCAAATTAACTTCAGTCCTTTCAGTCAGGCAGCTAGAAATTCGCTCATTACTGGAACAGTAACTCTTTATATACATCCTTATAAATTTGGGTAAGCACATCTGCACCTTTCAAACATATTAACTCTATTTAATTTCAATAATGTGTGCTTCAGCCTCAAATTTTGCCTTTCTTCTCTGTACCTATGTTCTACTTTGGAACGGTGCCTAACAATGACCTATCAAATCTTTAGCAGCTCTTAAACAGGATTTTTTTTTTTAAATGTCACATTTTGCCAGATGGGTTAGTACTGACCAGAGTGAATCATCACCATTTACTCTGATATTCACTGCCATCTGACATTTATTACACACCCAGAATGCAAATTAAGGTACTCACCAATGGCCCCAAAGCACAACCTTTTGCAGTACACGCCTGGACTCTGAAGGAATGCAGACTCCAAGGAGCAAGTCCATAAGCATAACAACTTAGCTGTGATGAATTCTGCATCAGAACACCATCCATATATAATCCATAGCTAGTAATGACACCTATAAAACAATGTGGTAGCACTCACTTAATATCTAAGGAGCTAGAGTTTAGAAGAAAACTAATGCTACAGACATTAGGGTGGTAGTAGTAGTATTTCAAACAGTTTACAGTTAAGCAGGTAAGTGTTTAGCAGGACTGTGCATGCAATACTTTGAAGAAACACACTTTCCCAACTGTTGAAAACCTTGCAAGTGGATTGTATCTTTTGAAAGCAATTACACTGTTCCAAAGATTACCCCTTGGCAAACTTGTTTCTGAATAGCAGCTAACATTACCTCGGAATCATGAAAAGCCTACTCTGAATATGGCTGTTGAAACAAGAACTGGAAAGACATAGAAAACCATCTCATGTCTTAACAGATTTAGACTTTCAAAAAAAATAGTGACCCACAATATAATTGAAATGTTGAAGAACAACTCAGGCCAGTGCTATAACTACAAGAAATAAGTAATAAATAATTGTTACACAAAACACCTTATTGATATTCATTGATAGTTACCTCAGATTTTCTGTATTTTGCCAACTAACTAGATAATTCATTAATTTGGGTGGGGGGTTTTTTACAAAACAGTTTTACCCACATTTCTAAACTAGACCCCAAAATTGCTGTTTCCTTCTCCATATGCTGTAGAAAAAGTCCTGAAGAAAGAAAAAATATTTGCAAACTCAAAACAAACATTAGCAAGACTTTTAGGTAAAGGAGAGAACAGTGCTTCTCAAGTAATTGGCTAATACTAACTCAAAATTTTCAGGTGATTTCTTATCTCATTTATGATGAAATCTAAATCTTTGTTTTTCCGAAGGTGCATGATAGAATAGCAGGAACCCTGTACAGACTACACATACACACTGTTCTGAATTTAATGAACTAAAGACTGAATTTTATAGATTTGCTTAGACTTTGGAAGTTGAGCTTCCAAAGGAATCCTTTTTCTCAGAGATCTTTCTCCATCTTTCTCACTTCTGAATATTCTTCTTTTTTAAAAGCTATTTAAATGTGAAACCTTAAGGCCAATAAATGCAAAGCTACAGAATTCATTAGAAGTGAGTTCTGTTCAGAGGATGCCGTTGAATCTTCCCATTATAGAAAACACCTTCATATTGTAAAAATATAGCTCAGTTCATCTTTCCTTCCCTTAAAACTGAATTGTTTGAAACTGCATTGAGGAAGATAATGTTTTAAATTGAGAAGATTTTTCCCCTCTACTGAATTGAGAAATACTTCGTAAATAAAAATGTATATACAGCTGTTTCAGTTGAGCTTTGAAGAGTCATACTTCAAAAGATTTATATGCTAAAGCAATGCAGAGCTGAGTATGGTGAAGTGATTCACAGACTCCTCAATTCTTTTCTCTTCTAGAGAAGTAAGAGGCTAAACTTAAGTCAAACTGCAGAGACATGTGTGGGAGGAAGTCCTGGTAAATCTCACACTATCAATCCTACCACATTTGACACATTTCCTAAAGCAGAAATCCCTTGGGGTTCTGTGTCTAGTTGCTTGTAAAGCAAGGGCATTAATGGTTGATATTTGCCCTATGTTAAATAAATATCTCTCTATATATATTAAAAATATTATATTTATCTCACAGGAAAAATACTTAAATACAGACTGATAAGACTATCCCTAAATATGAATTCTGACATTAAGGATGTGTTTTACAGGGAGAAAAACCAAACCACTGGAGGTACCATAGGTACTTTAAGTAATTATACCAGTAGCACTAACCCTCAAAAGTAACGGACCAATCATTATAATTTCCTTTGATATTTATGTTAACAGTGTAAATCATAACGAAATCATTTGATATTAACGTGGGTGTCATATGTACCTCTATTGGATCCCCACTGTAACTCAGTGTAATTAACTGTAATTAACCAGACCGTTATTTTAAAGTGTTTCTGCAAACACAGCACTATGCGATATCTACTCTCTGAGAAAGAGCTTGCTGGTCAGCACCGAGCTTCAGTTAGTTCTCCCAGTACTGTCAGAGAACAAACATCTCTAATAAGCTGAGCCATTATCTCTCTTGATTTTACTTCTGCCTTTGTCTTATATGACTGTGATGGAGAAAATTACAGAATTAAAAGAAAAAAAGAACATTTCAGAACAAAAGGGCTAGGAGTCTGACTTTGAGATATGAAGACATTTTTCTAAATTATGCAATAATTCTTTTTGGCCAGGGATAAATAACTTAGCCTCTCTATTTCACCTGTATATGTTTCCAAAGCATTCTGAGAAAAAGTTCAAAGTTGACCCAAAGTTTACTTCTCAAGACTTGCTAGCTCTTCCTGAAGTTTACTATACATGAAATATTGAAGAGTATAGCACATTTTTGTGATTTACAAGGCTTCTTGAGTGACACATGGTCACTATGAAAAGATCCAGTTTCTTCCTAATTTTTAAGTCTAGGTAGTTAGACTAAAGCTTAGTTTCACTGAAGATAAAATTTCTATTGACTATAGTACAATTATGTTTCGCTTTTGAAAAGAAAAGCAACAATGCAAATTAAGCTTAAAATGAAGAAAGCTACACATTCTCCCCTTTTTCTTCCTCCTCTCCCCTCCATAGGTATGGCCATATAATCTGTCAATGATATTCCAGACATTCAAGATAAACAGAGGTTTTGAATCTAAAGTACTACAAGCATTTTACTCTTAAGGTACAATCTAGAGGTCAAATCTTAAGCGAACATACTTTTACCTGCATCAGTTTCACTGACTATAAACACAACTAGTCTCTCACAAGCACAAGGATTTTCCGAAACAAGTACAGGATTAGTTCACTCAATAATTGTCTTTTATTATACCTAATATTTCATATAAAAATTCCATATAACCTTGGAAGATACAGTCCAGATCAAGACTTAATTTTACCTATGACCTGTACACAAGTGAAAATTCTGAGAAGTGACCATCTGTGGAAAATTTTCAACTGTGAAAGAGATAAGGTCACTTCTTTACGTGAATGGATTTTAAAAGAGCAGACCTCAAACAATATGACCAGACTATAATGGATATGCTCTGAAGAATATATGATTCTTTATTGAGGCCACTAGAATAGTGAGGGCTCAAAACAAAATATCTGATGTCACATGAGATTTCACAAGTGTCTCCGTATCTTGCCCTCAACTAAATGCTCAATATTGCATATATATTTACTATCTACATACGTGACAGCAGAGTAGGGTTCTGCTCTAGAAATAGAGTAGGGTTCTGCTGTAAAGTGGCATACTCTGGGCCACGTTCCACCAACCATTTTATAATTGGTATGAAAATGAGACAAAATAAAATATGTATATTACAAATATATTCAGCAAATCGTCTTCCAAATGTCTTTTTTCTACACCGGGTACATAAATGACTTTTCTGAAGCCAGTTGCAACAAAGAATTAGGTATATTGTTTTCTATTTTCTAGAAAATGAAAGTTTTTCACAAAATAATGTAAATTGATCTTAATTGCCCCAAAAATGGAACCCAGAAATTCAATACTCATGTTTGGATGTTAGCCTTTGACCTCTAGATGTTTTTTATCTCAAAGCTTGAGTCCCCAAATCGTGCCATCTTTATGACGAAGCCAAATAGCTTTTAATCCTTTCTACCACCTTTGGTCACCAAGGTAGGGTATTAATCCCCCTTAATTTTTCTAATTGGCAGCAAGCAGCTGGACTCCATATATATCAAGAGAGCATAGTAAACTCTATGCTGTCCAAATCCCAGTCAGCCTACACACCCATTCTCCCTCAGCAACACCTAATAAGCTTCTTCAACCCATGGAAATAAACAGTAAGTTCTGTCATATAGCACTAGAACAAAGGAGGAGGGAGATAAAGGAGTGGCCCTAGAGATCTGCTAAGGAGATGACAACTTATGATATGCACATTTTTGCAATTCTGAAGTTTCCATCTGAAAGAAAGCCAAGTTCAGTAATTTCAAAAAGTAATTTCTTACTATGAAAATACACCAGTAAAAGTCTGAAGTACAAAAATTTAGGGGAAAGTTCCTTCTGTTGGTCTTTCTCATATTTCAGTCTTCTCAACTATGGTGTTTTTCAACCTCCCACACAGTTTTAAAATACTGACACAAAGAGCAATTTTAAATGACGTGGCCACTAGGCAGCCCAAAAGATATGCTGAGAATGAACAAAGTCACTGAATAATGCAAGCTTTCCTGATTAAGCAGCTGCTAAGTGAAAAGTTATTTTATGAAATAAGGAAAGGGATGGAAATAAAAAATTGGAAAGAAAGAAATAGGAGAATGGGAAAATGCATTATTAGTTATATATCGGCTTTGAAACGCCCCAAAAAAGTGGGAGAGAAGAAAGAAGAAAAATGTGAGAAAAATTTGCATATGCCTTCTTGACCATCGTGCAAGCGTGAGCCACCTATGGTGAAAAAACAAAGTCCCTGGTCCTCTAATGCCCTTCCAGCTGCCAAATGCTCATGAGATAGCAATTCTTACAACTTTTAACCACTGAGCAAGAGTTCGCAGGTGAAAAGCCTTTCCCTGCGAGGCAGGATAGCAGCAGCTGACTTCACTGAATTCCTCCATCAAGTTCTGACCCTAAGGAAAACCATCTAACAGCAACATGCATGGTTTCCACATATGACCAAAAAAATAGCAGTGGTCCCAAGGGAAACATACTCAATGGGCTTCAAACAGTGAGAAGATGCAAAAATACCAGAGAATATTTTTAAAGGGAGAAATACACACAGAGGAGGCCTCCTGAGGGCGCATTTGGGACTACAGAGGATTAGGCTATACAGCAAATTTGGTAGTTACCTAAATGTGTTTTTCAAGACCTCACCATAGAGGTGAACAGTGTTGTCACTGAGGCTGTTGAAATATCCAGTTTCCATGGATGAAGGGACAAGGGACAGAAGAATAAAATATCTTTTATAAAGCTCCCCTGATTCTCATCACATCTGTTGCACATGAGGTTCAGATTCAAAGGTTTTCTAACAAGTTGTTTATTGTATTTCCTGACAACCTATTTATTGTAATTAAAAGGAAAGATGTATATAGTAAATACTGTATTAACAATAAGATACAACAGGCAAATTTAGTCATGTATTCCAACCATTTAGTTGTTTTAAAGGAAGCTTGTGGAAATTTATTTATCAAACTACAGGTCTTCATTCTGTGCAGTTGATATGCATATATAAATATATGTATGTATATATTTCTATTTATATTTATTGATTAGTGAAACCACTCTCTGAACTATTTGGATTTTTTCCCCACAATGCAAGCATAACACAATCAGGTCCTGACACGAACAGGTACACATAAAAAAATGCCCATTTCATTCAAAATTTTTCAAACTTTAGCCACTAAGCTACATACATGACCTTCCTGTCTTCCTTCTCCCTTCCTTCCACCTCCATTGCCTTACTCCTCCCCCTTTTCTTCCTCCTTGTATTCCTCTAAGCCTTTGCCACATATATTGATGGGATTTTAGAAACAGGGTTAAAGCATTTCTAAGGAGGCAAAATCTTCCAATATGACTCCCATACAAAGAAATACACCATTTAACAGCAGATGATATACTCTGATTTCTTCCTAAAAGTAATGTAAGACCTTACAGAATATTACATATATGTAGCTTTACAATCACCAATTTTGGGGAAATAATTTAAAGTCTCTTGTAGTGAAGTTGCACAAGTAGGATGTGCTCTACCACAATTGAAAGTGGGGAAAAACTTGCAGGGAAAAAATGAAATTCATGTGAAACCATTGTGAGAAATAATTGATTTATATCAATATGATAACTAAATGAAGAAAAACAATTCCGTTGCTTTAAATTCAGTGATTTCTGCATAGCTTTCTCTGCTGTGATTTAAACTGTCAGATGCATGATAATAAAATCAAGGCGAATACCAAGGCCATGTGATACTGTGCAATACAATTCAAAATGTAAAATTTGTCCAAAAGTTTAACACATGGATATTTCGCAATGGAAAACATTTCTAAACAAAAGAAAGTATATTATTTAACTTCCACAACCATGGGAATGTACACCTTCAAGATTACTATGTAGAACACAAATCTAATGTTTATCACAAATCAATTAATGTAAAGGAAATGAATGTTTTAGTGGAGGATGAAACGAACATCCTAGACTAATATTCTCCAAGAATGCCTATTCCTCAGCTCTGTTGTCCTGGAAAACATTAAACAATGAGATGCAGTACACAAGAACTATCAAAAGGGAGCACTTTTGAGCCACTGAAACTGTACAGATAGGCTGAAAACCACAATCTCCTAGCTGCAGACAATGATACTATCTTAGGTATTTTATGTGCTAAAATGATCATTAAAAATTAAGCACCACATATAAGCTGCCATTTAGAATATTAATTTACCTTTACTAATCATCTTTTTAACTTGAGGCTAAAAGAGTTCACTTACCATTCGGATACTCAGGCTTAGTCCATGAGATGTTAAAGGAGTCAGATGAATATGACTGGGCTTTTGGAGCAGGAACACCTTCTGGTGTACTCTCATCCGTTATAGCTGTGCTAGCTTTGCTTATTGAACATCCACCTCCAGTGCAAGCCTTAAAATATGAATCAAAACAAATAAACATATTTCAATGTAATACCAATAATATTAGCAATGATTTGTAGAAAAAAATTACAATTTTTACATATCTAAACTTAGGAAGTCTGTGCTTTTCATAAAAGATACTTTTCTTAACATATATTTGTTTATCTCTTTTCCTAAAAAATGAGATGTGTTACTCATGATATCTAGTTTTTAGGTATAATATAGCTAAAACATTAAAGGAACATTAGACTCGCAGCATTTTGCATTTGACTGTGAGTCAATCACAATTAGATTTCCACTGCTTTTGCAGCTGCAGTTAAAGAAAATCACAGTACAATATATATCATTTACAGTGTGAAACTCTTCTGGAATTGACTGAAAAGCTCTCAAAACTTCCAGACACAGAATACACTGACCAACTTGGAATGCACTTAAAAATTTATGTCAATGCATAGTCATTGAGAAAAAAATGCCATTCAAACAGTCTTGCACTTCATGACAGCACACACAGTGCTGTGCAGATGCAATTAAAATAGTGAAAATACACTCTAATGTGTAAGAGTTATTATTACATGTTTATGGATAACAAAGTCAAATCATTTGTATTTTAGTTACCAGAGAAGAAAAGATTGATTACAGGATTTTTATATTTTCCTTGATTATGAAACAATAGAATGTGCCAGAAAATGTGCATATCACCCCATATAAAAGGCTTTTAAAGCTTTACATGCACAAACGTAAGACTACACAGCTATGGTGTATTTGTGCTGATTTTCCAATTATTTGCACTAAGATCAAGACAAAAGTTCTTGGAAGTTAAAAATATATATATACAAGAATATATAAACTCTGTACTGGATTTAAAGATTTTTGGTTTAGTTTATTGTTTATTTTTATGTTATTGTTTAGCAATATAATAAATCAAAAAAGATTCAGATTCAGACATACTCTTAATTAAAAGTTATGGGATCACCTGTGATTTTAGGAGTTGCCCATGTGCTGAAGTGGACAAGTAGCCCATTCTGCATCATCAGCACACAAAGGAAAAATAATCTTGCTGTCCAGATCTTCAGGAACAAAATGTTTCTTTCAATCTAGTATATTTTATTTGAAAGGATTAGCTTCAATTTCCCATTTCCCAGTGTGTTTCAAATCAGAGAGCAGTCAACTTATTTCCTACCCTGCTCCGAAAGCGTATACTAGCCTCATGGGTAAAAATAAGAACTGTTTGTAAATGAGGCTATTTTATACACCAAGGTTGTTTTGATTTCACTGGAAATTACACTCCCAACACAACTACAGAATGACTCCCTATGTTCAGTCTGCGCTATCAAACGGAGATGAAAGAACGCAACCCCAGTTTTGCGGCCATCTGAAAATGGTATTTACTTTAAACTTGATAGTGTGGGTATTTATTTTTTTTTTTAAAAAAAAAGCAGCTTAGATGGATGCTCAGATAACCATTAGCATTTTGATAAGGAAAATATTTAAGAACATCATCCTTCCAGCAAAGGCAGACTATTCTTCAAGTTACTTTGCTTCTACTGGCTTCATGAAGAAACCAAAAAGACCAGCTCTGGAAGACCTCTTCCTTGTACGTTCTCTACTGCCTTGCTAAATAAGTTCCGTTGAGTTTACTTCAACAGTGGAAGGCTTTTTCATTCAAGGGCTCAGTAACAGCAGCCTTCCCATTCATTTATTTCTTGAATTTAATGAAGCTCAATTTTTGTATCTCTGAAACTTACTGGGGTATGAAGTTTCTGATTCCTCTAACAAAAATCAGTAAAAGAAAGGTCATCTTCATTTTAAATAGTGGGATTTTTGATCAGTGCATCCAAATGGACTGAACGTTGCTGGGACTCTGGTAATCACATCCATGAAATGCTACAACCAAGATCAAGTCCCCTTGTGCTACATGGAAGTTCACTGAGAAACAGATTTGAGGCTAAATTTGCAAAACTATCAGTGTCTAGAGAGCCAAGGGACAGATACAAACCACATAACAAGACACCACACAGTGATCCTCCAGCTAGCACCTGAGCTGCTTACCCACACAACACAGCCACAAGGAGATATTAGCTTAACATCTAAATCACAAAAAGCACTCAAAGTATTAAAACAGGTGTGCCACCCCAGTCACTAAATGCAACTTTCCAGTGTTTAATTTTTTTTCTGATTGGCATGGCTCACACCCATCCAGTTTAGAGCATGAACTGAGCAAAAGCAAGTTCCTTTGCACTAATCCAAGGAGACATGACCACATGACCTAAGACTTCTCAGCCAACTTCTGGAAATTAGCATTAGATTTTCTTATAAAAGCTGTTACAGTCATATATAAATATAATTGCTACATATTAAATGGCAGTAATCAATTGTGAAAATTGGTAACAGCATCCAAAGACAAATATCTGGTTCATTTTATTTAACGTACTTATATTAATCTTGTCATACAAAACTTAAATCCAGCAGCCTGAGGTGCTGAAAGTTCTGCTGATGAGGATCCTGATTCCTGTATTCAAAGCTGCAACTTTTGATAACTCAACTTCCAATTTTCCACAAAAACCATTTTTTGCAGAGATACAAAACGAAATTAATATTACCTGTGAAAGAAGGAAAAGAACAAAGTTCTAGCTAATAGAACTATTCCATTCTAACTAAAAACCCAGGAAGTATTTTATTGTTTCCAATGCTGAAGGTATGCTATTGTTTTTACTTCAAAAGCGTTATTGAAATTTAGATTAAACTATATGGAGAACACTAAATATTTCCATTTATTTCCAGGTATGTTTGATTTGGTTTTTTGTTTGATTTTTTGTTTGTTTTGGTATGTTTGTTTGGATATTTTTTTTTCATCAACTATAACGTTTGGCTACCTTTAAGCTTCATAATTTGTAAATCTCTAATATTACATTCTTCTCAAACTAGTCTGACAAGTTCTAAATACAATGGGTCTAAATGTTTTCAGAAAGCTATCACCTCAAAGATATCAAGCATTTTATATTCTTTTAGACTTGCCATTTTCAAAGCTGCAAGGACATTAGATCTTCTACACATACAACTGCGTTTCATCCAGGTCAATCTGGTTACCTTCATCAACAGAAAAAATTATCTTTCTCTTACTTTCTGGTTACCACTGATGCAATGTAAATATAACAAAAAATCACCATCAAAACCCAAATAAATGAGAAGTAAAATATAAAGATGAAAGATTCCTAAAAATCTATTCTGTAACTTCTAGAAACGCTATACAGGTTAATGAGGTAAAAACAAAGTCCATGCAACAATTCTTTGTTTTAACCATATCCTAACACAGAGCTACCAAAAGAAGCAGTCCCAGTTGCTCTCCAGGTCCCAGCCATTAATGCTGCCTTGATCCTCCATCCTTGTGCCCCCATGCACAGAAGCTGGGCAGGAGTTTAGAGCTGTGGCACAGTGAAGGACAGTGCAAATTCTTTTGATAATCCCAATTGCTTTTAAAGGCATAAAAAGCCTGTTGAAGTACTGCCTTAGTTTTGGACATGGTGCTATTTTATATGCTATACAATTTACTATGCTGAAATGTCTAGGCAAAAATGAATTAATTTCAACATGAATCTGAGCTTTAATTAGACTGAATATCCTTGCTTTTTCAAGTTCAAGTCAGATCCTTATCATTACCTGAAGGTAGTTTATTTTTTTGTGGTATAATATTTAGAACATTCAAGAGCATGTTAAGAAAAAATGAATGCATACCCAGTCTACATAAATGTAAATTTATTCATAATCAAGAGCAGAATATTTTTCTATGGCATTTATCAAAGCAAATATCCTTATATAGGTATTGTTATAAAACGAATGGTGTGCTTAAAACAAGGGACAATCCCATGCTTTTATGCACATATTTTCATGCTTGTTAGTGAGCTGAAGCTGTTCTATTTCATCACAAAATAAAACCAATGATAAAGAAATGCAATGAGGACACCAAGGTCTTTTAAAACGTTTTGAATAAACAAACTGCTACTTTACACTCAATTCTTCCTCTCTACTATTTCCTTCTACATACAGATTTTATGAAGAAAGAGCAAATTATGATGGCTAACATTTTCAAATACATTGCATGTTTTCTCATAACTTGGGGGCAGAAAACATTATTTAAGTCTTACGAATATGAAATTCACTATTAGATATCACCCAAATTATCCTTGAAGAAAATCTGTATTTAATTTACATACAGATTTTTGAGGACCTGTTTTGAAACAAAATATCTACTGTTGTTCAGCATGGCTCATCCACCTTAGTTTCAGGAAGAAGAGATTAAACTAAGTGGACGTATGAACCATTAAGTATTTACAATGCTAACAAAATCAGAATCATTTTCACCATTTTACACCTCTACTACACATCTTTTAAACTTACAGCTAGTTTTATGAGGTATTCAGTACCCGGGAAAAGCTGCTGAATAGTAAAATCCAGAAAAAGTTCTGTGCTGTTATAGATTACATTCCATTTTGTAAAATTCTGCTCATTGTTGGCAATATAAATTATATAACGATCTAGGATTCCATTTACTTCTACTGGTTCTTTCCATCTGCAAATAAAAGCAAAATATGATTAATACCAGCAAAGATTCAGACTGCACTGAATAATGTAAGGCTTTGTTTAGGGGACTTTGTGGGGTTTATTTTAAGAATTTGAAAACATAGTTGTACAACCATAAAAATAAATCTAAGGCATACCTCTAATGCAGTATTTGTACTCAGTAGATAAATGATTACAGTAACACACAAAGCAGGGGCTACAAAACGGGCATATCACCAGAACATTTCCTGCACTGAAGTTTGCAGAGGCTATGCCCATATGTAGGTTATACTGATTGCGTAAAGGCGAAATGGAAATTAAGTTGGCAAGTGATAATCAGAAGGTTCACAGAACCACTAAACTAATCACTTCTATGCATTTAATCATAATAAATTTAATTTTATGTCACAAACCCTTCCCCTGATTGAACTCACTGGAATTCTTGAATAAACTGATGCACTATTGTGTTGTCAGGAAAGAAGAAATCCTTACTTACTGTACATATATCGTTCTAGAATCCAAAACCGTCAGGACCGGGGCATCTACATGAGATGGTGGCAGCTGTGCTGTAAACAAGGTGACCTGGGAACTGTTTGTACAGCCAGCAAGTGTGCATGCAGCGAGCAGAAACTCGTGTGGCGTGAAAACTGCTAAATCTAGGGCAAAAAAGGAATATGAATTTACTTTTTACATTAATGTTACCTTGTTCTTCTGTAACGTTCAGAGAACAGTGAATTCAGAAAATCTAGAAGAAGAGGAACCTGTGTGTCTTAAGTATTTTGGATTTGTCCCAGAGGAGTGAATAGGTGCTGTTTAATAACAACTGCAAATTTTGACTACTACTATGTCTACAGAGCATGCTTTGTTTGTGATAACCCCACTGTAACGTACATTTACAATAGAACGTGCATCATCCAAACAAAACAAAGATGTTACCCTCCTAGGTGCTACTTACTATATCAATTTGCTACAGTGGCAAATGAACACCTTTAAGATGATTAAATCAAATGAAATTAATGGAAAAACAAGTCCAGGTTCATTAACACAGCCAGGTTATTTCTTTTTTTAAATGCACTGTATGATACATGAACATCAAGCATCAATACATACAATGATTCACTCCATGCAGATTTCACTATAAGCGTTAACATAAAGGAAGCTCATTTTTGCCACCACTCATACTGGTTTTCTCAAATGTCTCAAAAATTTTCATGAGCATCAAACACTTGTAAAACATATTTCAGTAAAGACAACCTGTCTAATGCAAAACAACTGTTAAATGGTTATTTATTATGAAGTATCTTGAGTTTCAGTTATTGCAGAAAATGGTGAATGTTTGTTGGAGAAATATTCTAAAAGATCATTAGCTTCGTATATTCTTCCCTATACTAACAGAGGAATGTTTGTCAGAAAAATTATAGTAGGAAATTAATGCAGACAATTTTCTAATATTTTTCATTTTTTTATTAAAATACAAATCACTGATTTTAATGAGCAAATCTTTTATAAAGAAATTTACAATTGAGGTTTTGGCAACAGTATAAGGTATACAAATAAAATGAATATGTTACAGATACACATTTTACTATGGCAGGAAAGTTCTGGGTTTTTGCAAGACATAACAAATGCTAGTGTTTTCAGAGTCAAATAGTATCAAACTATCATTTTGTACAAAAGTATTTGTGAGCACAAATCCAAAAATTGCAATGACAATTGCAATTGGATGATAAAGATATCAATGTTGTAGACCCAAGTACTTTCTCTTTAGTTTTCCCTTCATATAATGTCTCCAGTCCCTTCTGGAATAGAATTCTTTCTGATTTATTCCATTCCATGTGAGGAGAGAATGAACTCGTGCATTTTTATTGAAAATGCAGTATCATTCAGTGGTATTGTTCTATAGAGCATATGGCAAAGTGCGAGTTAAAAAAAATAGGCTGTAACTAAAAAAAATAATCATCAAGTGAATGTCTGTAACACAGTGACATGTTTAATCAACATAATGGGGTTGATTCTACCAGAGTTAAGCAGTGCTTATGTGGGTGAGGAGTAAGCACATTCCAGAGCAGGTGCTCAGGCTGGCTCAGCAAGCAGAGAAAGTAAACTCCACGTACTGCACCACTTGC
>JAOXNO010000024.1:22984006-23000330 GCA_028565335.1 Limnodromus scolopaceus | reverse complement strand
GAATTCTTTCTGATTTATTCCATTCCATGTGAGGAGAGAATGAACTCGTGCATTTTTATTGAAAATGCAGTATCATTTAGTGGTATTGTTCTATAGAGCATATGGCAAAGTGCGAGTTAAAAAAAAAAGGCTGTAACTAAAAAAAATAATCATCAAGTGAATGTCTGTAACACAGTGACATGTTTAATCAACATAATGGGGCTGATTCTACCAGAGTTAAGCAGTGCTTATGTGGGTGAGGAGGTAAGCACATTCCAGAGCAGGTGCTCAGGCTGGCTCAGCAAGCAGAGAAAGTAAACTCCACGTACTGCACCACTTGCCCTCATTAGCACACACCTTCCTGGACCCCTTGCTCCTTGCAGCTTCCATCACAGAAACCACAAAAAGTACAGCTGGAGACGGAAGTCTGCGAGACAAGGGTCAGATACTCCATGTTCTAGGTAGACAAACAAGTGACCAGAAAGATTTTACTGTTAGCAATCCTAAAATGAACAACTGAAAACAATCCATGGCACTTATTTAATTCATATCCCTATAAACAGTGAATACCGTTTCTAAGTTGGAACTGTATTGTGGGGCTTCACTTAGCAGACTGAACATAACACAAAGGAAGGGAGAAGAGATAAAAAGGAAAAGAATATTTCTCCTTTTCCATTTGTTCATTGTGGATCGCTGTCTTCCTTGTACACAGATTTGGGATGAGGTTTGAGGAGGGGTATTTTTTTTCTCCTTTAGGGAAAATTCCTCATCAAGGAACTGCTTCTTTGTTTTTTTGTGGTTTTTTTTTTAAAGAAGCAGCTTGTTCTGAAGTCCTGATTTGACGGACACTATAGCTGATGAGACTACTTGCATACAGAAGAGTTTTGGGAAATACCTAGTTAAATTTGAAGAAGGAAGAACTTTTTCAAGGATGAAGAGAATGGAAGATGGAAAAATGTTTTATTTCCCTTCCTGAAAAAAACAAGTAACTATAATTTACTATGACTGTCTCAGTGCCTGTAATGAGAAAAGCAAAAGGACAAGACAGGGAAACAGGCAAAGTTTAAAAGAACAGGAATAACAAGCAATGGAAACACAGGACATATGAGCAGGAAGATCCTTTAGGATCAACTGATAAGCATACTGAGAGGCAGGAGGCAAGGGAAGAAGAGGAGAGCCTAAAAAAAAAAAGAGTAGAAAGATAAAATATGGGAAAAAGCAACACATCACCAGGATTAAAGGAAATCTTTATTCCTCATCCTGATTTAATAATGCCAATGTATTTTGACTAATAAATGCTGAATTGAAAGTTTCAATGGAATCTGAAAGATTTTGGTGGCATAAATGCTAAAATAAAAAAAAGAAGTTAGTGGGAGCAGCAGAAGAAAATACAGAAATTCGAGACAGGAATGTTGCTCAAAGCATGAGCTTTGCAGTCAGTGAAAATCTCTCCACAGACTTCATCAAGGTTTAGATAAGCCCACAGATATAGCGCAGGTAGTATTTCTAAAAGCTTAGAACCAGAAAATGACAAACTGAACAATTAAAAAAATCATATTACATCATAATTGATACAATTATTTGTCACAATCTGATTTGGCAGATATTTTCCTATTTAAAGTTCAAAGTGTTTCATAATGGATCAATGGATTCAAAAAACTATAGATACAAACATGAATCTGAATGAGGAGGGAGGAGGTTCTTAAAACTACAAAGCTACCTTTTGTCAAGGTCCTCTAGCAGCAACGCTTTGTTTTCCATTTGCTTGATTGCATGATTTGCATAAGATCAAATGTAGGCAATTGTGGACATGAAAAACAGATCACTCTCAAACACATTAGAAATGGATCCACAAGCATTATCCAGAAATTTGTTACAAGAAAACGCATCCTGGTGCATGGAAAACTCAGTGATTAATGTCAAACAAACTATAATTTACAATATAGGGCATGAATTATATGTTATTCTACAATTGATTTCATGCTGCTGCTGAAAGAATTTCATTGATCTCATTTTACAAAATGAACCAAAAAGCAGACAATTATTTTCTTTTTAACTCACAGCAAAACCTGAAATTTTTTTCTTACATGTTTGCTTGATCAGGTTATATTCCTTTGTTCCACAATTCCAGTCCCCTATGTTACTTTAAAATAATATCAAATGCAGTTTTCCAATAACTACTCTCAAAAATCACTTCTTTCTTGCCAAAACAAGGCTAAACTTAAAAATTATAGAGTTCTACTAAGAAAAACCAGAAAAAATTAGAATTTGGTCTTGTACTTGTTTCTGGACTCAGAAGGGCAAAGAGAAAAAAAAAGATACTTTCTTGGGGGTACAGGATTCCCTCAAATCATTCCATTAAGGTAGCAGGTAGACAGAAAAAAATAATTCTGCATTTTTCAAAACAGAACAAAAGAAGAAAACTAAACCCCCACAGAACTGTTTTAAAACAATTACTTCCCCCTGAGGCGGGAGGGGGAGGAGGGAGAGAGGATCAACCTCTCTTTTAATCTCTCTGACCTCAGAGGCAATACAAACAAACTTAATTCTTTTCTAACTCATATGACAGCAAGATAATTGCTAACTATACAGGCTACCATTAAAATTGACATTTGCATACCACTACATTTTTTATATATGTGGTATACGTGGAACTTCCCACACTAACCAAGGCAACTATCTTAAATATCATGGTAAATCTAACTATAGTGGTTGGTATATAACCAGTTTCTAATAACCACCAGCCTAAGTCCTGATAGCACAATCAATGCAGGAGACAGAACGAATAAAGAATGACCCTGTTTGTATGGTCAATAAGAACACTCACTTTGCTTTGATCAAATTTAATGGGTAGTCATTGAAAGATAATATGCAACACTACAGCACTACTTTTAGCATGGAATTTGAGAGATGTTACTAAGATAGAGAAGAAAAACGTAGTTAGTACAAAAACCACAACCCTGAAATTGGAGATTTAAGAACTTGACTTAAAACACAAGCTTTACCATCAAGATGTCAGAGTACACCACAGTTCAAAAATAATATGGCAGTAATGTCTAAAATGCTTTAATTTATGTCTAAAATGCTCTAATTTATCTGTAATTTAACATGCAGCATTCTATACTCAGGTTTACAGCAAGAAAGTCACATACCCTTCTTTTCTCCCCTCTTTCACTCTATTTCCACTCTCCCTGGTTTTAGGCATCTATTGTAAGGACCAGAAATGGCAATGTCCTGTCCTGGTGAGCATTCAGTTGAAACGTGACTTGTGTAAGGAACCTCACATACTTTCTCTCAGGAAAATAATTGAGACAATAGCTATCCCATTGCTATATTCAAAGGAAAATAATACGGCAGCACTGTAGCAAGGGATTGTTAGCAGCACAACAAAGAAAACCTGCTGAGAGAGTATGAAGATGAAAAACCTCCAAAGAATTCCAATCACCACGTTGTTTATGTAGGTAGACTGTACGATTACTTCAGCTCATTACTCACATCCTTATTCTGTTCTCTCATCTTCTTTCTCATAGTTTGCTGAATTAACTCACAATAACTTAATAATTAATTAGAAGGTAAACTCTTTGGGACCATAAATCTGCATCACCAAATACAATGATTTCCACACCTGATTTTTATGTGCTACCAAAAAAAAAAAAAAATCAAAGTAGGTGCCAAGATCATATTACCAGGCTTGGTCCACCAGACATCATTAGTAGTTCTTTACCTTCCATTGTTTTCTGAAAGCAAGCAACAACTCATATATAACTTTTTATACAGTAGATCCTGCTTTCTGTATTTATAAAGCACCAACCACTTATCGATTCTCAAAGAACCATCACTAATGTAGAACCTTCTCCGAGAAGGTGGCATATTAACGCCGCATCTTTTTCACAGATTTCCTGTAAATCTGATGCCATACTCAGCACTCCCTTGAAAATATTACATGAAAAACAGAGCACCACAAATGACACCACTTGCCTACTTCAGGCAACTCAGTCAAGCCCAAGAAAATAGCGTGCACACGTACCTAATTGTATAATCTAGCAATGAACGGCCTTTCACATGTGGGACTAGGCCATTAATTGAAGAAAACAGCTGTCTTCCAAGACAGCAGGAACTTCTGCCGTATATTAATTCATAGTTAAGAATGTTCCAGAGTGAGAATTAAAAGAGTTTTGTAAAACCACTAAAAATAAGTGCAAGAAATAAAGAGAGAGAGAGAGAAATAAACTCATGGTCACAAATAATTGATTTCATAATAATTTCAGGAACACCATAAGTTGTTGTTCTGCTTTTTAACCAGCAAAGACTTTGACGCAATGGCACATGGACTAAACAACTTTGCTTCTAGGTGGCCAACAAATTCTGATGTTTTTAAGAAGCTATTTGCTCAGCAGTAAATATTGCTGGTTTTTGAAATTACCCATAAAGGAATAAATCTTCATTCCACTTGAGGTTTATATGCCTCAGAAAAGTTCAGTGAAAGGTACAACTTCCAAGCTCCCTCTGAGGAATTAAAAAGCATAGCACAAAACCATGTATGATACGGAAGCACCAAACATGACACTTGTGTTAGACTGTGTAAAAAAAGTTATATTCAAGAAGAAAACCCCTTTTGCACAAATGTGAAACAAAATTATCTTTAGTCATTTCAGTTATTAAATGCACACAATAGAACTGTAGTTCTGCTTTTGGAAGAGTGGTAGCTTCGAAGCGCTTAAATGTTTTTAAATATAATTATGTTTTAACATGTCTATTTGTTTTCACATTTACTAAGAACGTATCTTGGTTATGCTCTTATAACCCTCAACTGTTGTAGAGAAAACCTTTCTGCCATTTAGCATTCCAAACTTATGTACTTTTTTGAGCACAAACTCATCCCTCAAACGTTATGCTTCATCCTGGCCAATTCACAAGGCCTCCTTAGTCTCCATTCCTGATTATTGTGTTTCTTCCCCCCACCCCCTTTTTTTGGGGTACCTATGTACCCTAGCAAGGTACATTTTATTTTAATCAAACGCGCATATTATTCCTTTTCCATTGCAAAAATTGGACTACAATAATTTCAGTCTTTAGTTTTAAAGCCATGTCCCTGTGATAGCTGCTGTGGGTATATTTCCCAGACTGTTGTCACCCTCCAGTTAGGACACACACTAGCTTGAAATCCTAAGGGTGCTCAGCTGAAGAAAACTCAAAACATGTGGAGTGTCACATGCCACGTTACTTAGAAAAAGTTGAAAGGAAATATCAGAGAACTACATTTAAACTTTTCTTTCAATCCTTTACCTCCAATTAATCTACCAGATTCCTTATATGACTGTAAAGACATCACATGATGCTGATGACAGAAGAATCACGGTGCATGCATGAAGCTCCTTGGAAGACTCCCTCCCCCAAACATTCCTAAACCATTTCTCTGGTCCATCATCATTAGCCACCATCAGAAAAATAAAGAGGCATTCGGGGTTTTTTTTTAAAGACTCCTCTTGCTGCAAAAACAACACATAGCTAGTCAGCACAAATATTCAGCATCAAATAAATCTAATGAACTTCCAAGTTACTTCTTTGTTTACTAGAATTAAAACCATGCATTTTCTCCCTATTTTATTTTGATTATAACAGAAGGTGAGTTTGAAGGTCAGAAGGGAAAAAACAGAAAGAGGACAGAGCACACTAATTTTTACCAGGGACATGAAGAGAAGTAATTGTGGTCATACCAATATCACTATCTTAGTTTTATTTCTCTCTCTGTCATTTCTTTGCACATCATATGGCCTGACACTGCCCTATTTTAAGATTTAAATGAAAATTTCCATTCATGAATGCTTCCTATCCAGTCACTATATTGCTATAGGATTAAGTAGAGTGGAGTTGCTGGTATACATCATAAGAACCATGATCGCTCATCAATGCCAAGCTCAAAAAAGTGAAAAAGCAAGAAAAAAAAAAGTGTTTTGAACATTTTACCTCTGTATTACTTCAGCTTTACATTCACAACTGGAAAATATATTTGTACTAGGCACCTGCATTGCAAATTTGAATCTCAGATACATGCTGCTATAAAACTGGAACTACTCTGGATTCACATTAGTATGACCAAGAACTCCTTGGATCACTAACAGAAGTACACCCCGTAGTCCCAAGTAATTCCAATCCTGCTTTAGTGGGAAAAGCAAAATTCAGATCCACTTTACATTTGGTGCTGATTTAATCGTACCAGGTCAAGAGAAGTGTCTGACTGCCACTTTTACAACCCACTGAAGAACACAAAGAAGCGGGCAGCTGTGGTAAGAGAAGCCAGTAAGATGTTATGTTATATAAGAATATATGGTAAGAAATACAGCAACTGTTACTATCCATTTTATATAAATCAATAGTGCAGTCAGTCTGGAATAGCATATATTAAAGATTGCAGAAATAAAGTCTGTCTGGAAAACGGCAGTGAGAAAGCACAGGCTTACAAACACTCTCTTAGAAAGAGAGGCTGAACAAACAACCTGAGAAAAGGAAACAAAGAAGATGACACACCATACAGGTATATAAGATAGTAAGTGCTACACAGAAAAGCAATTAGGACCCTATGTTCCCATGAAATCCCTTTCAATAATACAGGGGAGGGGTGCAAGGAAGGGGGGGAAAGATGTTCAATAAATTTAGAGAGTGGAACTTTAAGAGAAACTCACTCCACTCAAAATGATGGAACATCTACTGCTGACAAGAAGAATCATATTTCTCAAATTCTGGGGAAGAGACACTAAATATCAACATCATGTTTTTAAATTTATTTTTATAAGCAACACCGTAATTTGTAAACCTATGGAAAAGAGTCCTCCAAGATTTCAATACTACTTTCTCTGTATCTAAAACTATTTAGAACTCTGCAATGCTGCATTTTATTTTATTTTTTAAGTTTTCCTGCCTAAGAAAAGAAAGAGAAGGATGGGAAGAAGGAAATTAATTTCAAAATAAATATTTTCTTTGAAAAAAGTAAACAATTTTACTAACAATTTTTACTTATTAAAATTGAATATACGGACTAAATTGCAAAATACCATTTTAACCCTAAAACAACCATTTTAATCAACAAAATATTAAAAAAAAATTCAACAAGGAAGCAGAAACTTGAGACAGCACACTCAGACTAGAAATTGGAATCTAAACAAGAAAAATATGACAATGACTGTTGAAACCGGTATAAACTAGAGGTTACAGATTAGTGATTTAGAGGTTATGAGCTTTATTTACCTATATGTGCATTTTACATCCATTATGGGTAACTTGTTCCACCATTTTGTATAGTACCAGACATGCAAGATGATTAGAGAACAACTCTCACCACCGAGGAGAGGCCTCATGTGATTTAAGAGTTTCTGTAGAAGAGATACTATCACCCTCCCAGGACCAGAACAGCTCTGTATATCTGAATTATAGTCAGAGAATAAAGGGTTTCGCTAAAACATTACTGTAGTGTTGGAACAAGGATAGTGGGAGGACTCAGCTTCTGAGCACTGTTCCTAAACGAGACAATTTATAGGAAGTTAAATCTGTTGCAAGACTACAAAAGCTGAGATGGTTTTCATCTGGTCACAGAATTAGCAGCGTAGTAAGATATACTGTACTTCTACCTGCTCTCCCCTGTACCTGCCAGAACAATCTGCCTCAGCTGTTGAGTCAGTAATATAGTCAACATGTGGTTGGGGAAAATTATTGGGATTTCTTTCTCCCCCATTCTTTTTGTTTGTTTGTTTGGGGTTGTTGTTTTTGGTTTTTTTGGTGGTGTGGTTGTGAGGGTTTTTTAGGCTTAGTTGCTTTATATTTATTTTCAAAATACATACACCAAAAAAAAACCCCAAACCATGAAAAGCCCAAAGTTTTTTTCAACTTGACACATTGCACTACCCAGTTATGTCATGTAGTGTCAGTAATGTCATCAGATAACATAACTGCCACAATCTGATGTGATGCATTAAACTGGGATTACCAGAATAAATCATGTTTGTGGGTACACAGATCACAGGTGGTGCAGTCAGATGCTCTGTATTATGGCATATCTATAGGATGTGCAGATTAGGATATAATGTTCAGAGCCTTGCTCTCGTTTGTGAAGTGCTTTGCAACCATAACTCAATAGTAAGGAGCCACCAAACAGTTATAATGGCATAAACCATCATCAGGGAAAAATACAAATCGATCAGTGCCAGCGATATAAAAGAAAGAACATCTGTCTGTCCCCAGTCTCATAAATTCAGTGGTTGTTGCAGGCTTTTTCTCTATTCCACATGTACTTTATTAATAACAGTAACTATCATAAATAATAATAATGCAGAGCAGTTTATTTCAAGATGAATGAACTTATTATCTGTTGATCCTCTCCCTTGTTTCTTATATCCTGTCTATATACCTCCTGCAAATGCAGGGGGGAGAGCTACTTTAATTTATTGTTTGAAGTTTATGCCCTTTAATTGGCAACAGTGTGCTATGCCAAGAAAGTTGCCTATCTAGGCTCCCTGAAATATCTGCATACCTTAACTGGCATGTTAAGCTTGTACAAAGGAGGCATAGAATTTACATTCTACTGCATATTATAAATAAGTAATAAGAACAGATTAGAATTATGCATTTACGCCTACTAGTGAGAATGAGATGCATAATTCACAAGTGGCAAACCCTTAAGAGGCTTTCGTATTTCACCCCAACCCGCTCCCCCCTCCAATCTTGTGTATGTAGAACATAGTATATTTTTCAGTCCCACTGCTCCACAATCATATTTTGTTTTCTAGCTAGACTGTTTAGATTTTATAATCACTACTTTTTTTTTTCCTTGCAGGAAAGCAACAGACAATATATGGCAGTAGTCATTGATGGGAATGTGTCTGCTTTATGGTATCATCTTTCTGAATTTTCTTGTGATACTTGGGGACATGACCGTAAGAGGCAGACGTTAAATGGCAGTACTTTCAGAAGGTGCCAGAGTAAACTGAAGTCCTCTAACTAACTTAAGAAGAGAAAGTAGAATTCGCAACTGAAACTTCCTTAAAATTCATAGTTAACGTGACTCACTGCTCCTCTAGTTGGATCTCCTGGAGTAGACTGATCTCTATGCCCATTCATGTCCTCAGCTTCTCTGCTGAAGCCTGTAAAATAATACCTGTCGTGACCAGAATTTATATGACAGCACATGAAGACCACGGATTTTGCAGAGACTGTGGCCTTCCCCCACTGCAGTTCTACCTCTAAGAAGTACTCTGTTACTTCGTCATAAGGTGTAGAAACAAGAAACAATTTTAGTTTAGCTGCTTTAATATTTTTTGGTTCTGTGGTTGGAGTACTGCAGTGTTGATTAAAGTACCTCCCAAAGAGGCATCACTCAGGACAGGCTCTTCAGTGGAAGTTACCTTGAGGTTTTTCTCAATTGTTTTGAACTTCATGTATTTTGTTCCCTGGATTTTCCTTTGTCCTGTGTGCAAATATTTTAAATCATGTTCTGGTAGTAACTAATTCAATCTCTACCATGTAACTTCTCTTCATAGTTAAGCTTAGACTTGTACCTCTTTTTTTCTGGTAACATTTATTTATTTATTTATTTGATCTTTTGATTTCCTCAGTGGACCTCACTTTATTTTGAGTTTTCCTGGACTAGATTTCTAGGTACTGCATTCTCCGCCTGTAAACTGGAGAAAGACTCCAATTATGCATGTATTTTAATTCCCAGTACAATTTAACAGCTTTAAAATGGTTACATGATACTCCAACAATGGTATTAAATCCCAAGAGCCATATCTCAAAAATTCAAAACACGTTGGTTGAAATGAAAATAATACTTTTACCCTAACTTTTAAGAATAGCAAAAGGTGCCACAATAATTTTGATATGGAGGAGAACATTCTTATCCTTGAGCTGATGAAAAGGCTAGCACATCAGCTCATGAGAACACATGGATATTCTTGTCAATTGGATTAAATTATTGTTCATTGATGAGAAAAAAAAATGACTAACAATATTAAAATTAAGTGATCATAAGTAGCTCCAAAGTTGAAGTCAGTATGAAATTCAGCTTTCTAAAGGAAGCTACTGACATATGGTACCAACAGGGGTTACCTTTCACTATTGATACTTTTCTTCATTTTCTACATTTTTCCTAGAACAGACTGTGGAAATTTTCACCGCTTATGCATCCTCTGTATGAACTCACCCAGTGTAGCCAATGATGCTGGAAAGGTAAGCAATGAGGACCCAGAAGCTTTTAATAAGGCAGTTTCTCTAGTCCCCCCCTGAATAACCTTTTCCACTGACTAAGAGAGTGGGTGCAAAGCTATTAACCCACTGTCCTAACAAGAAAGCCTTGAACTGTCGGCAGAGCTGTTTTAGCTACCCCTACTATCTATTCAGCACTGACACCAACTCTAACTTATACCAACTAGAAAAAATTTAAAATAAAAATATTATAAGTCTCCCCCAATACATTTGTATAAAATTTTATGTATCTATGTACCTCTTGATGAAAACCATGTATACTCACATCATAGAAACTTACTGATTGACTTGATAAAATCACTAATCAGAATTAGAAATTGCTAACGATATGTTTCCAGAGACAGAACACAGGCAGTTTATTATCACCAGTGTAAAAATTCACTCTTTGCCACTTGATCATTTATTCTCTCACATGTGCAACCTTATGCAGCACCACTCCTCACCAGAATGATTGAATAGCACCATTCTTAAATTAAAAACCCAGATGCTTATTTACTTGTAGCCATAAACATACTCAGACATACAGAAAAAGAAATCAAGATATGCATACTGTAAATGTGCCTCTGTAATAAAGGAACATGGTATATCCAAAGCAGCTACCATAGAAACAATAACAATGTTCATAATCCAACTTTCCACTCATTTTACGACCATAAGTCTAAGCATTACTTGAAGCACACTAATCTGATGTTGTTCTTACATGTTTAATGTTCACTTCCACATTTTTTCCCATGCACTAGTTAGTTTCCTGGTGACACATTACTTTAATGTGTCACCACTTAGACAATAAAAACCATGAAAAAGGAAGAAAGAAAAAAAGAGAAGACCCCCAGTAGCTTTCAAAGTCCAACCACAATTTATGTAAAATGCTTCAATCAGAAACAGTTCGTCATAAAAATACAGTATTTCGTGGAAGACTAGTGGAAGGAATGATGGAGTTCAGTACTGACTAAAGGCTATTAAGCTTCATGTAAACCATTTAGGCAATCAGCATAGAAACCTAGGTTAGGTTTCTGGCAGTGATTCAACAGGAAAGGAAGTCTCCTAGAATGCCTTTCATGCTTTTTGTGACATGATTTATGCCTTGCGTATGTTTTCACATGTTAGGAGGACAGGAAAACAGACTCTGAAAATACAGGGATCCTCCTCCAATCATACAAACCATCAAATATTTTTTAAATTAAACTTATATCCAGCTATCTTACGGCCTTGTAACACTCGTACTGTTCACACACAAAACGAGACTCGTGAAAGATGAAAAATACTCAGGAAGATCTGGACTTAAAGTAACAGAAAAAGAAATTAATTGGTGAAGCACTTTAGAAATGCAGGCTGCATGGAAGTTGCTCAGATTTATTGAAATAACAAGTCTGAAACACACAAAGAGCAATGATTCCCCTTTTCAGAAATTTGTCTCATTATAGCTTTCTGTTTTTTCAATAAATAAAATGCTGAAAATATTTAAGTAATGGTTATTAACTCAACACCCTTGTGGCCATGCATGGAAAAGGGGACACCCCTGTTTGGTAACCCTCCAGAAGTACTACTGTGGCATTACCTGCCTGTACATAGTCACCATTTATTAATATTCCATTAATGTTAAAAGAAGGTTGGGACATATCAGGTATAGAAAGAAGAGTCTGTGTCTAGTGCAAGTCAAACAGGAACGTGTATATTGCTCAGCTAGAATAATTATCACAGCTGATAAACCAACACAATTTGTAATACCAACATGGAAGAAAATACCTATCTTAAATTAAATATAAATCAAGTGTTTGTCGGTCCAAGAGACCAAATTGTCCTAAATGAGTAAGGAGAAATATGAGTGTGTTTTCTGGGGCATAAGGAAAATCTTAGAGAGAAGCTTCATTATGCAGCTTGCAATATCAAGAAGCTGCCCCACTCTTTCCAAGCCTATTAAGTTAGAGCTAAGTGAGGTATGTCCATATGAACGGATATTAATATATTCAAACAGAAGCAGTAGTTTGGCCTTAGTCCATCTGTGCAAGAGGTGCCATATCTTTATTTACATGAGTTCAGCATTACCTGAAACTAAGCATAAATCATTTACCAAGAATTTAAAAATGATCCAGGCAAAAAAATAATATCTTAGAAAAGTAGAGATGTTTTTCTTTGTCTATAAACATATAAATTATAAGTTGGACATAAAAACTTGCACAGTTTCTGGTATTTTCTAAAGCACTGAAGAAAAGATTGAATGAAATCTTGACTTAAATTATAAGCTTACGAATCTCTTTTATCAGCAAAATTAAAACCAGAACAGAACCCACCACTTTGCCTTTGGAGTTTCAGGCAAACCACAGTTAGTAGACATACTGCTGAAAACAAGATCCTACAAAAAGCATTTCAGGCTATGAGCACTGGTCACAACATGACCAACAAAGCATATTCTAGTTCTTATAAAACAAAGGACATCTCTCAAAGTTTAATTGCTAACATTGGTCACCATGTGACAGCTGCTCACAATCAGAAATGGTATCACTTGATAGAGCCCTATATGAAGTTTTTGCTAATGAAAGACAAAATGCAGAGGAAAAGACTACGTCCTTAAAAATTTCAGAGCAAGGCAGACAAGTTGCATGAGATTGGGCCAGTTTGCCCAAGAGAGTTTCACACAGGCAACGTTGCATCTGATCTCAGAAAGTGGCAAAATAAGAATTTAACTGCAGTGGTGATGTCTTCAAGAAGACCTGCAAATCCACATGACAGGGCAGGACACTTCCAAAATGATGTGTGGAGATTAAGCTCTGCTGCTTGCCAAAAAAACCCAAAACAAACAAACAAAACAAAACAAAACCAAAACAAACCCAGAAAAAACAGACCAAAAAATAGGTTGTATTTAAATTTTACAAACTGAGTTGATCTAAATCTGCCCTCCTCAGTACACACTGTCTTTTGAAGCTATCTCAACATCTTTAAGTCTGCTGATCAATCTAGGTATCTGCAAAGGAGAAAATAAATAACTAGAAGCCTATATATGTCTAATTGTGACAGCTAATTTGGAAGTAAAATCACAGGACGAAATAATCTGGGAGTTCTACATTTTTTAGTGGTTCTAACTCTTGTCATGGAATTTAGATAAGACTGAAAATCAATGTTTTTCTTCTCTTTGTTTAAAAAACAGAACCCAGAGACAAAATATTTCCTATGTTGCCAGAAGGTAAAGGAGGAAAAAAAAGAACTCTCCCTGATCTACAGCTATTAGCTCTGGAGAAGCTCTTTGCTCCACTTTGTGTTGATACATACAGAAGATTGGGAGGTACCAAGTACTCTCATTTTATACTTTGTGTTGCATTTTTAGAATGCAGGACTCAAGCAACCTGAGAGCTCAGAAATTCCAGCAGGGTTAGCATGAGTTCTCTCCTGGCTTGCTGTGTTACCCAAATCTGATCAAAGGACAAGGACTCCAGAAGCTTGTCCAGCTGTGGTTTTATAATGACACCATTAGGTTTTGCTCTATAATCAAGGTCCCTAAAAGTCTGTGTAGCTTCAGGCTTAATATCTGCGACAAGGTTAACTGAAATCTGCAGCAAGGATAACTACTTTAGCAGATTGTATCAGCAGGAAATATTTAAACACTATTTAAAAGGATTTTAAATAAGCAGATTTTATTTAACACTGCACTAATGCACTGCAATAGGAAATGATACAACAGAGCTGCTACGAATAAACATAATGCTTTTACCCTTACCCCACCCTCCCTCCCTTCTAAATTCCCCAGATCTATATTATTAAGTCCAATGAGTGCACCAGATCTTTCTGTCTGGAGCTGAAATACAGGAATGCCAGACTCCGACAGCCCATTTGCCCTTTGGTTTTGTGCCTGCTGAATCTGCATTCTGGGTCTGTGGAATTAATTACGATAGTACCGGTCACTGGCAATGTCAGGGTTGCCAATTCAGGTGTATCAAATGCACTTTCTTATATGCCTACAACTTTTAGAGGAAGGCAGCTTCTTCTGTAAGACTGGTGTACTCTGCCCTCTAGTGCTAGGTGCACCAACGTATATTTACTTAAATGCACAGTCAGGCCAGAATAAAGCCTGAAGCAGCAGGTGGTCTTCATATGCCATCCTGGAAAACATGTTATTTCCTTTATGCCTTATCAGCAGGATATGTTGCTAAACCGAATAGCAGGGGTGGGCCTGGAACTGCTGCATGGTATTGCAAGACCCTAAACTAAGAAAGAGAGATGGGGCATATCTCATTGGGTCACATGTTAGACATTTCAGATAACCAGTTCTAACTGTGAAGACTGACTTTTCATTGCTCAGAATGGTGTTAAAAAAAATCTCTGCTTCACAAAAAAAAAAACCCAAGGAATTTTGACATTCAGAGTTACAACATACATAAATCTAGGACTAACATTGTACTAGATAGCAAACTGCTCTTCTCCAAAACACCCTAGTGAAAGAACAGACTGGATTCATTTGGTATTTATATGTATTTCACTGCAACCTGGAAGATGGGCAATAAACTCATACCAGAGGACTACAGAATTTTTCTACTGTTTTTCCTTTAAGGCAAAAGCTGCCAGTCATTTTTAAGCAGAACCTAAACCAAAGGAACACAAATCCTTAGGGCTGGAAACTGGTGTTTTTTAAACATGGCTATAACTAAAAGCTGTATGAAAAGTAACCATAAGAACTACATCTCAAACCTAAGATAATAACTATTTTCTTCTCAAGGATTCAGCTTCTTGCAGTGACACATCTTTTTGCAATTATTGTCTATGTACAATTCTGTGGCTTTTCTTGTTGGAATTCTTTCACTTGGAAATTAGTATAATATTGATATTACGATGGATTTTGATTTTATTATCATAATTATCATTTAAAACAAGCAGTAGTAATCATAGGGATAAAAAGGACAAAAATTTTGACAATTTTTCACTAAAATGCACTGGTTTACATCAACATTAAAAAAATACAGGTGCCAATTTGGGGTTCTCCCATATTTTTTTTAAGTTTGGATATGCTAAGCCCTGTTTGCACATATGTTAAGCATCTGCCTCTTCCTCACAGGAAAACAAGGCTCCCATTCTATCCTGGTTTTGTAGAATCAGCCTTTTCACACTCACATCAAATGATCCAAAGCTTAGTTCATGCTTTTAGACAAAATTGTGAAGATAGACCCTCTCTAACCTTTTCCAAGGCTCTCTTTAATATTTTTGTCCAGAAACCTAGTACAAAGCAGCCTGTCACAGTTTTTTTTAATTCTTGGGCATATGATTTAGGATAATTCTATAATCGTTTAACTCAGTTCAGTATCTGTCCTTGTAATATAGTTGACAGGATTTCTTTCCTGAAAAACTGGAAACACTTTCGAGTTGGCAGAGAAAAATAAGTTTCATACAGCTGAGTCTTAATAAGAATATCTTCCTTTTAAAGATTCATGACGAGAACCATTAGATTCTGAAAGGGAAATTATACGAACACAATTTGTTAACATTGTCAAATATCTAGCGCCGCAGAAAATGCAGACGTACATCCTCAATGCCAAGCCTAGTGCAAAGATAGATTTATACATTTTGTTTTCTAAAGAAATTAAATTCCTTTTGTAAACATGTTAGGTAATGAACACCGTTTCTTAGTCCATCAAATCCTCAGCATTTAGGAATAGAGGAAATATTTTGCTCTAATCTTTTTTCTAATCTTTCTTCACAAGAATAAGGTTTCCACCAAAACAAAACTTGGCACTCGGGTCACATCTGATCATTACTGTTTCTGCTTCTATTATACATATCTGCCTTTATTAGACCACCTTTCTGCTAGTGGTATTGGCCACTTCAGTTAAATGTATAAATGCATAAAACTGCATCCAGTTCTGGGCTCCCCAGTTCAAGAGGGAAAAGGAGCTACTGGAAAGAGTCCAGCGAAGGGCAACAAAGATGATTCAAGGATTGGACCATCTCCCTTATGAAGAAAGGCTGAGAGAGATGGGACTCTTTAGCCTGGAGAAGAGAAGGCTGAGGGGAGACCTTATAAATGCCTGTAAGTATCTAAAGGGTGGTTTGAAGGAGGAGGGAGCCAGACTCTTTTCAGTGGTTGCCAGTGAGAGGATGAGGGGCA
>JAOXNO010000024.1:22963036-22983906 GCA_028565335.1 Limnodromus scolopaceus | reverse complement strand
TTCAGCAGGGGAGTTGGACTAGATGATCTCTATGGTCCCTTCCAACTCTAAAAATTCAGTGAAATTCAGTGAAAACACACCCTGTTTATGCTTTTATCTAAGGCAGGTGGTAAATTTCTGAGACTAATTTAAAGAAAATTAAAAACAAGAATGAATTCCTTGCCTAAATTTAAAAATATGAAAAAAGAATCACATTAACAAATCTCCACGTTTCAAAGTAGGAGCTTCAATTTGGCCTGTGAGTGTTTGGATGGGCGAGAGAAGCAGGAAAAATCAGCTCAAATTTTCCTAAAATCAAACGCCTTTGTAAGATCAGTGTGTATATGTTAAGAGTTCTGAAGACACCTGTACAAGCTTCACCATCTCCTCACAGCTGCTGGTCACCTCTACAGACCAGTAAGGTATGCAGGTTTGGTGAGCAGAACCCTATGGCAATCGCTTTCCTGAGCTGCAGCTGTTGGGCTTGGTTACAAGAGCTTCTGCACTCTCACACAGAGGAACTGAAAGCATGAATACAGGGGCATGGATTCACATAGCCTAAATTCCAATTGGGATCCTGGACTGAATATTTCCTCTTGGCTTGTCTCCAACCTATTGGAGAGACTGGGCTTTCACTGGAATTCAGGATGTGAAATAGCACCCAGATTACATGAGAAGTAGTACCACGTAAGGTAAATGTATATAGGTTGAAAGCAGAAAAATTGCAGAGAGTTAACAAATATGTTGCGGTACAGGGTCTGGCTTCATTTCAGTGCTTTATCACTCACAACACAGAAACTGAATTTGTCCATATGAGGAAAATATTTAAAGGCACTAATGGATGATGGATGTCTAATGGGTCCCCCCTTCAATGTGGAAAAGTGTGCATTTGCCATATGTGCTTTTAAAGGGTTTCCTTTTTAATTACAGCTCAACCCCTCGAGGAAAAAAATACTTGAATTTCCATAAAAATCAATGAGTATTTCAAGCCCTCAACAACTGTCAAGATCAGAAACTAAGTTAACAATATATTTGCAATTATGGTGTTGAGAAAACATATCCCTCCTCAAGTTATGGATTAATTAGTATGGGCCTGAACTGGTTGCACTTTCAATGGTCTGAAACGGAAGTCAGTGAAGTACTAATTTTTAGACAGAATTGATGTGTTCCTAAAAAGAAAAGTTTTTTAAAAAAACATTTCAATAGATTCAGCACTTCAAATATGGAGAGAGAAACTATGACTTTCTGGTACAGACTACTGGTTCAGTAGTATAGTTCAGTTGCATAGTTATTAAATTAGGAAAATAATTTTGGTGAATGAATAGGAAACAGATGTCAGACAATGAGCTTTGTCTCTCTGTTTAGGGTCAATAACATTGGCAATAAGTCACAAACATCACTATCATAAAAGCTGAAAGAAAAAGGATAATAATATAGGAAAAGTCAAAAAGGTAGGAGAGAGACATGTCTAACACTGGAAAGTATAAGCTGCAACTTTTCACTGTAAAACCATAACCTTTGGGAAAAAAAGATTGTGTTATACCTCTTTTGCCTCTAGCCTACAAAAAAGAAAATCTTGGGCTCTGAAAGAAAGTTAAAAACGGGTCAAATTCAAGACATATGCAGATGTAAGCAAGAAATTGAATAAACCTGATTCAGAATGACTAGAATTTCTAGTGACCCAAATCGTAACCTGCTGGCTCAGTTTGCCTCTTCCCCCTCAGACAGTGAGAAACTGCAGCTAAATAAAATGGATCCAAAGTAAACAGCCTTATCTCCACACCATGTTCAAACTGGGAGGCAAGAGTGGCTCTTGTACAGTACTCCATAGGGCAACACAATCTGATTCACCAGCCTGCTCTTTTAAGTAGGATTATCTGTTCCCTTTATATCTACCTTAAAAAATTAATTCAAATTAAAGTTAGGAAATGCTCAAGAGGATCAAAAATATCAACATTTCTAGAAAAATGTAGAAAAATATAAATAAATAATTTCTAAATAAGAGCAACAAGAGCTCCACTAGGATGCTTACGAACCTGATGACTTTTCCTTAGACTACTTTAGGTGAATGTAATCTGATGTATCATTCAAGATTTATAGGTAGAACTTGAGGAATCAAGTCCTGACCCTTTTTAATTTATCCTTTTCTATATTTTAAAAAAAACAATTACAAAAGTTACTTGACAATTTCTATCAATGTTTTCATTTTGACTATGAGTCAGAATACAATCACACATGAATCTAAAACCAACCAGACAAAACTCATTATGGTGAACATTTCCTCAAATATTTTACATTGCTTGTCAACTTATAACCAGATTGCAGAGGAACACATCAGTAATACTACTTGTGATGAACTTTCAGTGATAATTTTAATAAGATTAGAAGCACAACTATTTGTACTTCAAAATTCTTAAGAATAGTGTTATAGTATGGCAATAAGAGATTAATGGAGATTTTGTAAAAAAGATAAATGGCACTACAAGAGTACCAGAAAACTGAGGGCGGGGGGTGGGGTAGGGGAATGAGGGAGAAATTAATTGAACTTATACTTTTGATAAATATTTATTTTTTTGCAGAAGAAAAATGCACACTAGTTTGAGCTGTCATTATGCTAACCTATATCCTATTTTTCATATTATTAGTAATACATAATGTGGTAGTTTATATTCAAAAATAAAACCAGAATGTATATACCTCATGTATTTATCCAGAAATACACTAAGGTTACTATGGTTACGAAAAATCCATTACCTTTGAATACAGAATGAAAAAGTTTGACTTAAAGTGTGCACTATTTATTACAGCGATCATCAACAGCCTTCAGGAGGTTCTCTAACTGGATTCATTTTTCAGTGTCAAAACTGACCCACCACACCAGTAGCTTATGGCCTGTGCAAGGCAAAGAAATTTGAACTATATGAATTTTTAAATATGTTTTATACTAACTCAAGATGCAGAAATGGCTTTGAATTTTAAGGCCTTACATTAAAAAGAAAGTAGGGTCTTGATACCCTTTTCCCCCTGAGTTGTCTGATATTAAATGCTTTACTTTTACTTGTACTTACTACCATATAAAAATTCTGATGGGTCCAGAATAGTGTATATGTTGTGTTATGATACTTTTAACTCAACAGTTTGGTTTTTATTTTGGGTCTTTTTGTTGTTGTTTGAATAATCTCTGAACAAATAACTTGGATATTTCCTTAAACTACACCAATTACATTAAAATAGAAAGTCAGATTGCCATGCATCACTGTACTGCCAGCTGGACACTATGAGATCAAAAAGTTATAAAACCATTAAATAGATGACTCAAGGTCCTGTGAAAGAGGACAACACAGCACAAGATTTAGCTACACCATGGCAACATTAATTTTTGATTCTCAACAGAGAGTTTTATGAAGGATTCTTTAAAAAATAGAACCCATCAGGGTTTAAAGCGCATCTGGCTCATTTTAAATTCTTTTCCTCTAAAATAGGAAGGGGTCAGTCATATCCATAGCATTCATAGCAACTATGAGATACTCATCTGACATGCTACCTAGCACAGAACTTACCTGTTACAACATATTTCGTTCCATTTCCAAAATAAGTTGGTACTCCATTCATATATAAAGTATATTGTGTAATAATACCATTTGGTGTTTTTGGTGGACTCCAACTCATCAGCAAGAACGTGGGAAAGGATATCGCTGTGGGTGGTTGCACATCTTCAGGGGCTGGTAAAAAAATGTGTAACATTATATTTCCACAAATAATAATTTCTGTGAGCAGCTACCACCGGAACGATTTTTGGTAAAGTTGAAATTTCAGAAGAGATTCCTTCTTGGAACATACCAGCATTTTGAGAATCTTCTATTACATGTAAGGTTTCCTAGCCAAACAGGAATTTCTATGAAAGACAAGGGTATACTTTTTGCTTTTTCGGAGAATAATTATGCTTATATAATTTTATCTTTCCAGTTTGATAACTCTGAGCAAGGGGAGGAGTACACAATTTTAGTACATTCCTTTTTTAATGCAAATTTTCTCTTCCTCCATGTTTTTTATTCCTAACTACAAAGTGATCATTCTTTGTAATCACAAATGCAGATGCTGCATTCTTAGGCACTACCCATTATTTCAGACTTTTCAAAATTCAATACACTTAACAATGTTTGTTTAGCATAGATTTTATATATATAATATACTGGAAGTTGGCAATGGATAATAATTTAAAAGCCGAGTTCTCTCACCATTCCATTGAGTTATATGCTGGAAGCACAAGCAATTCCACTGAATATCGCAAGGGGAGCAGAACTCGGGCCTTAGTCTGGGAGGAATATCTTGTAATTTACAAGCTCTGTGCTAGCAATTTAAAACAATAACTAGCACTGGCTGGCAATGTGAAAACAATATAAAGTAATGAATGTTTCAATAGGGAAACAGGGATAGCTGGAGGGTGTGATATGGTGTCTGTCTTCTGTATCATCAATTTATTGTTACTAAGAGCATGCAACAAGAGCGTCCAAAAATAGAAACTCCAGACATTGACTTTTTGTTCAATTCTTCTGAGGGATAAAACAAATGTTCCCCATGGCTTTATTTGATCTCTGAGGGAAAATAAAAAAAGAAAAAAAAAAAAAAGTCTATTCTTGCCTAAACCTTCCCAATATGACAGCACATTTGAAAACAATGGATGTTTTACTCAAATGCATGTAAGAATTCCTGCTTTATTCACCAAGCTGAGAAAGTAAGACATAAACAATTTATTAATTACTATATTGCATCAAGAAGAAATAAACAATTCTGTACTTCGTGTTTACGTCACTGGGTCCATTAACTGTTTGGCTGTCAGAGGCTACACTCGTTCATGGATAATGACACCAGACAAACTCAGTCAATTTATTTAGAACTTCCAAGAGGCAATAATTAGGTTTTGATTTGATTGGTGTTGCTGGCAGTTGCTAGTACGTTCACAAAGTGCTGTTCCAGCAATGTTAGACTGCAATCTTCAGGACTCCCCTCATCAGGACAATGCTTTGTGTGACTACCTCCTTCGGAAACAGTTCAACACTCTAGCATTCTTTTAATCATTATGGTTGTAATTCAAATAACTTTATGCTAAAATTTTATTTGTTTTATTGGTACTGTATTACTACCTAGTTTATATGAGAAGATTAAACAAAGAACTGTGGGAGGGAGGGAATTTTGAAAATTATTCCACACCATGGAAGATTAACTACTGTCCTATAAATACACGACAAAGTCTTCATTATTTTACTGGTGTAAATGTGGAGTAACTGATGATTATAACTGGATTAACATGGTTTTAGGATGATAGAACCAGATGTGGACTTTATATTTAATTGAGAATGGAGTTAGATATGTCACAGATATTTTGGGAGCATTTGCTCCAGTAATTGATGTGTATTACTTATCAGCCTAGTCTCTAAAGTCAGAAATGTGTATTTTCTCTTTCTTCCTGCTCTTGTTCCTAATGTAAGTACAGAAAACATTACGTTCACAACCTGTAAGCTTGAGCACAACAACATCTAAAAGTGTTTAGAAAAGAAAGGGAAAATCTGAGCAGTGATTAATAAATGACTCAATTGGCATTTGGAGGTCTCATCATACTGAAATAATTGTTGCCTATTGCTGGTGTTTAGCAGTTAAAAGAAACCATGGAAATCAACCGTTTGATTCTCAATTTCATACTGTGCCATACAATCAATTCTTTTTAGTCAGACTGTCTCTAGATTTACTTCTGAGCCATAGTAAAATGAGGAAGCTTTCATTAATCTTTCAGATGCTTCATATTAATGACAAGGCTCTTGCATGAACAATGTAACAGCAATTAAAAAGCCCATTAATCTGCATTACAGCTATTAAAGATGCATGTCATTAAAGGGTATGGAGTTTGATTCATTTTCGCACCCCCCCAAAAAATGGAGCAATTATGGTCTGGCAATGCACTTTGTCATCAAATTAGGTTGGGGTTTTCCAGCAAATGGCTTTGCAGCATTTAGCTCTTCTCCTGTTTTATTATTCATGACTGAAATGTGGAAGTCAAGACCTTTGAAATTACTTTACCTTCTTGTGGAGTGGAGATGTTCAATGCATGCAAGCTCTCAGTACAGCCAGCCAAAGTGCAAGCAGTTAGGGTTACAGCATAGTTTGTGAAGGGATGCAAGCCTGTCAATATGCCTGCAATAGAAGAAAGCAAGGTGTTATGCATGTACAGTGTACACACAAATTACATATATACACAGACAAAAGTGAAAAATTAAAGTTTTCTGTTACAGCCTTTCACTGTTACAGGTGGAAAAGAAAAATGATTTTAAGGTTTCACTACTATTATTCCATGACTTAAATTTTGCAAAATAAATTAAGAGCAAATAGTATTTCCTTCCATTCTTAATACTAATGATGCAGCTAAGTGTTTTTATTTATGTTTACTATGACAGGTACTACTTCAAGGCTGAGGTGTCTGTTTTAGTATAACTACGACAATAAAGGAGATTTTTTTTGTTACTCCTTGCCTCACAAAGTTTTTTCAGTTATTCATTTTGTTTTTCCAAAGAATTTTCACCATCTCCCAGAACAAAAATTTTTAATGCTTCATCTCCAATGTTACCCCTATTCATCCATAAACTGAAATCTCTTTTCTGTATGAAACATCCCCCTTGTGCTCCATTACTTCAGTGGCAGCATATAGAACGTATATTTGCTGTACCACTCCAGTAACATAACTCAGGTGACACAGTATCCAAGGGTTTACAAGAGAAAAAGACCTGCAATGTTATGCTTTTTCAGGTTCTGCTTATGTTAGTAAAGAGAAGTTGCTAGATTCCCACATATTGATCAGCTACTTGGCCATAGCAAATGCAACAAATCACTGCTTACCACTTCAGGAAGTTACACAATATTTTGAACTGCATTATACAGAAGGACTACATGGAAAAAAAATGTGGTTTACAGTCATTTTCAGAAACATCAGCAGTTCCCATTTCAAGGTAAGTCTGACAGTAAAGTAATAGGGAATGAAAATGCAGTCGTAATTAAAAGCAGGCCACTCCATGCCAAGTTTTATTACAAACCATGTTCTCACCTCAGCTCTCACAGCTTTTAGTAAAACCAATGGGGTGTTTCATTAGAAAAAAAAAATACATAAAGCAAAATATGTTCTTTCAGAACCATCTGACACCAGGATTTTGCATAACAGCTTCAAAACCAAGAGTACCTCAGAGAACCATAATTCTTGGCCAGACTTCCCATAGTGCAGTAAGACTGAAACCCCCTCAGCATTACCTGTCCACAAACAGGTAGAAGAAATTAGTCCTTATAATTACTCCTCATTGAGTTACTACATAGAATGCAACATAGCTTTGGTTTTCATTAAAAAATGTCTTTTTTTCCCCACATGAGCCTTTTAAACTCACAAAAAGGCCCTGGAGAATAGATGCTGGAATTTAACAGTTACAGCACAACTATATTATTTTCTGAGTAGGACGATCAAAGTAAGTCTGTGAATGTTTATATTGTGTTTATCAATAGGTGTGCTCACATGGAAAATATAAGATTCCACTGAATTAGTACTGTTTGTGTCTTTCTTTGTAATTATTCCAAGAACTTCAAAGGTTGGCATTGCAATGCTTTTTCTATTTGAATTCTCTGAGGTCCAGTTCCACTTGCACACACAAAGAGATATTCATAAGTAATCACATTCACTTCAGAGTGGTGTTAAACTAAAACCAGTTGATCAGAATCCACTCCCTCTGGTTCATAGTTTTGATTTTGCAAATCCCCAGTTAACAGTGGAAAGCTGTGCTGCCATCTTACTATCTAATGTAAATGTGACAGGAAAGAAAAAGAAGGTTGTGTAAGCCACCACTCAAGCAAATGTACCTGTAATCTTTCTGTGATGGAAGACAAAGATTTTTAAGAGCACTAAAAAATCAGAAAATAGGAAATAATGACATTTTAAAGCATTACTATCCCTATAAAGCAGGAATATTGGAATCTGTAATAAATTCTTCAGCACAGAAATTTCACCAGTCAAAAAAAACCCTTTTTTGCATAAGACTTAGTACAAAGCACTTATTTCCAGACCATAGAGGGTTAAACGTGTTACATATAAAAGGTACTATTGGAATTACCTTCAGCAAATAAACACACGCAGAAACAAAATCCTCTAACTGTGACATTTGCAAGTTCCCAGTTAAAAGGAGCATGGTATAGTGTATATGCCACCTCTCTATTCACTCTGCTGTGCTTTGGGAAGCAATTTAGTTTTATTTGTACATTTAGCACTTGTAGTGTTCTTTTCTTATGAAGCAGTGAATTAATGCTCCTTGCATTTCCTGATAGAAGACATTCTGTGGGGTCATCAATGGCTTCAGGCACTGAGAGCTGCAGTCGCACATATCCAGAAAGAAGCCTGTAGCTGTAGAAGGTTTGGATTGGGTTGTTTGGTTTACTTTTGACAAAGTAGAATGGCTTTATATAAAGCACCTACAGTGCAACAGGGTGTACATTGCATAGGTAGGCTTGTGAAGGGCAGTGAGAATTTGAAAAAAAAAAAAAACCAAACACAAAACAACAAAACAACAAATAAACCCTTTTGCAACAGGACATTTTTGTTTAAAAAAATATTCAGCAAAAGCTGCAACTTAAAAAATATTTTTTTCATTTCCTAATTAATGTTTTTCCTTCACATGCACTCTTGCACTATTTTCTTTCAACAAAGAAACAGATGTGCTGCATAGGTAGGCAATAGCAAGTGCACAGATTTTATTTACATACTTCAGCAAACTACTTTTTTCTCAGCTGCCAACCTATCTGTTTGGCCAGCATCCACTGTAATCTGTTCTCCTTCATTATGTTAATCTGTGGGCGGAAAGATTTCTGTCATCTTCAAATCGCTTGTACAGCAATGGTAAACACCTTGGCCTGTCTGTAATTGGACAGGTGTCTGCATTGGTGTCACCCGGCTTTTAATTCAATTAAAGAACTGGCTGCTCTGCTCTCATTACCCACTCATTTCCTCTGCACTTTTAGTCAGTCAGTGAAATTTACACTCAGTGCCTGACTATCTTAGAGTACAAAGTCAGCAGTCCCATAGCAAAGATCATCACCGATACACGTGAATTAATTTATAGCACAGCAAAATAAATATTTAAATGCAAAATAAATATTTAAATAAAAAGCAGCCTGTGATCCAATGAAGTTGGCTGACAGCTTTAGAAAACTTTGCCTAACTCCTCAGTTATCACACTCTCAGACTGGCATCTCTTGTCTATACCTAATAATTGCTGATCTTATAAGAGTCGATCAGGCTTTCCAAGACAGGATGCTAACAAAGCAAAATTTGGCCACAAACACACTTGCATATATTCTATTAATGTTCACAAGAGACAGGTAGATAAATTGTCACTTTGATCAGGAGACAGAATTAGAGGCACCATCAATATTTAAGAAGAGGATCAGCCTCCCACATTTGGGATATGAGTCCCATTCATTCAGCCTGCCACTACAGTGCAGCTGAACCCATCTAGACTTAAAATTTACATCATAGACTAAGTTCCAAGCCTTAAAATCCACATGGGGAATCAGAGATGATAAATCATTCTAACACACCACTCCTATCTGCCCACTCAAAGAACCTTTGGAAATAAATTAAAGTTCTAACACAGACATTTTGACACAGTGACCCCATGAAACTGAATAATGTCGTTTGTTAAATATGAATGTAAAGTTAACAGTCTAAAAGAGTGATCTGGAATCACACCTAGAACATTAAGCCCACTTTATATGCAAAACTAGTATTTAATTTTCTATACTTTTATTCAAATGATCTTTAATTATTTGCAATATTTAAAGTTGAAGTTTAGAGTTGTGTCAGACAGAAAATACTAGGTTCATTCTTGCAGATAAGTGATAAAAACATCGACACGGACCGTAGAAAAGGGTCAACAATGAATTTATGGTAAAATGGATGTGTGGACTAGTCAGAGTTAGTTGCACCTTTATGTCCACTCCATTCATCATTCTAATGCATACAGTATATAAGAAGATTAAATATACAGCTTCTTCCTTTCACTTCTCCATAAAACAGACATTTCTTTTGTTCAGTCCATCTAAAAGGGAGGTCTCTCATATTTAGGCAGCTCAGCCAGATCCCACGGTATTCTGGCAGATTTTGAGTGGTAAAGTAGTACGTCTCATCAATGCAAATAATTGTTTTACCATTCAGGTATGAGGGCTAATATTCTGTTCACAAACACTGAAAAATTGATTCAAAGGCAATGACAGTATTTTAGCAATTTCCTCATCCAGTTAAAGGACTTTATGAGAACAGCTGCTTCACTGTTCCAATCTGTCATCCTGTTTTTTCAAAAAGTTGCTTCAAAACACCACCAGGTCTGGATGAAAAGACACCCTTGCTTATGGTAACTTACAGAGCTTTTAGGCTGCATAATGAATTGGTCAAACAAATATAAATTGAGGTGAGCTTTTTGAAATACATTTATTGAAGAAGCCTTTCCATAAAAACAAAACTAAACTCACACACACAGCTCACACAAAAAGGCTGTTTAATTTTACAGACATAACACAAATACTAAAGTTCTTCACTTCCACAGGAAAATGCACTCAGCTAAGACAGTGGAAGAGGACAATTTTGCAAGGCTAGGGGTTTTTTCCTTTTTTTTTTTTTTTTTTTACAGGTAAATTTAGGTAATTTTAACGATAACCAGGCACTACTTTCGTATGCAGCCTGAAAACTCAGCTCTGCTACTGAACATTAAAATTCCCAAAGTCAACCACAGAGCTTATCCACACAAACCCCATTTGTTTCACAAGCTGAGTGTATTTTTTGCCAAAGGGACTTTTCCTTGCCAGATTTTTGCATTGTTTCCTCCCTAACACTCTACTCCATAAGGACCTATTTTGAAATAACACATATAGCAATTGAAACAGCACTTGACCTTATAGATTTACCTTAATTCTTATTTAAACTGTTAGAAAAAAAATTACCAAATCTCCCCTCCCCAAACCTAAAGACTAGTTAGCCAACTTGAATGCCTGAGGTTGTACAGCATCTGTCTAACAAAGTCACTTGTGTGTCGAGATGCATCATTGCCACAGTACACTTAATCACAGTCCACTGACCAGAAAAGGAAGTCCTCAACTGACTTTGTGTTTTCGACAGATTGTAGCAAAAACTGTCTAAGTACATGCATCTTCTACATATGCATTTCTGGACTGAAAGCCTGTGCACATCAATCTGTCGCATACATCTGCATTTGTAAAGCATCTTCTACCATAAGTATAGTATGAATTATAAAACTTTGAAGAATTATTGAACAAGAGGGCACCTGTTCCAACTCTTTGGGCTTTAAGAACAAAAAAAGTTTACTTTGGTTACTGGATTTCTGTGGCTTGCAAGAGCCTTTTCCCAAACAAAAAATTTCATAACCAACCATACCCAAGCTCCAAGGGCCTTGAAGATGCAATTCAGGTTATAGTGGTTCAAAGAAGCCTGTTACAATCTCCATAACACAAGGCAACTCTAGTTGCCTCAATTTGCAGAAAGCCTTAGCCCAGTAGCAAGAGTTAATTAATCACAGAGAGTATTGGATCTGTAATTTCTATCACTATGTTACTCTTGATCCTTCCAGACAACTTTATTATTGTTCATGTTCTACAGGATGTTTAGTTTTGAGAGAGTTTGTAGTGAGAAAAGAGAGAGAAAAAGAGAGAAAAGAGAGGAAAAAAGAGAGAAAGACTGTTCACTGTTTTTGCAAATTTTTAGTATGTGTATACAAAAATATTAATAATCCTTTCTGCCCTCATAAACATTTAGAAATTGACTTATTTTTATTAATAAAATTATTGGTATGTAGCTAAGAGTTGATGTAATTTTGATAAAATGTCCAGGTTTATTTAATCAGACAATTTACATTTCATATGAATAAATTTATACAACAGCATTAGACTGTAAACAAGATTCATTTAGGTCTAAACTCAATCAAGTTAGAACCTTAATATTGCAGAAAATTAATATCATTTGTTTTAAAAAATACACTGCTGGTCTGCTGAAGCCAGTTAATTGAAAGGACATACGAACCTACATTCTGCCAGTCTGATTTAGAGTCATTTGGAGCTCACACACTACCTGACAACCCACAGAAACCTAAAGGGCATAGAAAGATCTGTTGGCTACCTTGTGTTGCATTAGCTGCCACAGTCAAACAGGGATCTGCGCAGGGGGCTGAGGTGCAGCTTCTGGTATACTCCTGCAGCTCCTCCCACCAAGAGGTGTGCATACATATGGTTGAGAGAGACAGAAAGACCGAACCTCCTTAAAATCCCCACAGGGACAAAACAGGACAACAACTGCACTGCAGCACTGATCATTACATGGGTCCCAGTATATGATACCACTTCACGTTGAAAGGGTGCAAACAGCCCTCCACATCTCTCGCGCTGTGGCATGGCACTGTAAAGCGCATACTGCCATTCTTCTGGCGATGGGGAATATTTAGGTGTTTTCTGTCATCTGTCTGTGCTTCTGACCAAAGATCACTTCTACGAACCCGTGATAAAGAGAAAGAATTTACCTGAAAATGACAACCACCCTTGTACTTAAGTGTGGTTCAAGCACTAGATGAAGAAGCTACTGAAAACCTTATTTTCAATACAAATTTTCAGGTTTAGTTACTTTAAACATTGTCATATTTTAGTTGCAAGTAAATATAAGCTAAATAATCCAAACCTGGTTAGTATGATGTGACTCTTTGCATCTTCATAAAAGGTTTTATAACATCAGAAATTTGTCTCAACTTGGGAATATGGACTAGGGGAGCTCCCCTAGTGCTCTGAACCTGAACATATTTACATTAGTTGGTTTGTAATTCTTTTCTGCCCATTTACAAAAATCTCATTAACTGCAGAATAGAGGTGTTTTGAGTGTAAAATATTTGCACAAACCAAGACCTTTCAAGTAATTCCAAGTGCATGAAAGCAATATCCAAGTAATTCATTAGTAGTGTCACATGGCAATCTGCCTAGCTGTGGTAAACCGCTTGCAGGCCCCATGTACGTCCAAGTACCCTGAAGAAAACAGCATTTTCTAAGAGCCACAAAAGGCAGCAAACTCCCATTTTAGGCTCACCCCATCTGTGCAGGCACTCCCCAGCCTGTGAGGTGGCAATCCAGGGCTCCCAGACTGTGGGGAGCAGCCTTCCCTGGCTGCCCCCAACTGTTGCCCCAGGCTTTGCAGGGCCCCAAGCGAGCGCTTGGCCCTGGGGCTGCCCTCCGCAGACCCCACGCCTCCCGAGCTCCACCACAGGCGACGATCAGGGCCCAAAGGCTGGTTGCAGTGCCACAGGCTGCTTTGGCAGCGCCGGTTTGAGCCCAACAGTGCTCCCCTGAGAGGGAGAACCTCTCAGTCAGCGGCCTTTTTTTGAGCAGGGGCAGTTGCCAGTCAGGCAGCGAGCTTGCCCTGGCCCTGCAGCCCCGCCAGTGAGCCCGGGTCTATCAGTCACAGGCAGGAGGTCCCGTCTCCTCCTCTGAGAGACTCCTTAGCTAGAGCGCTTTCAAAGCCGAGGAGCAGCAGAGCCACTTTGATTAACCATATTAAATCATTAAATTAACTTTTCCTGAGATATTCATCTGCCCAGCATAAAAGACTAAAAGGTGAAAAGTAATTATAAACACATGTCAAGGGAAGGAGGGAACATTCAGGGCATTCATTCAGAGGGGAAGTCGTCGACAATTTTCTCGTTATCACGTGTCTATTGTGGCAATGACACAGGCAGGATGAACTGCGAAAAACCACACAAAATTAAGAGAGTCCTCTGTAATGGGAATACCAAAGCTTTGTGAATTCTTTTACAGGACTTTTTTATTTAAATATTATTTGCAGCTTTTTCTAGCCTTCTTCACTGCCTGAAATTGGGAGTTGGAAATATTTAGAGGCTTGCAGATCTCCTGAATTCTACAATGACAGCAATGTGAATTATAAAATGTTTTTCTTATATGTGCTTGATTAGAGAAGTGTCAGAGGATTGCGATCAGAGGCACAAAAATCTGGTTAGAGGCAAGACAGCTGTGGAGTACTCCAGGGTTGATACTGGGGTCAGTACTGTCCAACATCTTCAATAATGACCTTGATGATGGGGGAAGAGTGTACCCTCAGCAATTCTATAGATGATACAAAAGGGTCACTAAGTTGATAAAGAGCATGTCTCTTACGAAGAGAGGCTGAGAGAGCCGGGACTGATCAGCCCATAAAATAGAATCATAGAATTGCAGAATGGTTCGGGTTGGAAGGGACCTTAAAGATCATCTAGTTCTAACTCCCTGGCCATGACAGGGACACCTTCCACTAGACCAGGTTGCTCAAAGCCCCATCCAACCCGGCCTTGAAGACCTCTAGGGATGGGGCATCCACAGCTTCCCTGTGAAACCTGTTCCAGTGTCTCACCACCCTGACAATGAAGAATTTCTTCCTAATATCTAACCTAAATCTCCCCTCTTTCAGTTCAAAACCATTACCCCTTGTCCTATTGCTCCACTCCCTGATGAAGAGTTCCTCCCCATCTCTCCTGTAGGCTCCCTTAAGGTACTGGAAAGCTGCTACAAGGTCTCCCAAGAGCCTTCTCTTCTCCAGGCTAAGCAACCTCAACTCTCTCGGCCTATCTTCATAGGAGAGGTGCTCCAACCCTCTGATCATCTTCACGGTCCCCCTGTGGACTTCCTCCAACAGGTCCATGTCCTTCTTATGTTGGGAGCCCTAGAGCTGGATTCAGTACTCCAGGTGGGGTTTCACCAGAGTGGAGGGGCGGAATCATCTCCCTTGACCTGCTAGCCACGCTTCATTTGGTGCAGCCCAGGATGCATTTGGCTTTCTGGGCTGTGAGCACATATTGCTGGCTCATGTTTAGCTTCTCATCAACCAACACCCGTTAAGTCCTTCTCCTCAGGCTGCTCAATCCATTCTCTGCCTAGCCTGTATTTGTCCTTGGGACTGCCCTGACTCACGTGCAGGACCTTGCACTTGGCCTTGTTGAATTTCATGAGGTTTGCACAGGCCTACCTCTCAAGCCTGTCCAGGTCTCTCTGGATGCCATCCCTTTCCTCCAGTGTGTTGACTGCACTACACAGTTTGGTGTCTTTGGCAAACTTGCTGAGGGTGCACTCAATCCCACTGTCCATGTCACTGACAAAGATGTTAAACAGCACCCATCTCAATACCCAACTCAATACCAATACCAAGGAATGCCACTTGTCACTTGGACACCATTTGGACATTGAGCCATTGACCACAACTCTTCCAGTGCAACCATCCAGCCAATTCCTTATCTAGTAAGTGGTCCATCTACAAATGTCTCTCCAATTTAGAGACAAGGATGTCATGTGGGACAGTGTCAAATGCTTTGCACAAGTCCAGGTAGATGACGTCAGTTGCTCTTCTCTACCAGTGCTGTAACCCCATCGTAGAAGGCCACCAAATTTGTCAGACATGATTTGCCCTTAGCGAAGCCACGTTGGCTGTCACTGATCACGTCTTTACTTTTCATATGCCTTAGCATAGTTTCCAGGAGGGTCTGCTCCATGATCTTGCCAGGCACAGAGGTGAGACTGACTGGCCTGTAGTTCTCCAGGTCTTCCTTCTTCCCCTTTTTAAAAATGGGGATTATGTTTCCCCTTTTCCAGTCAGTGAGAACTTCACTGGACTGCCACAACTTCTCAAATAAGATGGACAGTGGCTTAGCAACTTCATCTGCCAGTTCCCTCATGACTCGCAGATGTATTTCATCAAGTCCCATGAATTTGTGCACCTTCATGTTCCTCAGATGTTCTTGAACTTGATCTTCTCCTACAGTGGGCAGTTGTCATTCTCCCCGTCAAAGTCCCTGCCTTTGCCTTCTGTGGCTTGGGCAGTGTGGCTAGAGCACTTGCTGGTGAAGACCAAGGCAAAATAGTCATTGAGTACCTCAGTCTTCCCCGTATCTGCTGGTGACCGGGTCTCCTGTTTCCTTCCAGGGAGGGCCCACATTTTCCCTAGTCTTCTTTTGTCACCAACACATCTGTAGAAGCTTTTCTTGTGGCCCTTGATGTCCCTGGCCAGATTTAACTCTGTCAGGACTTTAGCTTTGCTAACCTGATACCTGGCTGCTCGGACAATTTCTCTGTATTCCTCCCAGGCTACCTGGTCCTTGCTACCACCCTCTGTAGGCTTCCTTTTTCTGCTTGAGTATGTCCAGGAGCTCCTTGTTTATCCTTGCAGGCCTCCTGGCATTTTTACCTGACTTCTTCTTTGTTGGGATGCATTGCTCCTGAGCTTGGAGGAGGTGATCCTCCTCCAGCTTTCTTGGGCCCCTCTTCCCTCCAGAGCTTTATCCCATGGTACTCTACCAAGCAGATCCCTGAGAAGGCTCAAGGTGATCTATCAATGTGTATAAATACCTGATGGAGGGAACAAAGGAGGAGGATGAAATATATTGCCTTATCTAATAAACTCCTAGTTCAACAGCCAGAACCTCATTTTAAGGATTTAAATCTGCTCAATATTCCTTTCTTGGATGAAAATGAAAAAACAGTTTGACATTTTGAAGATTACAAGGGTCAGGTTTTGAAGAATTTTGGTCCCTGAGCAGTCAGAAATAGGCATTTGAGACTGCGGTATTATGTTCATTTAAAGACCTACTTTGCCTTTAATATTTAGCTCAGCTTTTCTTCTTCTTGACAAGGGTACAACAAGTCCTTCTGAATTTGACACATGTAGGCCTCCTGGAAAATGGGTAATGCTATTAATAATTTTTTTGTTACTGTGCTCCAATCATGACTCAGGACCCTACTGCACAGAACAGATCGTAGTAATTGCTCAAAAGAATTTCCATAAGTAAATATAAACCAAAACACAACAGATGGGTATAAAAGGGTACAAAGAAAAAAATAAGGTAAAGTTGTCAGTGCCTTCAGATATATTTGCAAGCAGCAGATTAGGTGGTGCCTAGGCTTAATAATGAATGAAAAATTGAAGGAGGGTGTGATGAAACAACCAGAGTTGCTTCATCAGTGATCCCACCGAGAGCCATAGTGTTTTCCTCTCTCTTGTTGCATTAGCAAGCCTGGCTGTTGGGGTTACTGTAGCATCTTTTTGTGGAATTCAAGAAAGGAATTTCTAAAGAAGTGTCCCTGAAATTAGGGAGAAAATAGGGCAAAATCCTTTGTCTCAGCAAATTCAAAGAAAAAGTAAGTCTTACATTTGTGGGTAACCATTTCTCAATGTCCACAGCCTAATCTGTCTGTCTAGGCTTCACTGAAATCAACAGGCTGAAGGTAAAATCATTTCAAGATCAGTGATTTAATTTTTCACTTGTCTCATCTCTGATCTCACCATGAGGACATGAATTATGATATTGTATGAATTATCATACAATGCCAAAATTGGAAAATACATAACTAAACTATCAGACAGCAGTTATAAATAACAAAAGGAAGCACTCCTTCCACACATACAACTGAATTGGAAAACTTACTGCCAAAGTTACAGAAGCCAAAAGCATAAATGTATTAAAAAAAAAAGGACAATTCTAGCACAGACCATTAAGCATGATGGTCCAGATGCAACTTTCAGCTCAGGAACTCCACAAACTACCAGCTGAATTTGTATTAACAGGAAAAGTCACACTATGCTTAACACGTTTCTTACGTTTTCTTCCTAAGCATCTACAATCTGGCATATTGTCAGAGAGGTCAATGTTTGAATACAGACATTCTTAAGTTCTTAGGGTCATTTTATTTTGCAGTATTCAACTGCTATCTGCTATAATACACTAAAGAACTGGGGTCCATTTACTATCTCCATTTAATATAAAGGAATGTCTGATTCTTCTGCCTTCTGAAAGCTGCATGCAGATAACCTCTTACCTGTCCAGCCTGGTGTAGACTTTCATAGCCCTGACATAATCATGGCACAATTCCAACAAATTTAAATGAAATTTTGTTTCTGATCACCAGCTGTGAATAAGCTATCTTAATATGGTCTTCAATTTCTGCTAATATAATTTGTATTGCTTTACAGCATAGATGAAGAGTATTCAAATCAACAAATTCAACACAAATCAATCACAGTAAGAGTAAAAACCCCATGCAGTTTTGGTATTGTAAGCACATTACTCACAAATAGTCAATAGATTTCAAACTGAGGAAAATAAAATATGTGCATGTTTGCTTTTAAAAATTTATACATAAGTTATGATAGAGAAACAACGCAAGACGTATAGACAAGTAAAAACACCAAGCACACATTACCCAGGCTTCAGGAAAGCAGCGTATAATATACTGACTCAAGGTTAAAGCACTGGATTGTTATATTGTCTAAAGCTGAGCCAAATGAAAGCATCCGCTTTGAGCATTATGTCATTAGCACTTTTTCAATTGTTATGAATATGTAATTAATTTTAGAGTGTATATAGACAAATCTATTAGTCACAGTTTGTTACAACGAAAGTAAGACTTTGTACTATTGCCCCATTAAGTCATAACATAATTCAGACTGTTGTCAGTAACGTGCACCCTTCCCAAGGCTTTCTGTTAATAGAGAACAGAAAGCCAGATTCACACTATCCTGACAGGAAGAGAGGTCCCAAAATGTTCTTTGTGCAGCACAGAGTTCAGTGTTTCCTCCTAAAAAACATCTGCCTCCCATGAGTAAAAAAACGTAGACTCCAGGAAACATCGCAAGTGCAATAGCTCCTGTACACAACCCACAGCTCAACAGTGACCAAAGCCCATAAACCCAAGGCCCTAGGTTCCTTCATTCGATAATAACCTACCTCCACATCCCAGTGGTATCAAGCAAAGCATCTAATTAACACAAATGTGTGCTAGTTCCTACTGAAATCAGTTAGGTTTGTATGATCAACATTAGGCAAGTATATCAAGTACTTTCATACATCAGGTCAAATAGTATCTTATGGGATCCACATGGAGAGTTCATTTAGTTGATATAACTGGATGTAACAATAATGGATGGAAAAAAAAATAATCACACATACTAAGCAAAAAACCAAACAAATAAAAATCCCCAAAAAGCATTCTCCCCCAAAGCATCAATACCTTAAATAAAATTACTTTTCAGTATTTGAGTTGTATCTTCTATTGTTCTTTGAAGTCAGTACACTGCTATGTATGTGGATGTTGACACCAAATACTACCCTTCCAAATGTTATACATGCTGTGTATACACAAAAATAGGCAAGTAACTCAACAAAAGGAGGTATAAGCATCCCACGTTATTAAATGTGCCTAAAAAATGGTACTTAACAACATTTACCTGTGAGCATACTAGTGTCAGTAAGCTCAGCACTAGTGATGGGTACGTTGGGACCATCCTCTTCATATGCTTTCAAAATGTACTTCTCAATTACACCTATGACCCCAGCAGGTTTGTCCCAGGTGACCTCAATGCTGTAACCATTTATACTGTGAACTCTTGAGGGAGTTGGCACATTTTGTGGAACTGTAGAAGGATAAAATAGAAAATAGAGAAAATGGCAGTTCTAAGGAGACTATTGCCCCTATTCTTCACTTTTAATGGCTGCAGTAAATCAGACTCAACCATTAGCATAAATACAATTTATTAGAGTTGTAACTTTTCAGCATTGATTTAATATGACTGCACATCTTGAGCTGTTCAGTTTAAGCTATATTTCAAAACCATCAAAACTCCATCTACGTAACATTCCTTCTTGTCTTGTTGCGATTTTCCAAAAACATTTAATGTATCAAATGTATTTAAGCATCACTCACAAAGAGGAGAGGTGGATTGTATGTAGCTAACAAGTTCAGGCATTATAATCATACAACTGAAGGAAGCAAGACAGTATTGCAACAGAAAAGGGTTTGGTATTAATATGTTAGATATCTAAGCCACAGAATGCCACAACTACAAAACATTTCTGAAAACGTGCATCCTTGTTTAGAAAACTACTTCAAAAAATTTAAGCTTTTCCATTTATTTTCATATTTTCACAATGCCATACAACTGCCTCAGGGCAAAGCAGAGACTTGTAAGGGCTTTTTGCAAAACTCTTTGCTTCTGATCATCCCATATTATAAAAAGAAGAAAAAAAAAAAAAGGAAAATGAAGATGTTTAAAAGAACTGGAAAGCCAAGCTCATATACGCACAGGGTTGCTAATAAAAAAAATCATCCCATTTCCCATAACCTTTAACTATTTATTAGATATTCCTACACCAAAGTAAAGGTCTGGCCAGTAACAACTTCATCACAGATGACTGCACAAGGGATGCAGAAGAAAGGCCCAAGGAGCACTATGGCAGGATGATGGATGATGAGTTTGCTGTAAATGCATGTGGACTCCCTAGCACCGCTGATGATCGTTGGCTTTTTTCACCATCAAATAACCTCTTTTTTGTAATTTTTTTGTTTAGTTTCACTAAATATGAATGCAGCTTTGTTTTTTTGTAAGAAGAGCACCAGAATGCAAAGCATAAAGATACCTGGAAGTTGTGATTCTTGAGCAAAGAAAGAATGTGACACACTAGGAAAGCTTTAGTTAGTACACTAATATATTGATTTTATTAGTTCTGAACTGTATCACAGGGCAAGGTAAGGTACTGTATAGCAGATGGTCTTCTCATAAGGGACATAACAAAACCAACTCAAAAATAATTAAATAGCGCAATTATTCTTCAACCCCCGGGAACACGTAGTTGCTCAATGCTGTGGTCATCTTGCAAACATAAATTTACGGTAAACCTTGCAGTTGTCAGACAGTTGATATGAAAATATGCATCATTTTCTCTCTTTTGGGTAGTACACAAAATAATGACAGTAAATTGTAGAAGAATGCATTTGCGAGTCCAATA
>JAOXNO010000024.1:22929851-22942881 GCA_028565335.1 Limnodromus scolopaceus | reverse complement strand
GAAAGTAAGGACGCCCACTCCTCAGTTGAAGTGCAATGTATTCCTCTTGATTCCCAGGTGATGCAGAGAAAAAAATCAAACCATCAGGTTCCTGGGTTCTAAATTTCACTTTAATACCTGGTTAGAAAAAGCAAACAGATGGTCAATGCCAAAAATGGTTCGTATGCATTCTAACAGTATCATTACAAATAAAAAGTTGTTTTAAAAACAGCAGTAAAATGACACACCAAAACCATGGAAGTTTTGTTCACTTAAAACCCCTGCCAATCATTACAGGAGAAATTTTATTAATCTAGACTGAATCAGCCTTTGAGAGAAGTCTGTGACTTCAGAGCCCTAACCCATAAAAAAAAGATGTGCAATTATGACTTATGCTGTTCAGTAACTTCTTAAAGTAATTCAGATATTAGCGTACTATTCTAATAGCTGATGCTTTACATGTGGATTTTTACTTGTAGTTCAACATTTCTGTTCATAAAGCAGGAATGACATTCCTACATGGAAGGATTTCTATGAAGAATAGCAAGGGTTTGGTTCCAAAAGATAGATATACGTACATAACACTTATTTATATATGTATTTATAAAAAGAATATATATATAAATATACATCTATGTGCACAAAAAAACTCTTGAAAAAGTTTTAATGAAAATTAGACACATCCCAAGGCATAATTGTTGAACAAAGCTTAATAAAGAACTTTCCAGATCATTATCAACAGTCCTCTGTTTGGCTTCTGATAAAATATTGTCTCAGCACATGAAATGTCATTCAAATGACATACAAGAAACAAATAGCAGTTTTCTTACATTACTTTTAATCACAAATAAAATATCAAAACAATAGCTGAATTTATCACCTTGTAAATATTGGCATATTGTTTTCCATGGTACAAACTCACGGAGTAACTCTCTAAGGACACATTAATGAAACAATTCAGAGATTATGCATCCTGTTTTGAGAAGGATAATTATGCATAAACAAGTTTTGGATAAACACCAATCTTCTATGACTATAACGTCTTTCCTTTAAGCTATCTCCTGGAACATGATCTTACAGAAACACATAAGAAAATTACAAAACCGTATGCTCAATTTGGCCCAACTCTCCAACGTGCAAATCCAGGCATCACAGGCTGAGACTATGGTGGAGCTGTGATATTAGTGAACTATTTCTTTTTACCAAAGGAAATGAAAAGGCGCCAATAGCAACATCTACCTGTGCTACACACTTCCATGACATTTCTGCGTAAAATGCTTTTTACAGAACAGGATACTTTATTGGGTTTTACCCAACTCCATCAAACCATTCAGTCTTTTCACACACATTTGCACTCATGTCAGGGAGAAAAACAGTAAGTGACAAAAGTTTTTCTTGTAGACAGCATCCATATGTTAAAAAAATAGAGAATTATAATTCTGATGCACATTTATATTAGATCATGCTTGTTAGTTACCTATACCCATAAGAAATATCCTTTGACCCCATTCCTTAATCACATAAATGTTTTCATGCAAATCACATGATGCACTCACAGGTATAAATCATATTCTCTACGCAATGAAAAATCAGTCATGCTATTAAAATGCCTGCAAAAATTAACAAGTAATGGCCACCAAGTAAAAAACTCAACAAACACTGTGCCTACTTAAGGAAAAGCATAGCTTTGCCTGGCTCAGAAATAACCATTATTGTTGTACTTTTAGGTTCCAGGTATTTCCAGCTGCAGTATCTGCTGGAGAGGCTGAGACTGATGGCCTCTAATCCCAGCACTGAAGAGCACCGTTAATTTAACGAACTGCCAGTATTTTTATCGAGCTACCAAAAGACATTTCTGAAGACTCAATGAGCCTTCCTCACAGCTAATTCAGAAGGACAAATATAAAATAATGGTGCTTTCACAGAAACTCAGTTATTTTATAATGTTGTGTTAGAAACTATAAATTAAATAGTTCATAATGGCAATATTACAGTAATTCTAAAATTTTTCAAATGTTATGCAGGAGCTTCCTTTTTTCTTTGGATATTGAAGAGGTTCACAAACCTTATTTCCTGCCTGTAGATTTGCCATAGCTTCATATAAAGTATTGATGAATCAGGAACAGCAAATTCTAAACTCATTTGTCACCTATTATATAATTCAGAAAGGGACTCTACCCCTTTAAGTTCAGGTGTCTTTAGAGTTTCTCATTAGATAAGGAAGTTCCTACAAGCTAGCTCTAAATAAGTACTTTCAAACCTTTTCTTGCATTTCTAGAAGTGGAGAAACCAAGTATTAAGCAAACTACTTCCCCATAGATAATATTTTTACTGGACAATAAAAACTTATAAAATTAGTATTTTTCATAAGAATTTACTCATTTAAAAAAAAAATCCGGAAATATTTCTCAAGTCCAAGTTGGACCTCATGTTCAAAACAAAACAGAAATCCCATTCAGACTTGTAACAGCTATATCAATGTCATCATTTTTCTTCCTTATCGACACTGAGAACTGAAAGTGGATCTTACTTAACCTTACTACAAAAACATTTCCTTTGAAAATCCAAAAAGTTTCAAAGAAGTTGAAAACCACCACTGGAGCACCAGAAACACTTTCCCTCTTTTTTTTTTTTTTTTTTTTTTGGGGGGGGGTGGTGTAGGGGGCTAGGTAGGGGGAATTTTGCAAGAAAATTTTTCAAACACTTGTGTCTACTATTTCAATTTGCATGTCTAAAACCTTAACTTCAATGTTAGATATAACAGATAAATAGGAACATAAATAAAATAATGACATAACAATTACTTCTGTAATTTGTCATATACGGAAACCGCATTTCAGCCACACTACTGAAGCTACTAAATCTTGGATGGAAAACAAGACCATCTGTGAAGCATAGTAGGAATGTACTTTCAATCAACTGAATCTTGAATTGCAACTCAAGAACTCACCTAACAGGCCTGTTTATGTGACAAAAAGGATTGGTCCACAAGGTATTATCATCATTGCTGGGGTAAAAAACAACAGGAAATTCTACTACAAATTAAACATTAATGTATGTAATTCAAAATAATTTCAAATTATAGCCACAATTAGAGAAGCTGTCAGAATTCCTTTAATTATAATTAAAAAAATTTCTTCAATTTCTGTAATTGATTTTTTAAATTATAATGGCATTGTATAAAACATAATACCAGCATTGTGAACATAAATGACAGAAAGAGGAAAACACAGTAATAAAAGGAAATTACTAATATTATTATTAATTTTTTAAACTTTTTCCAAAGTGTGTTAGGGCAGACCACCCTTCTATAAGGATCTACATGGCTTCACCTTATGCAGTAGTGGATTGTGATTAGATTTTCATCCTAGTTTCATAGATATCACATCCAAGATATTAGAGGAATGAACGTGTGGGCATTTTAAAGGCATTAAACTGAGCAGCAATATCAGCATGCTACTCTGATGTGCACACTATTCTGAGACTTCCTTTTAGTAACAGGCTGATACTAAAATGAAAAAGATCTACTATTACAGTAACGTCAGACAAGTCAGAATCCAGCTTTTTGTCTAATTCAGAGAATGTATATGAAACTATTTTTATATCCCCTCATTGTCACCCTCATGTAAGGTTTGCAAGTCCGAGAACTTCATCAATGTTTCAGTCTCAAATTCACTTCTGGATTTGGATTCTTTTGCTGCAATTCAACATAGCTTGCGAGATCTGCACAGAAGTATTTAACAGGCAAGAACATGCTCTTTAGAGGCTGTGTTTTTGCTTAAAGTTTACAGAGCACACCTGATTATTTTTAGTTTAGAAAAAGCAGTTGGTCGTCAGGAGGAAAATATTAATAAATTAGAAAAGCTCCTAAATTAGCATAACATATACTAATAATTTATAATTATTACAGCAATAAAAATCACTTTTGACTGATACTAATATTTTTTTCTTGAAAAATAAGAAGTATAAAATACGTTTTGTTTGACCAAAAAACTTTATTCACCCAGACTAAAGAAATTTTGCTTCCTGTGAAACATCTTTCCAATTTAACTGAATTGAATTCAGCATTTGAAGTTTTGTTGCATTTTTTTGTTTGTTTTGTTGGTTGTTTTTTTTTTTTTTTAAAAAAAAACAGCATTTCAAAATACGAAAAAATTCACAGTACTCAAAAAATGTCTTTTGACCTTTTGAAATTTTGGGGAAGAGGAGTTGAAGGGAAAATGCAGGCAGAGGGGTAAGGTAACTGAAGACATCTTTTACAGTAACAGCTGAGAGATTTCAGCAAAGTGACCTAGTGAAAAATTCATTTCTTTGTCCCATGCACTCAGCTAAAATACCTGTAAAGTACCTTTCTCTACAACTAGATGTTCAGAGTCGTGCTCAGAATAGCCAACAAATATACGCTATTGATTCATTAAACACATAGAAGTTGCTACAAGTCTCAAAAGTCCCGTACTCCTTCACCAAAACCTATATATAACCATATGAATAAATCTGTCCAAAAATGACAAGAACAGCCACATAAAAGTATTTCCAACCTGGAAGCAGTCAGCAAGAATACTGTCAGCTTAATTTTCATAAATACATCAAATCCCAACCCATATGCATAAGATTAAAAAGTAAGAACAATAATTAGATAACCTACCATACTATGGACATTTTCTTTGTGGACTTAGGAAACCATAAAACGAAAACAACGTACATTACAATTGGAAAAAAATAAAAAACCAAACCTGCCTAATATCTGGAAAATCACAAAGCATTATTAGAAACGGATTTTGCATAATCAGTGAGCACATCCATTTTCAGTGCAATTTCTCCCAGAACTATACAATTGTACAAACACAGTTTTCATTTCCATTCTACTTATATCATTATATGAAATGGTGTAAATAATTATACAACTGAACATCTCAATCAAATGAACAGAGAATTGTTGGCAAGGAAAGTGATCTCTTTATGCTTACTAAAGCCTTTATTTGTGCATAATGCCAACTAAAACAAATAGAAATTGTATATGAAATTTTGACTACAGCATTGGGCTCTCAGAAGTCCCTACAGGATGACAAACGTTAAGCGTTTACTTAACATAGAGACTGTGTACAAATGCTCTTGCCTAATCAAAGTACATTTTCCCACATAATATAAAACAAAATTTCTTTTTAACTGGGGAGGGGATAGATGGGGAGGAAAACTCTCAGTTACTATACACTCCCTTTGAGTTACTATTTAATCATTATTCTCTCTGTGAGAGTGATTCTGCATGCTACACGTCATTACAAAAGCTAAAACATATTTTAAAATGTATTTTTAGTAAGAAAAAAAACCTTTCAAAAAAAATAAGGGAGACTTCACAAAAATGGATGAGCATTTAAAGCAGTTCCCTGTAACAAAGAGTGGGATTTGGGAAAAGAAGGAGCTCACATGACACTTTCCTGAACATACTCATGAACAACCTCTGCTGAATGCAAAGAGTTTTTCACACTTTTTGATCATAGAATCATAGAATGGTTCGGGTTGGAAGGGACCTAAAGGGCCATCTAGTTCCAACCCCACTGCCATAGGGACACCTCCCACTAGACCAAAGTTCAAAGCCTGGGTTTGAACACTTCCAGGGATGGGGCATCCACAATTTCTCTGGGCAACCTGTTCCAGTGCCTCACCACCCTCACACTGAAGAATTTCTTCCTAATATCAAATCTAAATCTACCCTCTTGCAGTTTAAAACCATCACCCCTTGTCCTTTCGCTACACTGCCTGATAAAGGGTCCCTCCCCATCTCTCATGTAGGTCCTCTTTAGGTACTGGACAGCTGCTATAAGTTCTCCCCGAAGCCTTCTCTTGTCCAGTCTCAACAACCCCAGCTCTCTCAGCCTGTCTTCATAGCAGAGGTGCTCCATTCCTCTGATTATCTCTGTGGCTCTCCACTGGACCCGTTCCAACAGGTCCACATCCTTCATGTGCTGAGGACTCCAAAGCTGGACATAGTACTCCAGGTGGGGTCTCATGAGAGCAGAATCACCTCCCTGGACCTGCTGGCCACACTTCTTTTGGTGCAGCCTGGGACACAGTTGGCTTTCTGGGCTGCCAGTGCACATTGCAACTCACGTTGAGCTTCTCATTCACCAACACCCCCAAGTCCTTCTCCTCAGGGCAGCTCTCCAGCCGTTCTCTGCCCAACCTGTATTTGTGCCTGGAATTGCCATGACTCAGGCCTATAGCTTTCTGGATTTTGTTGAGAGAAGCATCTGGAAAGTATTCTTCCCAAATCTGTCCAACATCTTTTGTTGTCTTTGGTACAAGAACAGGTTCCATCTTTTATTGTTACCTTAATATGTTTGAAAATATTTTTGCAGTTCATCAACACAAACATTGCACTGACTTAGTAATTCCCTTGATGAAGTAAATACTGCTTATTTCTAAGTTGCTTTAGTTTTTTAGTATAAATGTGAAATATATACTTGGAAGTCATATATAGATGTCCATATACCTATGTACATACACATATGTATTTGTACATGCAAACATAGAAAAAAATTTCCTCAACTTTTTCCAAACCGTAACTGGAGTGTCCAATTGCAGGTCAGCAACCACTTGTTTTTTGTGATGATAGTAATACCAGGAAAAGCTAAAAATCCATTGTTTTTAAAATTATACTGTACAAACCCCCCATCTTTTGAAGAAGTCTAACTTTGTTGAGAATGACACAATTCGAAGACTATATATATACACACACACACTCTTAACACCGCAAACTCCAAAAAAACCTAAGTCAAACTAAAAGGTTGAACAAGCATAAACAAAGAATATGATAAATGTGATAAATGAATGAAAAGGGGAAATACATAACACCTCTTGTGGAAACCAACTATTAGGCAAACCCCCAAATCCTCTTAATGAGAAATGAAAATTTCTTTTACACTAAAATGACTAATCTGATACCTGTTTTTCCTTATTTTGCTTGCTACCCCATTATACCCACTACTGGTAAAACAAACAGGACATTTTAGCTTTAATCTTCTTACTACATAACCCAAATAACTTCAGTCATGTTTGCATTAATGCTGCATTAATCATGTTGTTGCGTATTAATGAGTTTTCAGGCTATGCTAATTACTGTCATAGATTCTGCAGCAGCCCATTAAATATACAAATTACAGAATTAAAGAGCCAGAGCTCTTCATGATTAATCTTTAAATGGAGAAAAACTAATGATGTCTGTACAAAGTTTCTCTCCACTTTTGGCTGACTGAGCCCAATGAACAATCAATTAGAGCATTTGAAGAATAAGAATATTGCACATACTAAAAGATGTGTTATGCTGGTATTCTATGCAGAAGACACACATTTATAAGTTTCTATCAAATGGACTTCTGCAACACATTCCAGTCCTTAAGGTCTCCTGAAGTGTTGCACAGGGGTAAAAGCTATAGGATATTCCAATTCATTATTGCATACTCATAGGAATCTGCTGGTTCCATATGAATATAGCAAATCAATCTTCTCCTTTTAGCAAGGACACAAGTCCTGCTATTCCCTAGTAAGAAAGATTTACAGCAAACCTTGGTGAAAAGAAAGCTAAGATAAGTTTAAAGTCATTTGATAAGATTTGATGTATTAGTAGCACTTTATCCCCTCACTTACACGGTGATGCTTTTTCAGGAATAGTGTAATACCTAGTGGTTAAATCAAGAGATTCAAAATTAGGAGACCTTGAGTTTGTACTCAGCCAATGACTGAGGTATGTCACCCAGGAGCCATCGTTTAAACCCCTGCCTCCATATTCCTTCCTGAAGAATGGTGGCCAATATCACTTGTGTAAGGTTCTGTAATGTTTGAAAAATTCATTACTGTTTTGTTCTGCATAGTCTTAAAAATAAATAAAATCAGCAAAATGCCCATATGTATCCAGAAAAATTACCTAGACACTACGTATTTACTGACATTTGAGAAGCACTAATATATACAAAAAAAGTGTATTAGTCTAACCTTTTCCAAATACTGCATATTATGCAGAGCATCACAAAACCTCCCTAAAGAGCAGATTCTCAGTCCATATTAATATTAGTCTGCACATCAACAGTTGCAGTTTGGAATTTATCGGGCGATTCCAGACCTGTCCAATCAGTTCTTTATATCATGGAAAAGATAAATAAACCATACTTTGTGCATTAAAGATTTTGTATTTATACAAAGTAGTTCTTTAAAAAAACAAACCGCCTCAGATCAAGATCGATCATGGTATGAGAATATTTTGAGATGAAGATAAAGTGAAAAAGAATAGATTGCTGCACTTAGTGAACAGGGAAGAAGATATAATACAAACACATGAGATTGTCTAGGAAAGGCAGGCAGGGAGCAGAGCATCTTTCCAACACTCAAACAAAACAGCGTTCAAGGAGAAAGGGAAGAAGTTCAAAGCAAAGATGTACCTTATCACAGGCACTACAGAACTTCAAGTGAAAAGAGAAACATCATTATGACAATCTGCAAAATACTGACACAAGAAGTATCTGAGAGCTTAGCAAGACCCAAAAGGAACTGGACAGTCTGCCTAGATTTATCTAAATAATTAAATGAAGCACTCAGAAAACCATACATAATTGTATATGATACAGATCATATATGTGAAGCCTGACACGGAGGTTCAGATGATTCCATTATCTTTGAGCATTCCTATGCCAATAGAGTCAACATCCAGTTGTTTACACAGAGGTTTTAAGTAATACAATCATTTAAAAAACTAGCATCCTGACTCAAATTCATTTATTAAGCAAGCCTAGAAACATAATTGAAACTGTCTTCCACTTGTGTACTTTGGGACAGTATACAACAGGCATATATCCAAACAGCATTATTTTTTCAGAGCACAGCTACCATGTACATACTGTAATGCCTGTAAACATGAAATTTTAGAAGTCAAGTCATGCTTGGGGTAAGGATCAGCTGCAAGTTTGTTTCTGAGTTGTTCTTAATATTAAAGTGAAATATGAACAAGGAGGAAACATCAGCCCAATATTCAGCTAATACTTTCTTTGCTGTTATTGTTGTATTTGAACAAAATCTGAGAAAATTTTACTCGAATGTGGCCTCTCTCAAATAATACCTGTAATCTTTGTTTTCATTTATTTATCTTTACATAGCCTGGAAAGAAGTTCAACAGGCTCTGATTTTGTTAGAAAAGGAAGAAAATAGTTTCTAGGAATAAGAATCCTTTCCAAGCAATTTCATTAGTTCAAAATATGATATTTAAAGTATGGAAACAGAGGCAAGCATTCATCTTCATTTCAGGTTAAATTCTTTAGAGAAAGAACTGCATTCTGTTACCCATACGTGAATCAGTGCATAAAAAAGGTCATCTTATGCAACAAGGGTAAGGTGGGAGAGGCTTCTAGGTGTTAATGCAATGCAAATCATAATTACTAGAAATATGATGACAAGAAGAATCACTTCAAAGATTTACAACAGTGCAATCTATAAAAGGTCAACATCACAGAGAAATCAGAAATGAGCTGGAGGTCAGTAGTTGTAAATAGCACTTCAATTATAAGCCTTTAAGTTAGTATTTCCAGCAGTAGTACAAATGTAACACTGCACAGAGAGTAATTTAACTGATCAAGGGAAAAAGAGTATGACTAGAGCTGAGTAAAATGCAAATACATCAAAATTAAAGTCAGTGTAATGATCTGAAACACAGCAAATTTAGACAACAGTGCACTAGCCAAGGCCAAATCTCATCACACAGCATCACAGAAGCTGGAAGCACACTAAGGTGGAAATCCTGCAGCAAGTGAAGAAGCTTATTGATTAGACAATGTACATACGGAACAGAGGAATAACTAAAATAAGCTAATGAGTGTCTTGAGGAATACTACAGGACAAAAATGGAAATGTAACAAGGAGAAAAAAAAACCCCAACCCTTTTAGACAGAAATACAACACCACAGAGCAAATACTCAGCAAAAAGCAGTTTCAAGTTACAAACTCAGCCACAAATGCTACTAATCGCAGAACTGCAAAAAAGCTAACAACATATCCAAGTTTTAAGGTAGACCAATGAACCACAGCAAAACTGCCAAATTAAGAACTGAAAGAAATATATAATATTTTCATCTTGTAAAATTTGTGACAGTATTTCCCCTATTATGGACATAATGACCTTCCCCAGAGGAAACCTAAAACTGGTTTTATTTGTAGGAACTAAGTTCATAAAAGGATTTCAATGGAATCATCACCTGCAAGTTTATATATAGATAGCAAACTCACTTTTCTCACATTTTCAGAAGAGCATGCTAGATATACCATAACATACCTGCTGACAGTGAACAATTACTTCCTCAACCACCATCAATTTAGGTGATTGTAAAGGCTCACTCATTGCCTTCTAAGGTATTTGCCATCTAATGGAACTGCACCTTGAAAGTTCAGCAGGTCTTGCTTTGCAAGAGTTGATAATATTCCATTATATTTTTGTCTGTTATCCGTCTGCCTCTGAACCTGTTAATTTACACTCTGTAAATTAAGGGCTTTATGGGGTTTCCCATGAAATGTTTACTGAAAACATACCCAAGTACTTTGTAGCACTTACACAGAATATTTTACTTAGCATATGATCCACAGCTACCAAAACACTATCTTCAACACCTCAAGTTTGGATTTAGTGAAAGCCTCACCCTTACAGATCAGGACAGAATAAGAATAGAAAAGTTCACTCCAACCTCTCTTGCACTGGACGTGTAGGGTTAGCTGTGATCCTGAAAGATGGCCTTGGCCCCACTATCTTTAAACAACCACGTGATTAGAGGCATGAAAGTCAACAGGATAAAGCTAACGTGCTGGTTCTGTTACCGTAAAAGTGAACTACTATGCACAATCTACAGTATGCAGAAAACAGAGGCAAGTCTGCTTGGGAAGCTAGAAAATCGAGCAATTTTCTCTTAGAAATTCCTTTAGCATATGTATGCTCCCTGCTGATTCTCACTAATGTTTCCAAATGCACAGAAAGAAGATTTTATCATGCATTTACTAGTCACAGTCCCTGGACTGCTTTTGAAAACAGAACAGGGGAAGGGCAGGAAAGGGGGGAGAACCACCTTATAGCAGTTGTTCAGCATCCGTCACTGTTATCATTTCCTTTTCCTTTCATGGTGTGTCACCATAAGAATATATCCTAATAATCAAACAGGAGATTTCATGTTGTTTATCATACATTAAGGCCATATTCACCAAATTCACCAACCTTCTCTGCTCTGCTCAGCTTCTGTAAAGAATGTGCCACAGAAAACATGACCCAGTGCAGTAAGCCAGCTGTGGAGGTTGCATCTCAATTTGTAGTCTGGCTTATTCCCAAGAATCAAACCCCTGCACTCACTGTAAGAGTTAGGCACATACAGCAGCATAAAACAAAACTAGCCCAGTAATGAAATAGCATTTATCTATCAGCTGGATATTCACAGACTAAGAAATACCTTCAGAGTGTACAACTCAATCCCTGATTCCTCTCCTCTAGTTTTTAGGAAAGCAATATGTATGTGGTGGGTATGGAAAAAATCCTGTACTACATCCAGTAATATAGCCAATGTGACCAATATGCCTCACAGGGGACAGAGATAGCCAGATATTATGCTAAGTCCTGTGTTCACTCACCTACCTGAGCAACCAGGACAGTACAGAATAATGCTGGCAGTAGAGAAACACAGAAGTAATGCCTTCTTCCTCCTACCCAGGTGGGCTAGCTGCTCCTCAGCTGAGCATTTGAGCTGAGATTTTTCACTGTGTGTCAGGATGCAAATGAAAAAGTAATAAGCCAACTGAAACACAAAGCAGCTCCAGCAGTGATAGCTGTTCGTGTTTCAGTGTGTTTCCATGTATGGTAAGGAGTTCATGATTTTCTCATGATTCTAATCAATACTTGAAGGAATTTAAGTATATCTCTAAGTTCTGAACTACATCCGTTGGTGCAACCAGTGGAAAAGGTGATCCATAAATAAGCATGAACAAAGACATTTCAATGGTATGAATCGCCATGTAACTCAACCTCTGAGGACTTAAATAAAGGGCACAATTACACAGAGATTCAACTTGAAGCAAACGAGAAAGTGATGAGGAATACAGAAAATTATAATGACAGAAAATTGATACAGCACATAACATTTACTAAATAGTCATAATTCTGTTTACCCAATGTAAGTTAAATTGCAACACTAAACAAGGACTAAATTAAACTGCCAAGGCACAAGGATTAAAAAAAAGAACTTCCATAAAATTTCCCTTTGCTGCCTTCTGTGTATACGTAGTTGATCCTGTCTTACACTTAGACTGTAAATTCCATAGGGGAGACACTGTCAACTTTTTTGTTCCTAATACAAAAGAGGCATGTAAAGATTTAAAATTCAACCAATTTTATTAAGCTAAATAAAAAGGGATAAGGACAATACTGAAACTACTTTCCCTAACAATTTCTTTCACATAGCATGATGTCATTTAGCCTCCATATTCTGTGATATTTCCAGGCAGTTATTGATTGATCCTATGCCATCTTTTCAGAATTTCAGTTCTTTATGGGATATTTGAATTAAAGACCACTTTGTTGTAGCCTGCCTTTGTGTTGATTTTTACTTTATTGCTTAAAACATGAGTGATTACAGAATACATGACTGACTAATTCTGAATGATGGTAATAAGGAATTTTCTCCTCTTCTCCTGCAAAATTCACTGATAATTTTTTCTTCTCTCTCTTCCTTTCACTCAAAGTATGAGACTTTCTGCAATACAGAAAATCATGATTGACTACAATATTGTAATAGATTAAATCCAGAAGTGGGGGATTGAACATACAGCATTACTAAGAAGTATGACACTTTATATTCTTTTGTTTCCAGTGTGACCATCTTTGTATCTTTACCGTTTGTAACGTCTCACAGAAAGACACCCATCCTCAAAACAAAACAAAAAAGCAACAATCCTTGTGCATGGGCTGTAACGAAGTCACCTTTTTTTCTGTCCCCTTTGTTGCCTGAGTATTCAGATGACAGCCAGCTTCTTTAACTCC